>VXAZ01004110.1:204574-367918 GCA_013399875.1 Gymnorhina tibicen | reverse complement strand
GGCTCGGGGACTACAACACAAAAACCTCTGTGAGCACCAATAATATTGATAGTTAAAATACAAATTTAGTGAAGCAAGGCAGCACACCTGCGGCAAGAGACATTGATTCAAACAAAGCAATTTCTCTCTGTATGACTAGTTTGTACAAAACATAAACAAACCAAACTGAAAATTACAACGAGAACAGAGAAGAACAAATAAGAATCAGGGCCTCAATTTGACAGAAGACAAAGCTAAACACAGAGATAGGACCCTAAGGGGTTTTCCCCTCCAGTGTGCCAATAGGATGAGACAAGGATGCTGTTCTGTTAAAAACTCGGTTTAGAAGCACCTGCCAGTCTGGGAGGTGTGGAAATACTGATGTACCACATTTTCACTATATTTAGCATACATCTATAGCAGATTAGATTGGCAGGCATTGCTCACCTTTGGACCATTTCAGAAAGCTGTTGGGGACCTGAGTTGCATAAAAGGATCTGCAGTTGTTGAGTATAGAAACCTGTGGTTGGCATTGACCTTACTCAGCTCTGGAGCACCCACTTCCTGATCTTTCCTGGCAAACAAGGTTGCAAAAAAACTTTAGCATGTGTTAGCTGTCCTGAGATGAAAATACAGACCAAAGAGGGAAGTCCTCTTAGGGCAAATTGCAATCTGTCAGCCTTTGTCCAGAAAAAACATCTGCAAGGACCAGTGCTGCTGAGAAATTTTCTGAGGCCAATTCTTACTCTCTCTTCAAGTGTCTTGCCTATAAATTATGAATTTGCAATCAAAGGACTCTGTCAAGCAGACAAAGATTCTGCCACATAATTACTGCTCACAGAACCTGCAACACTCGTATCTGTATGGAAAGGCGCTGAATTACACATTCATGACACTGAAGAAGTAAAAACTGTTCTCAGAGTTCTTGCTGCTTAAAAAACAGGGACAAGCCCATGTGCTTTTTTGGCCTGGTAACTGCTTTTAAGATTTATTTGCTCTTCTTGTTCTCACAACATCACTACCAGTTTTCCTGCTGGCAGGCCCTCTGGCAGGAACTGCAGGCCCTGTGATGTGAGTGAGCCTTGGCACTGCTGCTACTGTCAAGTGGAGCATCAGCTTCTTCTATCCCTTTTTGTTGCTAATGGAGCTTAAAATGAGCATGGCTGTCCTTGTCTTTTTTTTTTTTTAAGTACTAACCACAAATACCTGTATTATTATTATTATACCCTAAGCAATAATATATAGCAGGCATAAATCCACTCTTTGTGTTCTTCTAAGACTGATAATCATTAGAGAGACCTCTGTGAATACTGTGGAGTACTTTTAGGTTGCTTTTAGTTAAGCCTAACTTATAATTTTTTTTAAACAAATTGTGTTTAGTATGAACTGATTTTTGTTGAATATCAAATGCTTGGAATTTATGCAGCAGAGACCTCCCACCTTGCATGTAACAGAACAGTAGCAATTTTACCTCCTATTAAACAATAGAGATATACTCTGCCTTGTATCTGTGTAGGCTGCAGTAAGCGTGCAGGTTTTTTCTGTGGAAAAATCTTATTGAATAAGTAAGAAATCAGTAAGATTCCATAGAAATTTAGTGCTGCTAATAGCTGTGAATGGAGAATTACGTCCCTGTTACAGTGTTCTCTGGGCTGTTCTAAGCATTCTAGCAAAAGCTTGTCATTCCCTACTAAATGCCATAGGAATTTCCCAATTTCCCCTAAATGCTGGTTTTTGAGCTATTGGGACTGGAAGTAGATGCTAAGGACCAGCAAGCACCATCATTTTATTCGACTATTAAAAGCTATTATTTAGTCTGCCTTACATAGGTGTCATTCTTCTGGGACCACAGGACAATCTGAAACCTAAATTCCATTGTAGTGGTGCACGTACCCAACAGCACCACTGTAACAGGGAAAAAAGGCGGAATGAATGGGGTGTCATCCCAGCTTTAACCTGGTAGAAAGAAGAGAAATAGGATGCTCATTCTTGTCTTTAACTTCAAAACAATGACATACACACCATATAGTGCAGCTACTCTATTTCAGCTTTGAGTATTGTTCAGGGTTCAGGAAATGAACATGTTGTTAGATTGGTAGGTTTTAATAAATACTGCAGCATGAGCGCTGGAATTGTGTCTGCAGGAAACCCTAGTGTACATTCAGGGATTGAACTCCCTTGAATGACACCAAGCCTATGTGGTTCTGGTATCATAGCAACATCCATGAGTGATGATCTTTGTTTCTGAGACTTGTTTATATACAAACCACTGTCAGTGTGAGTCCTGCCCTTCTACTCTTCACCACAGTGAAAAGAAGGACTGCAAAGTGGTCCTACCAGCTTCAGTTCTCTGAAGTTCTCTGTGGCAGGAACCGCTTTGTGCTTGGTGCTTGTACAGACATTAGCGCACACTGAGCTTTAATGATGAAAAGGCTTGGTTTTGCAACGGCACAGAAAATAAAGAAATAACACTGGAAACTATACTTTCCAAATGTGCTTTCCTACGAATAAGAAGGAATTTAAGGAGTTATTGTGCCTGCACAGTGTAAGCCATATGGCTAGCCTTCTTCTTTGTGCTCACCAGGTCAGGAGTGTGCACACTGCTCAGGAGAACATAACTCAAGAGAAGGAAAATTCATGTAGCACTGACAGTAAGCGATTTGCTTTGCTTATGCTCTTCTCAGGTTGGAGAAGGGAACCTCAGATCTACACACTCCTCACCAATCTCCACTTCCTCCCTCCCAAGTGCAGTAGGACTAGGGAACAGAGATTTTGCTTTAAATCAGGCCTACCAAGCAAGAAAAAGGGTGAAATTGATGTAGGGAGGCTTTTTCTACCCTCTGCTTTGGCAGGTAAACACATAGAAGGTGGTGCTGAAATTTGCCCTAATGTAGCAACACAGGAAGACAATGCTGTCTGTGTAGGAGAATAACTGTAGCATGAATCCTTGGTCTTATAACTTTTGGTCAAGCTACTGTTTTCATTTGGCCCTGAAACTTCTGTGCAAGAGAAAATACTGTCATTAACAGTTTCCCTATGAAATTATAATCTACCACAGTGCCAACTATTGCACAGAGAGACCAAGCAGGGCAAGACAGGGTAACCATAAATTGCTGTTTAATTCATTTTCCCTCCTGTCACTGGTATTAGTTCATACATTTGTTCAAAGTGTAAAATAACCACTTGTCATGGTTTACGAATAGCACTCCTCACTTCAGTGTCCTCCATCGAAACTCTCCCAAAAAGACACCACTCATTGGCTCCCCGCACTTCCCCTTCCTCCTCTCCCTCTGGTGGCAGAGTTGAGAATTGGAGGCACAAAAAAGTGAAAACTACGGGTTGAGATAGAAACAATATACTGGAAACAGCAATGAGATAAAAAAATGAACAGTTACAGTAACAATATTAATAACAAAAGTGGACAAATAGAGGGTGATATACACGGAAAATGCTTACCAAGCCCAGGAAAATGAAAAACAATGGTGTGAGGACCCTTGCCACAACCACAGCCACACTTGCTCTCCTGACTGGAAAGGGCCACCATTTCTCTGAAAGGTTGAGAGTGCCTTTTCTTCTGCCCCAGCAATGATGTAAGATGGTATCTAATAACATGATATCTTGGTCATGCCTGCTGTCACTCATCTGGACAGGAACCAGGACACCAGGTCTTAAAGCCACTGCATTTACATGGTATTGGCCTGAAAAGGAAGAACACACATTAAAATCTTCAAGTTATCTATATGGCAACAAAAATACACTGACTTTGTGAAATAAAACAGAGGGAATTTTACATTAAATGCCTTATATATTTTCATAACATGGCAGAGACTTTTTAAATTTAAATTACTGATTCTGGCATATGGCAACATAGATACTACAGCAAAGACAAAGCTAGTGCTAACTTAAAAGCTCATAACCTTGCAGACAAAGAGGGCTGTAGACACAAAAAAGCCTCAGGGTTCTTCATCCTCCATATGAAAATTGTTTTTGCTGGGAGCCTGAACATTTTTGATCCTAATTCAAAATGTGGCCTTTGACAATAAACTAATTTTGATACTACAAACAGTAGAGCTAAACTACAGGGGATCAGAGATTACGGTAAAGATGAAGATCAAATATCATTACAGGGAAAAAAAAAATTCAGATCATAACTACAGAGCCTGGGAAGAAATGTAAGTTCTTGTCAGTGCTACAAGAAAGAATCTCCATGCATTCTTGTGAAGAGATAGGTGGTAGCTCCACATGTGCATGCATTAACCTCAGTGCCAGAATTTCAGGAGTGTTGGGCTATGGGTAGTTAAAAATTAGTCCTGACATTCTACAGTAGGCAAGCCACATCCACACTTCATGCTTTCATTTGTGTTGTTAATAGAGAGGTAAAAGATTTGAGTGACGCTTTGCTTGTGCCTCATCCAAGTGTTTTTCTTCCAGGAAAATGCTAATATACTTTACTGCTGAGCACTCCAGTATGGTCAAAGCTCTAGATTTTTTAGCAGTTCTTTCCCCCTTGTCCCAGTGTGTAACGGGTAAAAGAAACAATTTTTTCATATGATTTTATCTACATGGAGGTGTCTACTATATCTGCTGCATCAGTTTATGTTTATTAAATATGTAGAGAGCTGTGGCAAGTAAGCTGCAGTTCCTTACAGTCTGAACTATCGATACTGTTTCTCAACTAGATAGGGGCATGGTGAGGAAATGGTAGAGATGATAGAAGTCTTCCAGGGAGGAATGTGTGCCCTTGCTGAGTCTCCTGGGATTTCTTCTTTCTGGAATTACTGGTGGACTGTCTAGAGGAGCCTAACACTCTGTAACCCTCCTTTATTTTGAAATTTATTTATTTCTATAGTACATTTGTTCTTATCTCCATTTCACCCAGTTTATTTCCCTTGTATCTCTTCATCTGGCTTGGTCTCCTATCCTATACTTAGGTTGCTATTTTTGATTGCTAGAGTCTCTTTCTGCCTTGAACACTTCCAGTCCCTGGGCTCTGTCTCAAGCAGCTGAGACTCGGTGCACTGATCCCACAGATCAGGGCCAGAACTGCAGCCTAGTACAGCCCTGTGCTTCCTTCCTCTGGCCTTAGACCATCAGTTATGAACTGCGCTTGGTCTATCAAATCTGGGACCAAGGAACTTTTGAGTCTCGGCCCTCAATCCTCTCCCTCTTTTCAGTGACTCTAGAAATTAGAAAGAACACTGACAGCATCTGTCTGGATTTTCTATGAAAATCCTAGTAAAAAGGATGTTGAGACCTTTCCTATTTTAATTCTACTTTCCAGTCATTATTTCTAGAAGATGATGAATTCCTGGCCTCTGATTTCCTCTGTTAACAGGGCTCATTAGTGTGACCTTACAGCACTTGACAGTATCAGACACCTGACCTTGTTTCTTCCTGACATTTATCAGTCTCTCTGAGGTTGTAATCTGTTTACATCTCGTGAAAACCTATTTGCCTTATATGAAGCTGCTGTCCTTGATCACAAAATGAGGGAACACTGTAGCACCTGTCTCTTTATGACTCTAAAGGGAAACACAGGAGCAATGCCACTGACAGATAAATGGAAATGAGACAAACAGGTGCTTGTAATGGTGATGGGACCATGGAAGAAAAGTGTTGCCTCTTGAATAAAGTAGATAGTACCCAGGAAGTTGGTAACAAAACCAAATCCATCAAATGAAACAGATTTCCACAGTGGTTATACATGTTTTGACAGCAGAAGAGTTTTTGGGGAATCTCTTGTCATAGATACAGTTGTAAAGGACACAAAGAGCAACCCCAGTTAAGCATTTGAAGATTAGTAAAACATTGGAGCATCAGATTTTCATGTAATTGTTCATATAACAATGAAGTTGGCAGCTCCAACAGAAGAGAAAAGATCAATGGTTAACACCATGATCTCAATGTAAGAGATTACTTCTGGTGTTTCTACAGCATGTTCCCAGTTTGCAGACCATAAGAGAGAGAAGGCCTTCCCATACAGTTCCTGGATAAAAGAACAAGATAACAGGAGTCATATAGTCATATAGTTGCCAGGATTGACCTCTCAACTACTTTAACCATTGAGATCCTCAACAAAGACTCCTATACTGGTCTTAAAAGGCCCCAGTGAACCTTCTGTAAGGAAAGGACAGTAATGTCCATTTCCAGTTCTTTCCTATTCTCAATTGTTGTGAGTGGCTGTTAGTGGATGGCGTAGCTAATGCCTGCAATAACAGAAATACTCTTATTTCAAAATTTATGAAAAGAGCTGAAAAGCCTTGCCACATCAAAAGAGGTTCATTCATTAGGCAGGGAGAAGAAGTGGAAAGAATGGAGCTGGAAAGGTCTTTCTTGTCCAGAATGAGACTATGTCTGTTGCCTGTTTTCAGACCTGGGAGTTCATGAGGCCTCTCTGTTAGAGAAAAGTTCGCAGGTGTGTGAATCAACACACACAGATGACTGAGGGCAACAAAAATACCCACAGCTGAAATGCAAAGAATAAATTTACTCCATTACCTCACTGACTGGAGGATCCTGAAACAAGGCTGGGCAGCACAGACACACAGAATAAGGGCACAGGCACCGTCAGGCTCAGTCCAGTTCTAGCGGGCAGCAGGGCTGCTACTGTGCCCATTTATCCAGGGCCTGCGCATGCGGAGTTTAACACCATGCTGTGATCTCCCAGTGCTTTTCACGGTCTCTGCTTTGATCTCTCTCCCAACAGGGAGCTCAAGCATGTATGGGACAGGGCCTACAAATCTCTGTAAACACCTATCTTATCTCTACACAGAAATTCTACTTCTTCAAGCTATCATCCAGATAGAGAATAAACAGCAGTAGGTTTAACATATGGTTTCCCACATTGTTATTCTCATGGCATTCCCAGCTGTAAGGTCATTTGAGTGAATCCACGATCCTCATCACCATTCTTCCCCTTTTAACCCTTTCCTCCCAAGAGCAGAGCATTATGAAGATAGCACCTCTCCTCATAGTTAGGCTTGAATCTTTTCATCATTTGATTCTGGGTATTTAGAAGTTATGGGGAACCACCACCACGGGTAGCTCAGTTATACAGTTTTGATTCTTTAGTCCAACACAGAACTCCTGCTTCCTTCTCTCTTCAGTTAGACTACACCTTTTACACTGCATTTTCTTCTACTTTCTGTGGAGGCCGGTGGGCCTACAGACTTGGGAACCAAGGGAGCCCATTGGTGGGACCATCCCTAGGGATAGAAATCCTCCCCTGGTGAGGGAGACAGAGAAGGCCTCCCCCAGGCTCCTTTGTTTCATTATGTTAATGTACCCCAGTTCTGCTTTCCCTATTGGCTTGTTGGCCTCCCTGCCCCCTTCTACCCTGTATGTCCCTTATCCAGAAAGTTCTCCTTTCCCCTCTCTCCCATTGGCCCTTGCTCCTTCGCCACCCCCTCAGAGTTTCCCCATTGGCTCCCGTACCCTAGTCCCACCTATGTACTGCCCCCGTGCCCTCAGACCATTGGTCCCTGATGCTCTCTCTGCCCCCATATATAAACCTGGACCCGCCCATTGTTGTGTGTCTTTTGTCACTGGAACCCTTCACGTGTGTGGCTGAATAAACCTTTTCCATGGAACTCTATATGAAGACCCTTCCCGTCTCTTTGCTGTCGACTTGTTAAAGAAGCTACCTGGTGTGTGTATGTGTGTGAGTGTGCAGTGGCTTTGCCGAGCAGCTTTCTGCTGGAGATGCTTTCGGAAGGTTGCGG
This sequence comes from Gymnorhina tibicen, assembly GCA_013399875.1. NCBI lineage: Eukaryota > Metazoa > Chordata > Aves > Passeriformes > Artamidae > Gymnorhina > Gymnorhina tibicen. Next base: position 360,218 of record VXAZ01004110.1, on the reverse strand, counting down.
CACCCACCAGAACACCCGCCATGACAACTTTCTGTGCAATTCAGACTGTGAGACTGAGTTCACTTCCAAATGAAGTTGGTTATGTTAGATTCTGTAATTCTGTCCCAGTAGGAGAGAACATTTCTCTCTGAGGAAACTGCTAAAGTTGCCTTTGATTAGTAGCTTCGCCTTTTAGTGGTGAGTCAGCCTGTTCTTTCCTCCTGTGAAAGCTAATCTTAGTTGTTGTTTTGGGACAAATACTTTACAACTGCGAAGTTATTCACTAGCAGTGAACTTGGTGCCTTTCTATTTACAGCAAAATTTCTACACTCCGTTGTCTTGTGATAGATCTGAACTTAAGAGAATCACAAGGGATGTCACCGTACCCTTCTGCGCTGAAAAGAGCTCAAGAGAAAACTACATGATACAGGAAGCAGAAAAATGGTAAAGGGAAATAGAACACTCGTCCATGGAGATGCTTTGAAACATACATCTGTTTCTGAGGAGCCGAAGCCATAAGAAACAGTGGGCCATTCATTAGCCTCTCACTGTCCAAATTCAAGAAGTTCTATGTCCCAGATTAGTAGAACACCTCTTAACAAACAGCAAAACATCATCCTACTGGAGAAGGTAAATCCATTTAAGAAAGGTAAGGCCTTGAAAGAAATGCTGTCATGGTCAATAATTAAGTTGCATGACTGTGTAAACACAGATAACTCTGTATGCCAAAAATGTTTTGCTTCCTGCTGGGGAAATTATCAGTGATCAAAAAGTGCCTCCACCTCTGTTACAGGGAAGTGTAAGACCTATTTAAATGTGTGTAATGGAAAAGACTGAGAGCCAAAAAACAATCAGCTGTCCAGGCTGTAGTGACAGTAGGATCTATCAACCTCATTTAGAGGTTTGTTAACCCTCTGTGTGCCCCAGAATCACAGAATGGGCAAGGTTGGAGGGGACCACAACAGGCCATCTGGTCCAACCTCCCTGCTCGAGCAGGCTCATTCCAGAGCACATGGCACAGAATTGTGTCCAGACAGGTCTTGAATATCTCCAGTGAGGGAGATTCCACAACCTCTCTGGACAATCTATTCCAGTGCTTGGTCACCTGCACAGTAAAGAAATTCTTCCTCATGTCCAGTTGCATTAGTTGCATCCAGTTCCTCAGTTCCTGTGCATCAGTTTGTGCCTGTTGCCTCTTGTCCTATTGCTCAGCACCACTGAGCAGAGCCTGGATCCATCCTCTTGACACCCCCCCTTTCAGATACTGATAAGACATTGATGAGGTCCCCTCTCAGTCATCTCTTCTCAAGGCTGAACAGGCTCAGCTCCCTCAGCCTTCCCTCAGAATAGAGATGTTCCAGTCCTATAATTATCTTTGTGTTCTTCCATTGGATTCTCTCCAGGACCTCCATGTCTCTCCATACAGTAGAATCCTGAATGATTTGGGTTGAAAGGGACCTTAAAGATCATCTATTTTCAACCCCTGCCATGAGCAGGGACACCTCCCACTAGACCAGGTTGCTCAAAGCTGCATCCAGCCTGGCCTTGAACACTTCCAGGGGTTTGAGTATTGCTAGATGCTACTGTGCTTCAAGTGTGAGTTATTTATATGTTTTTCCAGGTTAAATGCAGCAGAGTGGCAATGCAGTCTGAAGACCTAATAGCAGGGAAAGGAGAGATCTCCAACTAATGTGTTTATGCATGGCACTGGTGTCTAGGCTAACAAAGATTTATCAGTGCTGGCTTGGGGCATTTGACCCCCATCTTGCCATGGGACTATCATGAGTTGGTTTTACTTCCAAGAAACTATACCCCAGATATGGCTTGATGAGATTGTGCAATATAAGGAGGGTGGTTGCTTCTCCAGAAACTCTCATCCTGCTCCCATTTCTTGCTTTTGAGGCAATCCTAGCACTCCAGTATCAGAGTTGTTTATGTGGTCTAGGACAACAGTTTGTTAAAGAAAGTATTTATCATATTCTGTCTTCACCATTGCCTATTGACACAAGATGGAATCCTAGAGTTATTTTGCATTTTTTTAAAAAAAGAGACACAATTGCTAGCAGTGGGAAAGGCACAACCTGGCCTTGAAACTTGCTCATACTGTCTTATTAAGAGATTTTGCTTTCTGAATCTAAGGATCTCTTTTACTCTCCTTCACCATTGTATACCATCCTTGTGGAGATTACTTGCAAGGAAACTTAACGCTGTAAAAGAATGAAACACATTTCTAGCAGCCTTTAATCCACCTTCGTGGGTAAGAAATAAGGAGACGAGCCATGTCAATGAGCTCATCCTGTTCTCCAATGACAAGTGTAAGATCTGAGAGAGAAAGTTTTGGTGGTAGGCAAATGGCAAAAAATTGCTTATTCTTACTTCCCTCTAAACTTTCCATTGAATATCATTTACTCCTTAACAAATAGCATGTCCTACTCTTTAGACCTATTCTACTCTTATGGGTTCCAGATTCCCATTGCAGTGCATTTCAGGTGCATAACTCTGATAGTTGGGAATGGGAGTCTGAAAAGATCTGAGTATTGGGCCACATAGTTACATGTATATTCCTAAGCTTAGATCTTTCCAAAATATGAAACCAAAACCCAAATAAATTGTAGAATGTGGAACCTAGCAGTTTTTTCCCTTTGGTCTTTTTTTTTTTTGTTTTGTTTTCAGTATGCTACAGTCACTTATGAAGCAGTGCACCTCTGCTTTGATGCAGATGTAGCTTTCGGATGGACAGACAAGTCCTAATCCTGCAGTTTGCCCAAGATATAAGGAATCAAAGTAAAACACTGGTGCTGTCATGCAAATTGTTCACAAGTTTTAGTGTCTAGATACAGAAAGGTCACATGACTTCATGTCTGCAGGAGTTAAATTCTATGAAGCAGAAACTGAAAGGAAATTCTCTATAATTTTTGTAATTCAAAACAGTTTGAATTTGCTGCCAGCACAGAATGTTCAGGTTTGGATGTTGACTGAAGGATTAAAAAATACAAGCTCTGTGAAACTGGCCATTAACTGGTGAAGACAACTAAATGTTTACAATGGAAGGCACAAAACATGCACTTACTTTCTACATCACTGCCTCCATACCTTCATGCTCTTTGACCACTTACTTCCCATCCCCAGGGCATTTCACTACAGCTGCATCCTGCCCATTACAAACTGCCCTTCTTCACTAGCATTTGGTGCCTTTAATAGAAGTTGCAATTCATTCTGGTTTGCAACAGCTCTGTGATGTATGCAAAAGAGGAAAAACAGGATCAGAGCCACACGTTTGTGTTTGCTTGTAGCCTAGGGAGAGATTTGAACTCAGGTTTGCAGGAGGAACATACATTATCTTTTTTATTTTTACAATTCACAGTATGTTTCAAAAATTGTCATGGCTTAAAGCCCACAGCTTAAAGCCTGTGTTGAATTTGTGCTTCTTTTGATACAAAAAAACCACACCCCACTGTGCTTGTACGGGTTTGAAAGAACATAAAACATAGTACCAAATGCAGCTCTTTTATGCAGGCAGGCAAAAATACATTGCTCACTTACTGTTTTCTCAGATCTTCTGACAAATTGAAGCATGCCTTTTATGAAAAACTGTTCTCTGTTTCTAAAAGAACTCTGCATGAGTTCTTGTTTAGTAGCTCAGGACACAAAGTAGGGTGGAACAAGACTTGCATTTTGCAAATTATTATGCATTTGATCATCTATAGTTAATGCTGGCCATAAGAGCAGCACTGCTCTTACGAGGTCAGTGAATTCTCCAGTGAAAAGTCTGGCCTGTGTGTTTCCTCACAAAAAGGCACTTCTGAGTGTTTCTGGAGGCTTGAAGGGTTGGGAGTGTCTACCTCAAACTGCAAGGCTGCTGCCCTGCCCTACAGTGAGTTGTGTGGTAAGGAGGCATTTGCTATCCCAAACATGCCCAAGAAGTAAAGCACAGCAGTGTAGCTAATGCTCCTCTTCCTCATAGGTCCCGCCAGTGTCAAGAAAGAAAATCTTTCATGAGTCCAAATCTGACAGTGGTTTACAGGCTATCTGAACAGGTGTCAGAAAGCTTCAGGTCTTTTAGCAAGTGATCTCTGCTGTGCAAGGTAGCTATGGATCCCACTGTAGAAGTAACATGCAGATACAAGTATACCTGGATAGCACAGTACACAGACAAACTGTCCAGGACAAGTCCCAGATGTTCTTGAGTGAGGATTTACCTTGGAGATTCAGAGCTATTATCTTCTTCTCTGACTTGATGTGCAGGATTATGAGAAGATAATGCTAACACTATTCAGCTGTTCTTAAAGTATAAAAAATACATGAAAAGTGAAGTACAAAACACTTCCTGCAGTACTGTTGATACAAAGGTCAGAAAACAGTCATTGGACTATTATGAAGAGGCAACTATTGTGTGACTATTTTATCTATAATTTCATTCTGAATATTTATTTCCAAAATCTAAAGCAAGGGTCTACAAAAGTGACAGAATTAGTTCAAAATGAAATAGGGTTCAATTCAGATGATTTCAGTCATACTTTTACATACTGAAAAAAAATTGATTCAATATTCTGCCTACTGTCAGGATATAATGAGTATTTAGTAGATTAAAGTAATAATCTAGACAGTTTTTATCAGTTTTTATTATGTGCTTACCTGGACTCTTCCTAAAGAAATGTTAGTAGCTAAATTTTCAAATAATGCATTTCTATGGATTTCACTATATAAATATTTAATTTGAAGAAAATGGGTACATAAAATAAGATAGTCTTAACACTTTTTCCTGAGTGGAAGCCAGAGCAAATGAATAGAAAGGAAACATAAGGACAAAGGCAGATTGATCCCTACTAAGTAGTGGATTATTGCCCTATAATTGCTACATTTGGTAAATACAGCATTTCATTAATAAGCCTAATGTAAAACTGGAAAACTCTTATATAAGTGCTGATTTATTTTATGTTCTTTGAATTCAGAAGATTCTGTCATTTGTAAGATTCTGACATTTAACCTGAATCAGAGCTCACTGGAGATGGAGGTTTTGCTTTTATAAAAACAGTGCCCTGACCTCTATGCATTAAACAATGAGAAAGATGCAAAAGACTAGGGGTCCACAACACTCCTAATCCCATTCTTCAAAGTACTCTGTCAACACAGGAAGAGTTATTTCTATCCAGACCTACTGTATTTTCTACCTACTCTGTCTCCTTCTCTCTGCTCACAATAAAGAGCTCTTGCTTCTTGAACGGAAGAAGCCCTTTGATCCCTATCTGTCTTGTGGGCATTGTCTGTTTGTTGAATGAAAGAAAATAACGTGGAGCATCAACCCTCAGCTCATTCACTTTCGCGGTCCAAAGAGGTCTCTGCAACCACCAGCCTTAAGGCGGCTTTTTGAGAAAGACACCAGGCAGCTTTGTACTCTTCTTCACTTTCAGGCCTCTCTTCTGCAGATGGAAGCCATCTGATTCCCTGCCATTCAGTTTGGATCTTATAAATTCTAAGGTACCAGCTGTGCAACTCTCTCTCTGTATGTAACTCTGCTGTTAAAGACGGTAGTTCATATCACAGAAAATGCTTTGAATTCCATTACCGTTCATTGACATGCATTACTCCAACTCTCTTCAAAGTCCTTGCTTTGGAGTGTGAATATTCAATTGTGTCAAACTTGTTTCTAAAACTAAAAGAGACTAAGGCTGAGTAAATTGATATTTAAACAATTTATATACTCTTCTGACTTACTGTTTAATCCTTTTTTCTAGACGAGTATTTCAGAAGGAATAAGTTACTTGGCCAAATGCTGTTTCTGTTTCCTATGTTGTGCATTCTATGTTGATAGTCAATACTCCTATCAAATTAAGTAAACGCTCTAATTCTGGCCCTCTAATTGTCACACTTGAAACAGAATAGTACTGTGTGTGAGCTAGCATTTAGCATACCTATTCAATTCTGTTTTTTGGAAAAGATGAGTAACACATAAATACATGAATACAGGAAAACACAAGCTAGATTTTAAAAGTTTGTTAGTAGGGGCATTTTACATAGGTTCAAGTATTGTTCACTGACATTTTTCAGCACACTTTGATAGCAAAAAGTGAAATATTTGAGAGAAAATATTATTCAGGTAAGTTCACTTTTCATGAAGAGTGAAGCTGGTAGCATCTTTTAACTATAGAATACGGGTATTTTTTGATCTCTAAGTGCATATAGTGCAGCTGCTCTCAGGAAAAACAGTCTCCCTCAATTAGAATGATGGTGAATTTCCTATACTATTGTTTTTTTCAGAAAAGTGATAGTACATTAGGGCTGATTTAGAGTTGTTTGTATTTCTATCACAGAGCTTCAGTTTTAAAGTAGGCAAGATACTGTATTTTCTTCCTCCTGGAAAAAATATCCTGTACCATCATCAAAGGGATGATCAGCTTATATTAAGATACACAATTAATGCAGACAGAGACATTTTTCTTACTCCCACAGAAGTTCGAGGCAAGTTTGCTCTCTATGCAAGCTCACAACAAGAAGTATGTCAGCAGCTATGCAGATAGCACTGGTTCAGCATGAATGCTGACAAATGTAGCATGTTATTGCATAGGATAGAACCAGCACTCCTGCCTTTGCAATCCTTCTAAGAATTCTTGCTATATCTTCCACTGTCCCCTGTCTTGCTTCCTCAGCCATTGTCCCACAGCCCGCAGAGTTATCAGAGGATATTGAGTAATGTATTCTTTTACTAACTTTCCTTTTCTTTAAGAGAGAAGATGGTGACCATAGTAACCACCATACTGGGAACAGTATTTGTGGCAACAAGAACGTAGAGGAACACTTCCTTTCCGTATCTCAACTTATAATGGAGTATCTGTTTTGTCACACAAGATGCTGGATAAATTTATTTTACATCCAGGATGCTGATTAAAAAAAAGAAAAAGAAAAACTGGAAAATAGTAAGAAAGTGTGATGTGATTACAAAAACCAAAGTTACCTTGCAATGTGCCTACTCAATCTCACATGCTAATATCATAAAAGAAAAAGATCCCTTGTTTCCTGACATGCTTTATAATTAATCATGAAAGAGGCACTGCAATTCTATCTATTCCCATCGATGCATCAGCATTAGGGATTGTTCCAATATTTCAAGGATTGGCTACAAAGAAAATGGAGACTTCCTTTTTACAAGGAGTCACACAGAACAGGCAAGGTGTAATATGTACAAGTTACTCCTGAGGAGATTTCAACACATGAACACAAGGAGAATTTTTCACAGTAAGAATAGTCAGCCATTGACAAAATCTCCCCAGGGAGGTGTTGGCTTCCCCTGCAATGAACAGTTTTCAGCTGGGCAAGTTGATGGGCTATCTTGTCTAGACCGTGCATTTGCCAAAAGTTGGTCCCCTCCAAACCTGGTATTCTGTAATACCATGATCTAAATAGGGAAACTCCATCATCCTATGCACCTGAATTCTCTTCATAAAATTCTCAGCTTTTCACTTGCATCTAAAGAAGCATTTACATGTGGCTTGCTAATGAACATTTTTATTGAAGTATACCATTAAATAAAAGGTGCTGTGCTACAAATTAATTCTGTTATGTGGTGCCCAGTCTCCAGAGTAGCCAGGAAAGCAGTCCCACATGAATCAAAGTCTGGGAATACTGGCTCTAAAAACTGGCCTGATTGATTAATGTGTGTTTGCATCTGCCTATAGCAAGGTTCTATTTCAAAGTCAGACCTTGGTAACATGTGGGAGGAGGAGTATATTCACTTCATTAATATTGACAAGAGACTATTGACTCCACAAAGAAAATCCTAACAAAACAACTAGCAGGTAAGAACACTCTTTTAAAAACACAAATGGATTAAATAACTTTGCAGCACCTTAGACCTGCCAGCCTTTTTTTTCTGGAAGGCTAGAAAGCCAAAATTACAAAGATGCAAAGCTAGAATACAGCCCAGTAAAAAAAAGTTTGTGCATGTATCAGGGTGTGGGGGAGTACCACAGAGAAGCCACAACCTGCTTCCACCTCCCCATGGGAAGCCATGGGAAGGGCAGTGCAGAGATCTGAGCAGACTGTCTACAAACTAGGCTGGATGTCCAGCTTCCAATATGTCATGTTGAGAACACTGGCAGACAAAACAGCTTTTGCAATGTGCTTCTCAAGGCAGTTAAAAATTGTTGGCTAGGTGGGTGTCCTTGCATGGATCTCTTCTAGCACACTAGGCTCTGTCCCCATCCACCCAGCTCAGAAAGCAGAGGTTAAGTAATTACCTTGGTAATTAAAGCCTGATCTGTGTCTTTTCATCCTGAAAGACTAGGTCTGCTCTTGTTTTTTCATCCTGTCCTTACTTTAGAGGCTGTTGTACACTGGCATGGGTAACTGCAAACTGCTGTTGGAAACGTTTAGTTTTGTAAAGCACAGAAGATGCACAAAAAACAATGACAGAAGGTGAATCACATTGTCAGCCATCATGCGGAACTTCTGAGGGTGGTGGTGATATCAACACCAGTAGCAGGCCTTACGGAAATGTGTCATTTCACAAGATGGGTGACACAGACCAAAGTGGCGGACGCTTCTGGCTGGCAGCATCCCAAGAGTTGTAGCAGTTCTGTGACCATCCGGACACAGCATGCCTTGAGGTGAGAAAGCCTTGTAAGCCTTTGCCATGAGACTTGAGCAGAAACCATGGCAACAGTAACCATGGTTGTGCCTTATAAACATTTAACTTTGTATTCTGGCCCAGTTTTAACTTTTCCAAGTCTAGAGTGACCACTTGGCACAGGCACACATTTGCCCATCTCTTGGCTAGGTATTTTGGCTTGATTGCTTAAAAAAATTATTTATGGAGTTACAGGTTCCTCTTTTACCTAGTTGTTTCTCCATAATATTCTACAAGGAGTTTTCTTCTACATATAATTGCAACCACAATTTACCACTCATACTTAATTCATTATTTACTAGACATATGCAAGGACTAAGATGTTCACTGGGTGAGGGATTTCTTCCTTAAAGACCTACCATTCTTCCCCCTGCATCTTACTAATTGCTAAAAAACACAGGCAAATGGAAAAAAAAACCCCAGCACTGTGTGTGCTTTGCCTTCAAGAGATATTATCACAAAAACCAAATTCTTTGTACACAGAAATAGAAAATGTTATCATGGCAGATCTGCTATGGAAAAACCCTGCTGGACAGAAAGCAATTTGGAAGAGTAAGGTTATGTAAGTTGAAGAAAGGTCTAATGTTGTAGAGACATGAAAACCATACAAATAATTTGCTTTCATTACAAGTGCTTCTGCTCTACATAGTACAAATTGCTCTTTCTGATGAAAATGTAGCTTGAGCACGAAGGCATATTCATAGAAATTAAAGGACACAGAATTACTTTCTACTTGTACTGTCCCTGTTCTATTTTGCATTTCATAAACAACTTTCTCATAAAACAGCTGTGATTTTACATGGCTTCATGCTGCAGGGCTCATCATCTCTCCTCCTGATTTGCGTTACAACAACAGGAAGAAGGTTAGACAAAATCTCACAGAAGAAAAATCCTTTCAAGAGCTACCTCCTTGCTGACAAGCAAACCTCGCTGCAAAGCCACGTAACTTGCACAAACACTTGTGAAAAAAATCAAACACTACCTTATCAGCCCTAGCTATGTATGCAACATCTTCCCAAAATACGGCTTTACTCTCAGACCCCATACCCTTAACCCACAGTCTTTTGCCTTGCTCTAAACAAGTACTCCAATACAGCGTATGTTCCTCTTTCTCCATTTTCTCTATTTCCTGTTCCATGTCCTGTACTTCCAAAGCTAGAGCCATCACCCATCATACATTCTGACCTCACTTCAGAACCTTGCCTTTTTTGATTGACAAGGCTCCTTGTACCCCATATGAATACAATCTAATTTCTTGAAAGCTGCAGATAGATAGAAATATTGGTGGCCTTGACCGGACTCATCCTGGTACTTGCAGGGCCACATCATCTTTCCTGTACCGTGGATAATGCCAAATGCAGCAGATATCAGTAGGGCAGGTTGGCTACCCAGGGCAATAGAGAACTGCAACACACTGCCTTGCAGCCATGAAAAGTCTACCAGGAGCTGTGTCACATGGGATCCACTAGAAAGTGCTGGGCCAGAGCTGTTATGTAGCTTTTCCTCTCCAGGCATGTGGAGTATTTCAAGAGAGAGGATCTCAATATCAGAAGAACCTAGGTTAAAAAGAGAAAGCTGGGGAAAACCTAGTAAAAGAGCAGTATTTCAAACATTCACTAGCTTTTGTTAAACAAGCCCTAGTAAAGGTGGAAAACACATCAGCAACAGAACAAATTTAAGGAATGCCTTGTTTTAACTGCATGCTTAGTTTCTTCAATTACTGATACAGGGCTGCTATTACCCTCTGTATCAACACTTCTAGATCTTGGATTCTCTTTATCAGGGTTTTATTGGGCCTATTTAGCATAACCCTTGCAATGGGACTCTGGAGCAGATCCCAAAAGCATTGAAAAATGCCTTGAATTTTTTTTCTGACACAAATTTCACATGACTGCTTTACGTGGAGAATGATCGCTCTTTTAAACATAATGGAATATACCAGGTGCTATGGTATGTTACTGAAATTTATATTGCCAGAAGTTTCTAGTGTGTTGGTCAGAGTAACATAACAAAAGCTTCTATTTATACTTTGAAGCCATTCTTTCATCAGTACCTTAATCAACTCCTACTTTTACTCAGGGAATTTATTTTACAGAGCAGGAGTATACAGGAGAACAGGAATCTTATCTGAGGAGAAAATACGAAAGAAACCTGCAGTTTTCTGACAGCTTGGTCAGAAATGAAAGGGAAGGATGGGGAACAGTGCCAATGAAGGAAGTCCATTGCTAAAAAAGCCATTTCTATTATGTAATGGGTGAAGACTTATTTCCTACAGGAATACGTTGTTTCTTGGCAGTTATCACAGTGTCTTAGTTAATGTTTGAGAACAAATCAACTCTTGTCCATTCTTGAATGATACAGGTATAAACAATCTCCCCTCTCAGCACCATCACCAACAAAAAAATGTTGCTCTGAGTGTTTAGATTGGCTGAGAGCAACTGTTTGGTCAGTAATACAGGTGAAAATCAAGAAAGGACAGTCTGATAGTAAATAGTTCCTGAAGAAAAAAACACAAGAAAGCTCTAGGCAACTGGGTAAAAATATTGCCAGACACTCCTTGCAGCACAACATCAGAAAAAAACCCTAATAAAACATGATGAATAATGAATTCATGATGGTTTCTTTGTTTTGTTACTTCAGAAAACTTTGAAAAGTCGGTATAATGTAGTCGTACATTCCTAAGCCTCTAGATGATTTGACTGTGTTTCATTATCATTCGTGGATGTAGTTTTTCTAGATCATTGTAAAGCCTTAGATACTGTCCCTCACAGCAAGTTGTCCAGCTGTGAGATGATCAGGTATACAGTGTGCTGGATGAAGGACAGGCTGAATGTTAGAACTTCAGGGGTTGTACTGTGTGGGGCTACATCTGTCTGGTGAGTAGTTACCAGTGGTATTCCTCAGGGCTTCATTGTAGGACCAATTCTGTTCAACAAGTTTATCAGTGATCTGGATGCAGGAGTTGAATGCACCATTTACTGACAACACTAAACTAGGAGATGCTATTTGGCTGCCTTCAGAGACAAGAGGCCTTCCAGAGGGATCTGAATAGATTGGAGCACTGGGTAGTTATCAGTGGCATGAAATTTAACAAGAACAAATACAGATTGTGCCCCTGGGATGCAGTAAAGCTGGGCACAAGTATATGCTGGGAGAGGAGTGTGCGGAGAGCAGCCCTGCAGAAAGGGATCTGGGGGTGCTGGTGGGCAGCAGCTCAGTGTGAGTCAGCAGTGTGTGCCCGGGCAGCCAGGAGGGCAAACCCCATCCCGGCTGCATCAGACACAGCAGCACCAGCTGTGATCGGGGTCATCCCGCTGGATTCAGCCGCGGTGCGGCCTCACCCTGAGTCCCGTGTGCCGTGCAGGGCCCCACAGCTTGAGAAGGACGGGAAGGTCCTTGAATGGTCCAGAGGAGCACAGCGGAGCTGGTGGGAGGGCTGGAAGGCACATCCTGTGAGGAGCGGCTGAGGGCTCTGGGTTTGTCTGGTTCGGAGAGAAGGAGGCTGAGGGGTGACCTCATTGCTCTGTACAGCTTCCTGAGGAGGGGACATGCAGAGGGAAGTGCTGGTCTTTTCCTGGCATCCAGCAATAGGAGATGATTCAATGGTTCAAACTGCATCAGGGGAGGTTCAGACTGGACATCAGGAAACATTTCTTCACCAAGAGGGTGGTCAAACACTGGAACAGGCTTCCTTAGGAGGTGGTCGATATCCCAAACCTGTCAGTGTTTAGGAGGCATTTACACAAGGCCCTTCATTATTTGCTTAACTTTTGTTCAGCCCTGAATTGGTCAGCAGTGGGACTAGATGATTGTTTAAGGTCCATTCCAACTGAAATATTCTATTCTATTCTATTCTATTCTATTCTATTCTATTCTATTCTATTCTATTCTATTCTATTCTATTCTCAGTATTTTAGTCTTGCAGATTTAGGGACTATTTCTAAGGATCGGAAGAGGTGAGGGAAATATGTCTACTGTCAGAGGGCTGGAAATTTAGTACACAGGACCCCATATCCCCATCTGAAATCTTCTACATGTTCACAAGATTCTGATTTAATGTATTAAAATTGTGCAAGATTGCTTTGAGTTTTTTTAATAGAAAAAGATATCCACTCTTGCTCTTTAAAGCCAAGTAGCTCCTACCCTGGAGAAATGTTTTGAAAAGCTCTCATTGCCATTTTTGTGACATTCAGTCTGACTATAAAGGTTAGAAATTTAAAGATTAGTAGGTGTTGCTCCTTTTCACACTTAGTCTTTTAGCTTACATTTGAAAAAAAAATAAAAGAAAAAAAAGGAACACTATATTATATTCACTATCCTATGCTGCAACCACTCTATATACTATATTCATATATAGAGTGGGTCCTGAGTGAAAAAGCTGCCCCAAATTTAGTACAAAGAACAAGGCTGGGGCAGGTGTGTCTGCGCAGTGGAATGAGCTGTCTGCCACCAGCTAGTCCTTTCCAAAGCAATATTTTGGCAAAGAATATATTTGGACATTAGCTTCTCTAAAGGGGCCCCACAGATAAACTACTCCAGAGGATAAAAGAGCTTAGCTATAAGGACTTAAGGCCAGCCATGCCTGTTGTCCTCAATGCCAGAGAATGGTCCCTGGCCAATTTTATGTACTACTGTAGATGTAAACTAGGCTTGGTTTGACAAACTAAACCCAGCTCTTGAAACAGCTACCAAAATGGTAGACTGCTCTTTCCAGGGTTGTCCCTTTTAATCCTGCTGCCCAGATCTAAGCGACAACTTTCTGCAAGTCCTTCAACAGGATCTCTGCAGTAGAGTTCAGCTGCAGACTGTTAGCTGACAAAAGCTATTGAATCTGTTCTCTGTGTCACACAGCAGTTTGGTTTTAATATTCCAGACTGGCTAGCCAACAGCCTTGGGGAAACTTACTGCAAGTTTCCTGAAACATAATATAAAGGCAGTTCTGTTTATCCTCTGCATTTCACATGACAGAGCACAGGAAAGGTTAAATGAAGAGCTGTATGTGCTGATTATTAAGGGTTACAATTGAAGGTGAAGAGCATTTTAGACTTTTTATAGCTGCTATTGTTCCGCTTTTGGAAAGAGAGCTCTTTTTTTCAGTTTGCAGTTTCCAAAATACAGGTTAAAATGCTTGTCAGCTCAGAAAGATGACAAAATACACACAACAATGCTACAGGAATTACGGGGGTCATATCTTGGCTTTCATAACTTAGAATTAAAACAAATCATAGGCAGCCTTTCACACTCATTTGGTGCATTGCATACAAAACTTCTTAAGTTTCCAGTATATAATGTATAGAATTCTTGTATGAGTATCTCCAGGCTTGATAAACTGGATATACAACAACCGGATATACTGCAAACTAGAGACCAAAGGCCTCAGCTAATAATTAAAATGTTCTGCTCAGATTCTACACATTCTGGAATAACAAATGATACAAGTAATTACTTTTCTCTGAAAATTGCTGTATGGGTTAATCAAAGAATGTTTGAATAACATTTTATGAAGTGTAGTGTGTTATTATGGTTCAGAGCTTGTTTTTGTTTATTTTTTTATTGAAAGTCCTTTAAATGGCCAAAAGGCAATAAGATAATGAAAAAGGACAACTGAAATGTCATGACAACATATCTCTGCCTTTGGCAATAGCAGCTGATGATACAAATAATTTTTAAGTCACAGAATACTAGAGGGGCACATTTCTATTATGTCAATCTTTTCAATGTGATTGCACTCCTAAATAAACACCTATGTTGAGATAGTATTGTTGTTTTCTGGCTTCAGGTTGCACTCTTTCTTTCTTTATGTACTTCACTGTAAGGTATGCTAATTGTGTTAAGAGTGTGAAAGTGGGTGGCATAAAATTCTTTAGCTGAACTGCAATAAATTGTTCCTCCCTTCTCATAGGATTTTAAGGGACCTTAAATGAAGTGGGACATCAAATGTCAAAGCCTTGCTTCATTAATTGTACTCCTTTAAAATGAAAAGCATGGGAATTGTGGTAAGTAGAATCCAGGTAACTGGATTAGTTAGCTGTCTTCAGCCGTAGCTGCACAAACTTGGGAATTCTTGGTTTCAAAATACATGCTACTTATTCTAAAACTGCATCCTTCTACTGGATATGTATCAGCCATGCCTTAGTGCACTTGATTTGTCAGTCAGAGTGACAATGAGACTTCTGCCCAGGCAACAATATCAATATATGTTTTTTAAACTGTCCCCTTTTTTCATCATCAATATGCATTGTTCTGTTCAGGATCTTCCACAGCAATTCTGCCCTCAGAGTTGTCACTGCATCTCTAACTGTGTGAAACAGACAAGGTCATATAATCCAGTCTTTCTTCAGAAAATTAATATAATAAATATGATATGATAAAATATGTGATATTCTACCTACAGATTTTTTACTATTATCCTTAGGGTTTTAATAGTATTTTTTATTATTTTGCTGGTTCCTATCTGATATATAATTCTTATTTATGTCAAACCAGAAAAATCTGTTTCCATATTTCATAATGATTCCTTAGAAGAACTTCAGAGAAATTAGAAATTCCTATTACAGTTTGACCTAAATAAATAGGACATGTTCTGACACTGGAAATTAAAAAACCGGTATCCTCCTTGTTCTGAAACAACCTTGAGAAACAAATCTTGGGTAAGAATCACTTAACATTACTGAAATTGTTTTAATAAGACATGTTTTGACTGATGATTTATGTTGACAAATGGAATTTTTGTAGCATTTTCCACTTGCACCTGGACAGTCTTGCTTTGAGTGCTGCACCCTGTGTACTGCAATTGTCTAGAGGTATGGGGTAAAGTAAAGATACTGTTCTTCACTTTTTGCACAGAAAAGTGCAGGACAATGTCAGCGCTCCACCCCGCAGAAAGGTAGCTCTGTTACTTCCTTAAGTACTGGTTTTCCTCCAAACCAGAATAGACTTCTCTGTTAAATGATCTTAGTTGTGGAATTAAAGGTGCTTTTTCTCACTCCCTTAAAAAGCATTTTGGACTGGTACATGCATCCAGTTCAGTCTTTCTACTGAATTTCTTCCTTTCTGCTTGGAACTTGGGAGGTGAAGGAAGTCAGTCGCCTGTGGTAAAGATATGAAAGAAATGCTTTACTTTAAGCATTGAAGCTAGAGCAGGAGTTTGTTAATTTTTTTACCAGGAAAAACATGGATTTCCACTAAAAATATCCCTTCTGCAGATATATAAATGAGAGTGTCTAAAAGCTAGTATATTCAGAGTTTAACACAAAAATTGAAATAATCTCATGGAAATAAGTTCTTAATTTAACATCTAATGCTCCACTGACAATATTTCTGAAAACCTTTAATACACTCTGCCCAGCACAAAAAAACCCAAGACTGTCTACACAGTCTCCTGGAGAGAGGTCTTCATGCCATGCTGAATACAACAACTCATCAGAAGCTTAAGCAGTATCTCACAATATTTTTCTGCCTTAGATTGTCAGGAAACTTACTGTTACTCCTGTCTCTTTGTCACATTAAGCAGGTAAACCATGGAAAGAAGAAAATTCTCTTAAAACCATGAGTTACACTTAAGAAATCCTAATTTATGTAAAAATTAGGCAGCCATCTTTAGAATAATGAAGAAACAACCTGGATGCTCAGTGCAAAGTACCATTTTCTCTGAATCCCGGACACACAGATGCATTTAAGTATCATGTTTCATGTAAGACTTTCTGCCTCAGCCTGAGCTCCCCCATTCTTCACCAGTGCTACTTGATTCCTGCCCTTTTATGTGCTGCTCTGCCACCCACCGGCCTCTTTTCTCCTGACAGGGACAGTATAGTGCAAGAAAAAACTGATTTTCCTGCATACATCAAAATGATTATTTGAAGTAGGCCCATTTGAAGCATATTTACAGCAAATGAAGCATTATTTTCATGTGTATGAAGTACTTCTCCAAAATGAAGAAGTCTGTCTAAATGAAGTGTTGCTAAGGAGTGGGACATAGGCCATCCAGCACTCCAGCCTACCTGGGTCACACCTATCCTGGGTACCACTGGGCTGCTGAACCTTCCATGCCCTTTGATTCTTATTTAAGAGCAATGAGTAACTTCCACTGGCATTAAAAGGGAGCTATGAATGACCCATGCCACAGAAGGCTAAGACCAGTGGATTTAATTGTGGATTGAACACATAGCTATCTAAAGTGAGGCTGCATATTCTAAAATCAAAACTCAGAGTTGGGAGGCCTTGGGTTCTGCTTACCTGCATATATGAGTCAATACCAAATGTGGGAAAGGAGTTCCCACAGACTGGAAAGGTCTCTCTTGCCTTTGCAATTTCTCTGTTATTGTCTTATGGCTGTGCTTTGCATGTTAAAGACCATGTCATCTTGTCCGTGGGAACACTAACATTAAATAATAAAGCTTATTTTTGCACTTCCAACTCCTCACAAGTTATTTTTATGTTTTGAAAATTAAAATGATACTACTGAAACAGAACTATTATGCACTTGGAATGTTTTGGAAAGCTTTTACAGTTTTACAGAAAATGTCAAACCTCTCCCCAGTATTAAAAACAACTAATAAATAGATTGTCAGTTTCTATTTTCACCTGTGAAAGAACATGATACTCACTAATTTTTATTTAATATAAGCCATAAATATGCTACCCCATATTTCCATCTTCACTTGAAAGCACAGCTTTTTGTAAAGGACATCCAATATTCTGTTATGATTAATGAAACCCCTTTCTGTAGCACACATCCAGATAACTCACAGACATCAGATGCTCATACTGCCCTACCACTTAAGCAAGAGTGCTCATTCCTGAATTCATGTACTGATCATTATAATAACAGTACTCTTAAATAGCATCAAAAGTGTTGCTGCTCTTCTCTTGTTAGATAGTGTATCATTTGAAGACACTGCCAAAGTACATGCCCCCATATCTGGCTTACACTTCTGTTCTGTTTTCATTAATGAAGCACGGTAAGCATTAGGATGCAGTTATCCAGCCAACTGGACAGCCTGGTACATCCCTTTTATTAGAAGGTGGAATAGTTACAGTTTCCATAGTCACCAAATTGACCCTTATTTTAAGTGGTTTAAATTCTCCAGGGCTAAAAGATAGCCCTGTGTTCTCCTCTTGTAATAATGAAGAACATGTTCCTTTTAATGATAGTCATATTGGACATTCTCTCAATCATTGTTACTTGGAAGCAATTACATTAAATCAGTTTCCATGAAATAGGGGGAAAGAGAGAAAAAGATCAAGATGTAACACTCTGATACTATGAGCAAACTACTGTTGAACGGGGAACAAAGGAGGCGGAAAAAGAGTAATTCTCACTTAAAATGTATTAACAGTGACGGGAACCCAGGAGCAGATTCAACTACCCCCAAATGAAGGAGCCTGATAAATGGAGAACCCTTGCACATTAGGAGCACGGGCCAATCTGAGTGTCAGGACCTGCAGCTGTGAATTGCTGCATCAGGAGAGAGAAGAGGAGACCTGTACACCATCCAGTGTCATTGATCAGAGCACGCAGCAATTCAGAAACAAGATCACTTCATAATTTCTTAAGTATTATTCAGCATGTAAGCCCTGTAACTAATGTCTACCAAAACATGACACACATAATAGGGCACAACTGCTTTTCAACAGGCCAAAGGCAGATTTCTGCCAACACATCTGAGGTAAAAGTAAGACTCTGAAATACTGAAGGCCAGGGATTTTACTACAACAAACCAAAACTAGGGAGAAAATATATCAGACATTATAAGAAACAGATTGGCAAAACTTGTGAAGTTTATCTTCACTGAGTCCTTGATCCCAAACAGCACCCTTATTAGCTCATTTGCATTCAGTGTTTATCTTACTGTTCCCTAGCTAGACTTAAAAGTTACATAAATCAGCATAGAGAAGATACAACATTTCATTGGGTGCTAATTAAGTTTACTTCATGGGAATTTTGGCTTCAGTAGAGAAGGAATACAACCAGACTCACTCATTTTGGTGGCGATTACCTGAGCTGAACTGCTTGCTCCACAGAGCCACACTAAGGTACCACACGTAGTATTCTACGGACCTTTTTGAATCAAATGTTCAGCAGAATAAAATATTGTATTATATTTCATTATTTTGTTTTTAATATAGGATAGCATACTGTACTAGCTAACAGTTTCATACGAGACAATGCTCTAGTTGTCACAAAACTTGGAGAAGTTTAGCATCAACTGAGGACCCTGATCCCTGTTTTGCCCTGCCAGGCCCCTTGGACAGGTCAAGAAGCGGCGACTAGGCTTGCAGTCAGTTACCCACAAACAACTGCACTTTGGGTCTCTTCAGGTCTCAATCACATGGGTGTAGTGAACCACCTACTGATGTTTGTTCTTCTGTGTTGGAGGGAAGCAGGACTTTTGTTTGATCTTGAGAATGGGCTTACAGTTGTTCCCCTATCTCTACCTATGACTGATCACACTTGTGTAGACACTGCGCGCCAGAGTGTCTCTAAGAAAAAAAGAACTAAATTTCAGTGTTTCTGTTCTCTCCAGACATGCTTTCTCTTAGCTATCTTCAGGTCCACAACCAATTCGTCTTTTTAGCTCAGATTATTCTCAGCTGGGGGAAGAAGCTGTCAGAGGTATTTTTTTAACAAGCACCGTGCCTGCCCATATCACCCTGCCAATAACTGTAGATCTGGATTGCTTTCTGTAGATTGTATGTGTCAGGAAAAAGTGAAAAGAAATAAATTAGAGGTATTATAGTAGCCGAGATCACAGATTTTGAACGAAGCTGTTTGGCACAGTATTTTAGATTCACATTTGTTAAAAATAGCTGTCAAAGTTTTATGTCAATCTGTTAGCACAATGTTCAATTTATCTTTCTCCTCAGCAAGGTTGCCTGGAAACAGGGAAATAGTCTGAGAAATTATTTTCTGAAAGTGTGGTAACACTTGAGAAATCAATATGGCCACTTTGGTTTTAATCAGAGATTTAGAACCTCTGAGATTAAAAACAAAAACCACAAACAAACAAACCAGCATGTAGTAATCTTAAATACACCTGGTGCAACTAGCAGTTTGGAGGTAAGTCTTTGTTCAGCACAGAGCGATCTGTTACTTTCACAATTGTAGTGTACACTGGTATCTCTCTTGGTGCAAGTAATAATGACATTCAAGGCAGAGTTTATCTTGTAACATGCAAACTTAGGGCTGACTGGCTTCACAGGGAGAAATGAAAGCAAATTATTTGTAGCCACAAACCATGAAATTGCAGCAAGAGGTGCAGCGAGACCACAGAGGTATCTGTACCTGGAAGATAAACAGAAGTCTTATGGCCAGAGCAGCTTATTCAAACAATGCTGCTGAAGAGACACACACCCAGGCTGGCTGTCAGCTCATATACTGTTACATGTCATGCACGGCTATAGGGCACATAAGCAAGGACAGGCAGCAACAGAGCGATGGCTGGGGTCAGTTATATTACCTGGTCAAGGGGAGAGATGATCATGCAAGGTTTTTCAGAAACAGTTCCAAACTGTGAGTCTCTCATTTGACTGTGCTGAACTCTGTGCTGAGGAATAATGGCCTTTAGGGAACACCTACAAAACATAAGCATCAGTCACTGCAAAGAGCTTTTTGAGACAAAAAGCTAGGTTGTAAGATTTTTTCTAATGCTAAAGATTTACCAAACCTTTTAATTTATTTTCTTTATTGGATTATAAAGAGGTTAAAGAACCCAATACACCCTTAATTATATGAAAAAACAGAATCACACAGGTTATTCCCCTGAAGTTCTTGGGACAGACGTACGGGTTTAAACGTACTGCTTGATCGGACTTCACAAGTTTTTGTCAGCTGCATCTTGACACAGGTGATTCTGCTCCACACCACCTCCCACTGCTTGCAGTTGTGCTTTTCTGTTTTCCACATTTCTCAGCATCTTGCCTTTGCACACACCAGAAAAGCACAAAAAATGCTGAACAATGAATATGCTGAATATTAAACCATGAATGTAACAAGCACAGGTGGATGGAAAATGTTTCAGTGGGGTCAGTTGCATCCTTGTCCAGTCAGGACTTCAGGCAGATGCACGCAGAGCAAAAAAGAGAGGAGTAGAAGAAGACAGTGCCTGCTAGAAGAGCAGGGTGAGCAGTTTATATTGAATAATTAATACACTGTGCTTCACTATTCTCATTCTTCACAGGTTGTCTGTCAGCAGGCTCATTATTTTTCTTTTAATTTTCTGAGAGGAAAAAAGATCCAGCTTGATTTTTGTCAGTGATGTTGTTTGCCATCAGTGGGGACAGAGGGAGCACTCAGTATGCAGACTGATCAGTTGCACTGGTTGCTTTTGACCATACAGACATGCCTGTTTTCTGTCTCCTTGCATGGAGAGTTTTAACATTTTTCAAAACCTGGTCCTGCTACAACTAAATTTACTCCAGGATTCCCGTTGACTTGATATGAAACATCCTGCAGTCATATGCTCAAATCAAATCAGTGCAGCATGGGTACTCACACTGAAAATAAAAACAAAGCCTCAGAGAGGAGTTTATACTCCACATACATTAATTTTCCTTCCCAGAAGGTTACTTACACACGGAGGACACGACAATAAAATGCATAGGTCAATTCCTGTTAT
The DNA here is from genome assembly GCA_013399875.1 of Gymnorhina tibicen. Taxonomy (NCBI): domain Eukaryota; kingdom Metazoa; phylum Chordata; class Aves; order Passeriformes; family Artamidae; genus Gymnorhina; species Gymnorhina tibicen. Next base: position 338,999 of record VXAZ01004110.1, on the reverse strand, counting down.
TTATATCTAAGAAGGAGAAGTGTAATTCATTTGTAGCCAAAAGTTGTTGCACATTTATATATTTTACAGCAAAATTTGGCACAAGGCAGGAGGGCCAAGAGCCAATATCAAGCAACCTTTTGAGTTTCATGGCCTTCAGCTATAGCTATGATGACTCAAATAATATAACATGCAATTTCAATAACCCTACAGGGATGCTGTTCATGAGTAAATGCAAATTATGGTGAACTTATGCATCCCTGGAGATTTACTCAAAGAGAATACAGAGATGATTGCCTTTGGGATGAATGAAAGCTGCAGTACTCACTGTGCTATACCCACATTAGCTTCTGTGAGCAAGACATGAAGAATGATGGCAACAGAAAGAAGAGAATTGTTCTCAGGAGGGTTCCAAAAGAGCTGCTCCACGGGTGAACGCTTGTCAGAGAAGCTGGGGTATCTCCAGGGCAACTTGTTTCTATGACGCTCCTGGCACAAGCATAAGGTATTGACCCGTACAACCCTATAGATGTAGGCCTTGGATTTCGGCAGTCTTTCAGTATAGCCTCTGCCTGCACATTGCTGTAGCACTGTTTTCAAGAGTAGTTAATTCACAGAGAAAACTCAGCAGCTTTAATATGGACAACAGCGTATGCACTCAGGGAGATGTAGCCTCTTCTCCACTGACGCAGATATTTGTACGCTAAGGTGCTCAGGGATACAGGGGAAATTTTAAGCATAGGCAGAACAATAAACAGTCATCAGGAAATTATTATCAAGTAAAAAACCCACATGGATTAGAATGTGGGGGTTTTTCAGGCAAAATAACCGTAAATGGTATGTCATTTACAATTTACCAATGCGAGGATCACTTTGAACCTCTTCCTTAACAATGTATAATATAAATGACAGTACTTCAGGAGGCTGGGGGTTGTGTGTGTGAATTACAGTCCCATTCACCTGACTTCCAACTCACCCCCAATCACCTACCACCTCTAATGATCACTATTTGTAGTCTGCTTTGTTGCTCAAGGCTGGTGGGAGGGTACGCTGTAGTTTTACTCCCTGAAAGCTCCATTCACCTCACCACAGTGTTATTACACTTGAAAACAGAGCAGTGCTAATTAATTTGAGACAGAGACAAGTGAAGTGGCTACAAAGTAAAACAGTGTCCTTTCTGCAGTGCCTTGTCTTTGTCGTGATCCACAAGATGGTCACCCACAAATGAGGCTTTTCAAAGGGGCACTCTTAACTGTTCAAGCAGAAGGCTTTATTCAGAAGGATCTTTAATTAGAGGCTGTAAAGAAATGGTGGTGTAGCAAGTACCATAGAATACACTTGTGGCTATAATACTGAAAGCAAAGGAGGAACTTGAACAGTATGGCAAGATAACAGAAGAGGGATATGGGTCGGAAATTACAGATGAGTTTTCAAGATGACTTGGTTGAGCCATTCACTGAAACCGATCTTTATACACCCTGCTTGAGATTTCTAGCCCAGGCATTTCAAGTTGTATGCTAACAGGAAATTGTTTTCTGGTCTGCCTTGCCACTTGCAGGTATTTGTTAGGCACAACAGGTGCCCTGTGAATAGCTAAGAGTGGCTGAACTTTAATAGCAATGCTAGGTTCAGTAAGTCTGTAACTCAGATGATGTCTAAGACCTTACCATAGATTTTCACGTTTGGCTGGTCACACGGCTTCTGCATACACATATATGTTGAACAGACTAAACGGTCTGAAACTCCCTGGGGAAAAAAAATCTTATACAGAGACAAGGTGGGTTTCACTGACTTATTAGCCCTCCTTCCTTAGATACCTAAGAACAACTAGACATTGCATTTAGAGTAATTACAGTTGGCTTGGTTAATGAAATATTGCTTGTCTACATGAGGAAGCCCAATTTGAAAATCCATTTATTTCAGGACTGTAGGAGAGGTCTTCTCCCTCATTGTGCTTCACATTCCTCTCCAAATCTCAACTGAACATATTGTTGTATTACAACAAATCTGCAGAAACAAAAATTGTTCCGTTTTGAGTTGTCCATTTCATGGAAGGAGGAGGGAAATAGCCTCTTACTACATTTGCAGAATTTCCTTGTGTCTTGATCCTGAACAGTATTAATCTTGTTCTGATACTGAACAGGAAAGAGTTCAGAGATCGAAAAAATAACCTGAAGGCTGATTAACACGGAGAAATTCAGAAAGCTGGTACGTCCCGTGCTCTCGCCCTGCTTCTCGTTTGATTAAGAAACTGCGAAACCGGAGGGAACGCCGAAGATGATATCAGCACATGGAGAACGTGCTGCCCTCCTCAGGCAACCTGCCGTCAGGAGCTCACTGCTGCTTTCAGGCCAGACACTAACGCAGGACGGGCGCCACTACAAGAAATAACACTATTTAATTTTAGCAACCAAGACAGAACTCGGCAATAAAGAGCCGGCCATCGGAGCCGCCAAGCCGATGACGCGTCCGCTCCGCCTGTGAGGACAGGGCGAGGGCGGCAGCGGCTTCCTTGGCTCCCCTCACAGGCCTTAAAATGGCGGCGGGCGAGCTGCGAAGGGGGACGGAGGGGTGCCGGCACGGCCGCCCGCAGACCCTCCTGACAGGGGCTTAGGCTGCGCTGCCGCGCGGTGGGAGCTGAGGGAGTGCTGTGTAGCTGCCCAGCACCTGCCCCAGGCGAAGGGCGCTCCGGGGGGCGAAGGGGGAGGAGGGGGACGTGCCGCACTTGTAGCCCTCCCTCTTTCCCCTTCGCCCCTCGCCACGCCACCCGGAGCAGCGCGTGCCAGAGCCAGCTGGGGAGACTCGTTTGTGTCGGGGACAGGCTCAGCCGAGAGAACAGTAATTAGCAATTTTTAAACGAAGTATCGGTGGTGGTTTTTCTGGTTGGTTGGTTGGTTAGTTTTGATTTTTGGGTGGTTTTTTGTTTGTTTGTTTGGGTTTGTTTGTTTGTTGCCTGTTTCCCTGAGACTTACAGACAGAAATGAACATGCTGTGTATGATCTAATGTGATCTAATCACTGGCTTTTCCTTCCTGCCATTTCTGCTTGTGATCTTGGGACCCCAGGAGATAATCCCCCTTTAAATGATACATGAGTAGACCCTGCACTTTGATAGACACCCAGAATTTAGACGTGCTCAAGAAAAGTTATTTTTGCACTGGTTTCTCAAGGTGCTTGAGCCTGTTTTATGACCAGTGATAGGACCTGAGGGAATGGCCTGAAGTTGTGTCAGTGAGGTTTAGGTTTGATGTTAGGAAAGGATTTTTCAGCCAGAGGGTGGTTGGGCACTGGAACAGCTCCGCGGGGAAGTGGTCACAGCACCAGCCTGACAGAGTTCAAGAAGCGCTTGGACAATGCTCTCAGGCACATGGTGAGACTCTTGGGGATGGTGCTGTGCAGGGCCAGGGGTTAAAATTGATGATGCCTGTGGATCCTTTCCAATTCAGCGTATTCTATGATTCTATGAACTCAGGTTGTGCGTGGCACAGGTGGTAAGATTTGTTCACAAAAGCACAACTTTGTAACAACTGTAGCCACCCCTTCTTTTTTTTGTGCGAAATGCACCTGGGATGCACAGAGACTGCATCAAGGCAGCACACAGCCCTGCACTCATTTGTGATGGACTCTACTGCTTAAAACTGCTGTAGCTAGAGATGGGGAAGTAGGAAATATTTTTTATATCCCACTGAGCTCTGTCAGGTGGTATTACTGGCTGACATCTGTTCAATTCAATCTTGAGTCCAGACAGCTGGCTGTCAGGCTGAAGTGTCCAATGTGGGAGACAGTCTGCACAGAAAATTTGTAGTTGCTCATGTTCACAGAACCACAGAATAAACTGGAAGGGACCCACAAGGACCATTGAATCCAAATGGCCCTGCACAGGACGAGACCCAAGAGTCACACCATTTGCCTGAGACAGACTGAGTGCTGTGACCACTTCCCTCGTGGATTCTCCTCCACTGCCCGACCACTCTCTGAGTGAAGAACCTTTTTCTAATATCCAGCCTAAACCTCCCTGACATAACTTCAGGCCATTCCCTGAGGTCCAGTCACTGTCACCGCAGAGAAGAGATCAGTGCCTGCCCATCCTCTTCCCCCCACGAGGAAGCTGAAGACTGCAATGAGGTCTGTCCTCAGTCTCCTCCAGTCTGAACAGACCAAGTGACCTCAGCTGCTCCTCATACAGCTTCCCGTTAAGGCCCTTCACCATCTTTATTGCCCTCCTTTATTGCCACTCTCTAATAGTTTAATGTCTTTCTTACATTGTGGCACCCAAAACTGCCCCCAGCACTCGAGGTGAGGCCGCCCCAGCTCAGAGCAGAGCGGGACAATCCCCTCCCTTGCCCAGCTGGCGATGCTGTGCCTGGTGCCCCCCAGGACACACTTGGCCCTCCTGGCTGCCAGGGCACTGCTGACTCATGTTCAACTTGCCAGGACCCCCAGGTCCCTTTCCATGCCACTGCTTTGCAGCATCTCATTCCCAGTCTGTCCACACATCCAGGGTTGCCCCATCCCAGGCGCAGAATCTGGCACTTTCCCCTGTTGAACTTCATATGGTGGGAGATTGCCCAGGTCCTCTAATTTGTGGAGGTCTCCCTGCAGAGAGGTCTCCCTGCCCTCAAAAGAGTCAACAGCTCCTTCCAATTTTGTATCGTCTGTGAACTTAGTATGCCTTCCAATTCTGTGTCCAAGATGTTGAAGAGCACAGGGCCTAAGAGGGAGCTCTATGGGTTCCCCACAGTCTCATCCCCCAGTCTCAGCCCTGATTTCTTCCCAGACCTAGAAGCAAAGCTCCTTTTAGCCCATTTTTTTGCAGACCCAGGAAATTCAGTTGAAGATTGGCTTAAGTATTTAAACTTACTGATTTCCTACAGTGGTTTCATCTGCCTTTCATGGATTCTGCTGCAGCTACTACTACTGAGAAGCTATAGGTGTAAATCTAGGATGGGATTCAGAGTCAGGCTCTCATTTTGGTACAGTGTAAGGCATCTGTTATGAATTCAGCACATGCAACCTCTCTCACTAATACTCAGAGAAATTATGTTAAATGAGTAGAAGGCATGCCACGTACATGACCTGAGCAAGCCAGTTTATATTCACAATTACAGTGCTGTAAAAGTAAGATAGTTCATTAAATTCTAGTGGCATCAGGTTTATGCCACTTAAACAGTCATAGATATGTATACATATAAATGTATTTTCATTTTTCTTTAACATGATTGATCTAAAGCTTGGGAAGGCAACTTGTGAGTTTACAGAACATTCACTGTTAATCCACAGAGTGGTGCTGTTGGCATACTCTGGATGTACTGCAGCAAAATACAGATGTTTCTTTAGACTGTTTAATTTAGCTAAACTTTTGTCCAGGTGGCATTGTAGCTAAGGACAGAATTTAAACAAAATACATTTCTTTTCCAGGCATTCAGCCTTTCTGAACAATAAGGGTTCTGTTCCAATTGCAATTCCATGTATCCAGATTAGTTTTCGTGTTTTCAGCCAGGTTCGTGTAATGTTGTTGTTTATAAGTGAAAGTTAGTATTCCTTGGCCCAGTGCAGGACTGGAGAGGACTGTCTGTCCTTGTCACATGTTTTGTCTTCAGTGTATGAGGTAGTGTGACCTGAGAGTTTTAGCTGCGGACTCTGCCATCTTCTGCCGTTGTGAGGTTCTGCATGCAGGGGAGCCAAGTGCAAGAGCCAGGGTAATCCCTCTTGCTCACCAGGTGGTATGTGTGATAGTTACTGGTGTTGTCTGCTTCATGACTGTGCAGAAACACAGTACTGGCTCAAATTTCTCTACATTATGCCACCACATGCTCTTGTCTAAATTTTGCCATGACAGTTTAACTCTCTGAGAAGAAGAGAATATTTTGGTTCCGATGCCCATAAACTGAGGCAATTACCAGTGAATCCTGTTTATACCGTTCTGTACCACAGTAATGAATTACTCTTGCTCCTTTGAAATTTACTGCTGTCTTGGTTACTGCGGAGAATTAGGCCACCTTTACCTGAATTGCTGACTTACCAGCTGCAAGTGCACAGGAATAAAGTTCTTTTTACCTTGTCAGATAAATCATCCCTCACAGGCCTTTCTGCCCTTTCCTGAATGCTTTTTTCTGTCTGCTTGGAATCCTTGACTGTCAATTTCAAAAGGAGGGAAGTAACTGCTGCTTCACAGAACAGTGTGTCTTGATTTTTCTTGCGTGTCACTGCTTAGTCTGCCTTGAATCTCCCCTAATTACACAATAACAGTCTAAGTCCAGACTTTTTGCCATAACTATAAAGTAGGATTTCAGGCAGTTTGGGTTTGAGATCTCAGTTGATGAGGCCAGTTCTGAGAATCACTCTGACCTGGTTTTTATTCAGTGCTCTCTCAGCTGGCATAAAATATTTACAAGATATTTGTGTGAATGTATTCTGAGGGACACTTGATATATTTTATCATAAAAATTAATTGCTATTCTAGAATGGATAAAATATTTCTAATGGCTTAAAATTTTATGGAAGTTGAAACAAGAAGACTAAGTGTCCTGAGGACAAAGTTAATCCTTGTTTGAGAAATTTGGAGAAAATTCTGTGCAGAGAATCTATATTACTTTACAGGAAAAATGCTTATTTTATGTTGGTGTGAAAGACTATGTATTATGTATTAAGGCTGCACAGAGAATATTGCAAAACACAGATGAAAAGAGAACACACTGCCAGTGGAACACTTGATTAATGTGCACCATGAGTCTGGTGAATTCTTATCTCTGCATCAGCATATACAAGGTCTAATTTCATAAAAACTGACTGTCTTTTTTTCTTTGCTTAATCTTATTTTTAGGATATACTCTGGTATCTAACTTTTAACTGTTTTACTTACGTATTTTAAATTGTGTATCACAAATTTCATTAAAATACACAAACTTTGCCAGTGGCAATATGTGAAAAAGCTTTACTTGAAAGAGTAGTTTCTTCAGCTACATCATGCTTCCAGTATGACTGCCACTGTTGTCTGAGATGCTGTTCTCAGTTGCCAGAAAGTTCACATCTTTAGGAGGAGAAATATTCTCTGTTATGTATCTGGTTGAGGCTGATATGTATCTGAAGTTTAAGCTCAAGTAGTTCTGCCTTTTCTGGGAATATGTACAGGAGAATAAACATTCTTTGTGGTTATTGAGAAGACCTTCATGCTTTGTAGAAAAGTTCTTGCTGTTGCAGGGAGATTGCTCTTTTGCTAGATGGTGCTTTCTCTAGCCTCCCTCTGGTCAGGTTGTATCTTTGAAAAAACTTGGTTTGTGTTTGCTCAATAAAATATTTTTTGGAGCTCTGAGCTAAATTTTGCCTACAGATCTCAGCTTGCACTGAAGGTTCTGTATCCTCTGTCACACCTTTCCTGCTGCCCTGTATACCAGTGTGAGGCCCACAGAACAGCAAGAGCATACTTCTTTCTACGATGAGCATTTTTCAGTATTTGCCCTCACTGAGTATGTAGAGGGCCTCTTCCAGGTTAGATGCTAGAACAGATAGTCAGGGTAGCTCTCACCACTATCAACGCAAAGCAGCATAAGGAGCTTATTGAAAAACCGTTCCCCCAGGTAGAAAATGCTTTCTGCCAGAATTTGAATGTTGAATGTGAGATTCCCAATCTATACTTTCCTCCATGGCCAGAAAACAACTTTGAAATACACTGGCAAAATATATTTCTTATTTTCCTTCACTGGCTTATCTAGTTAAAGGTCAACAATTTACATACATTAGCAAGGGCTCTTTTAGCCCCAAATGAGAATCCATATGGTCTGGAATTTCTATTTTTGCAGCAAAAGAACAAAGTTAATAACATTACAAGAAATTTAACACTCCAAAGTGCTCCACTCTCCCAGATTTGTGATGTGCAGTCATTCCTCCTCTTGCCTTATTTTCTGTGAGTCTTCCAGGCCCTACAACAAATAATTCAGGAATTCTGGAGACAGCAGCCTTATTTACTGGATAGCTTTCCTATCTTCCCAAACTGTCTATTCTGTAGAACAAACCCCAGAATTTTGCAGAGGCGGTTTGGAAAAACAGACTATACTAACATGCTTCAAAACAGCAGAGTAGCATATGCACAAAGGGGTCAGGTTTCAAAACCTTTATATTCTTAGTGTCTGTCTGAAGATTTTACACTGCAGAGTGTTTGATTTTCCTTAGTTTAATGTATCTTCATAGATGGAGAAGAGGTTGTAAGATTAGCTGAAGAAAACCAAAATATTGATGCAGGAATAATCTTACATTGTTTGAAGTGGAAATAAACCAGGTATCAGAGCTGGGGGAATGGTGCAATGTAAACAGATTTCTCCCTTTAAATGTTCATTCAATTTCCTTTAAGTTCCGTTTTGCTTCCTTTCCACATTGGTTATAATTAATTGAGAACTGGTGAGCTGCAATTTTACAGAAAGGCAAAGACTGAATTTTTTTAAATACTTAGTTTAGAAAATGACCAGTATGAAAAAGTGTGCATCTGTTTCAGTTCAAGTAACAACAAGGCATTTGGCTCTGGCCAGTTCTTGGGGCTGTGGGCTTTGCAGGCACAGCTCCATTGACTCCCGCGAATAAGCCCAAACACTCTCCAACTGTTTTTACTTTCTTTTCTCTCAAAATGGAATTTGGCATGGCTGCATCTCTGATCCTGTGGGGCTCTGACACATACTGGTGCAAAGCCCAAGGACTGCAGGTGGGGAGTGTTGTACATAACCATGCAGAGTTAAACAGTGACAGCAATTCTCTGCTAGCAGTTGTTACAAATCCTAATTTTGTGGTCAACTCTTGAATTGGGTAAGTGTATCTGTGACTGTGTTTCATGTACTCTTTTAACAAAGAAGTAAACAAAGGGAACTATTTTCTGGCCGTTAAAATATTCTCCTTTCCCACTCTTAAACACTAGCCAGAATCAATGAGAGTATCTTTGGAAACATTTAATCTATTCAGCAGTTAGGCTTTGTTATTAGTGAATGGCTAAATTCACATGGCCACCAGTATTCTTTGCAACACTAATAGCCTGAATTAGAGAGAGTCTGAAGTTTTGCAGTGTGAAACTCATGGTTAGGGTCTGCCTCCTAGAGAAAAGGGCTCCATGGCCTCTTCTTCCTTGTATGTCTTTTCTGTCTCTCAGGTTCTTTTGAGGCATTATTAACACTCCACATTAGCCAGGTGACATTTGTCTGAAAACAGGGTCCTTTTGGGAAAATTTGTGGTTTTGCGTAGGATGAGACAGAGAGTAGGGAAGTAGCTGGAGATTAGTCTGTTTTCCTTTATACTTTATCCCAAAATGTTAATTCTTTTTTTTTTAATGACTTTGTGTAAGTATTAACATTTGCTTTGAAAATCTAGTAACCTTCTGTGAAGATAAAGGGCAATACTCCTGTGGTGGTTTAGGCCAAATTCAGGGAAACGTCCAAAAGGAACGTCTCCTCAAAGGAAGGCAGGCCACAACCACCCCTCCCCCCAAACGGGTTCGGGAAAAACAAATTTTCCTTGGAGGAAAGTGAAGGAGAAAATAAAAACTATTTATTTAACAAACACACAGGAAAATAATAATATTAATGCTAAATAATAAAATCTCTCGCTCTGGAGAGAAAACCTGAAAGATTTTAGAGTCCTTCTGTGGATGTGGTCTCTCTCCTCCTCCTCAGACCTGGGTTGGCTTGGGGGGGGGCCCCCCTCCAGGCTGGCGGAAGGTCCCCTGGTGGGGTTCTGATGTTCTGGTGTTCTGAACAAGTCCAGAAGAGAAGAAGGGAAAAAAACCTGAAGTCCCAAGAGGAAAAAAACTCAACTCTCCGTCCCTCTCCGAAGAAACAGAGCCGAAAAAGCTGACCGAAAAGCCAGAAAAAAAAAGTGCTTCCTCTGCCCGTCGCAGAAGTAGCTAATCTCTGTGTCCTTGAAGCACAAACTGTTTTGAAAAGTTCGCTCAGTTTTTTTCTCTGTCTCTTGCATCCAGTTTTAAAGGCATGGAAAGGCTCAGGAATCGTGTCTGGGCATAGAGCAGTGGTAGGGGATACAATAGCATACAGTCACCCCAAGACAACTCCTTATGTTCTGCTTTGATGTTTTCAAAAGGATGCGACTAGTTATGTATCAGGAGAGATTCACCTATGAGACTGTCTCACAGTACCTATTGCAGTTCCATGTGGTAATTCGGACCTTCTCTATTCTGGATTTGTGTGCCATTGTTGTAAAAGCAGGCAATGTTATTGCCAAGAACCCCTTTCAGGTCTCATCTGGGACAGGTGAAGCAACCTTGGAGATGCACCGCAGAAACAGGGATGTACTGTGATATGGATCACGCTTTGTAGAAGCCGAAGGCCTTTTATTATAGTGAAGGTGGAAATGTCTCTGAAAAATGTCTAAAGGGGAATTGAGACAGTATTTCTTTTCTGAAGAATGCATGAAAGCATGGAGTTGTCTTTAGAGGCTGATAGGCTTTCTGAGAAAGACAAATAATGCAGGACTGTGTTTGTCTTGGCTGGCTGGGGTAAGGATAGATCTTGTTGCCTAAAAGGGAGAAGGAAGGAGTATTCAAAAGGAGCTCAGCTGAAGGATGTGGTATGGCAAGAGGAAAAAGGACATGTAGAGGAGATGCAATCAAGAACAGATTTTTTTGTGTGTGACAAATTAATACTCTCTTACATTCCCTGGAATCCCACCTTCTCCAGTTGCCAGGACTTGTGTGTGGGCTCTTTCAATGCTATACTTCATTAATGACCCTTAAGGGGCTAACATTAACACCTGTTTGTGGTTATTTCCTGTCACTGTTTACTCTCCCAGATGGTACAAATACAATATGCCCAGTGTGTTAGGCATTTGGCAGTAATACACCCTTTGCCAGCTAAATGCCATTCATGATAAATTTGGCAGCTATGTCCTCTAAGTCAAAACCAAAAACTTAGATTCTCAGAATAAATAGGAAAGAAATAGCCCAATTGTTTCTCTGTCGTCTTATAGTTTGTTTTCTTGTATCAAAAGGGTAGAACTCAGAAGAATCTTAAAATCTAAAGGAATGCTAAGGCTGAGATGGGTGCTCCAGTGCAGTGGGATAGGGTGTACTGATGTGATCCTGAAACTATTATTTCATGACCAGAGATGTGTGACTTTGTTCTGGTGACTAAAAGCCAGAGATTTTGGCAGACACTGCTGCAGAGCAGAACGTAGTTTCTAGATCTTGAATTAAGTCTTGGTGTTGCCTGAGAAGATATTTAAAGAAATAACTGGAGGAGTGATAAACAGTGTTTCTGAAGTGCTCTGAGAAATCGTCCAACACTGTCCAAAATGTTTTGCGCGTGTGTCATGCATGACTTCAGTTTTCAACTCTCACTGAACAGGGAACACGTCTTTTTCTAAGGACTGTGATGTACCATGTCCATTTGGAGTTCTAAGGAAATGTTTTATATTGACAGAAATAAGAAAAATACTGTAATTACTTGGCTTTGTCAGAGATAAAAATGTTAAGGACATAGGCATTTGCTAATTTCTACCTCAATGGGCAAAAGTCTAGAAGGTGAGTAAATGAATCCCTATGCTAATCCACTGACCAGCTGTTTGCTAAAATCATTCATATATAAAATGCTACATTCTGCACTGAAAAGGTCAAATGGGGTGCTTATGCCAACAGTGGGCGTATAGATGCATTTTCCCAGATGAAGTTATTTAGAGGCTGAATCCCTGACAGCTGTGAGTTGGTGACAGACATGATGGTAGAGCATTATCTCTGGATTCTGCACAGGCAAATATCCAAAGCTGATTATTTTACTAGATCAAGCAGAGCAAAGACTCTTGTGGAGTTGTGAATGTAGTCATTTACTCTTGAGGTCCTTACCATGGCGCAAGTGTGTTTTTTGTGTGTGTGTATAAATGCTAAACTCAATTAAGAATGTAAGTCAGTTTCAGGACAATTTAAGTTACGGATTTTGAGTAGTGTTTCTTCGCTCATAAGATCTTATACATCTGAGTGAATATGATGCTATTCATTCATCAGCTCTTCACTCTATGATGAATAATTTGTCAATAATCCAGTCAAATCGAGAGACTGGGTTCTTGTAAGTAGAAAGGCTCTGAGAGAGAAGATAAAGAGGAAGGCAAAAGCTACATCTGGAGAAAAGCCACTGAATAGTCGGCAACCAGTTCTACACTCAATGTGGATTAGTGAGAAGCCATCTTCCACCAGGCTGGCAGAGGAGAGAAGGTTTTTTAACATAAGGAGTACATATCACAAATAGATGGTCCTTTTTACATTCCAGCACTGCACCTGTGTCATCTCCAACACACAGGGGAGGGCAGCTTATGGGCAAAGGGTACCCAATTAAGTAACCATTGCCGTTGTCCTCCTCATCATTTTTGATTCTCATCTCTTTGAAGCAACCTTTAAGCATCTGTAGATGTGGGATATGGCTGCAGTATGGCAAATGTACTTATGGTTAAAGATTTTTCTGTAGGTTTTACCGATTGTGATGTCCAAAACGTTATCTATTTGCTACAAAAGTAACTTTCTTTTTCATTATGTGTGGGGCCAGACTCATGCATGCCACATTCTAGTGGCCATGTACAAACTGGTCTTTTAGGTAGGCAATTAAGTAACTGCTTAAGCAGATGAAAGGTGTTAGAAAGACAGACAGAAAGACTCAGGATGTCTGGCTTCAATAGTAATGATTATAACCTGAGGCTTCTTTTGCTCCCTTCTATTTGATGACCCTTTATTGAAGTAGGTATGATAAAAGAGATTATCTCTAAATTCAGATAATCTTTGCCTGTTTTGCAGTGTGTTTCTATAATCACCTCTGAATACCATTGCCCAACTGAATGGGCACACAGGATATGCTTCAGATTATGGAAATGTCAAGCAGATAACTCAGGAGCTGACTTTTTCTATCCAGACAGGCAACAAAGACTGGTTTATTTTGAAAGTGACCTCCTGCTTACCTCTAACTCCATACCAAAGTTTGTCTTCTTAAGAGGTTTGTGTATTTGGTTGTACAGTAAAGAGCGAGGTGTGTGTTTTGAGGCCCAGGCTTAGATTCAAAGGGATTAGAACAGCTCCCTCTGTGTGAAGAAGCTAAGATTTTCAGTTTGGTGGGGTTTTTTTAATGGAGGAGGCTGTGTAGTACAAAGCAAGCCTCTTTCAGCACAAATGTTTGACAACAACTCTTAGAATATATTTAAAGCTTTGAAAGCCTTTGGCATGGGACTAAAAAATTGGAATCTCCAGCAATGGCTGGGTCACAGATTTTCTCAACAACTCAAGAATAATTTCTCCTGTACTGCCAGCCCTGCCCACTCAAGCAGACTTCCAGAGAGCCTGTTGTGTTCTTTCTACCTGCTTTATCAATGCTAAAACTAAATAATGTGGAATTACATGACAATTTAAATGCTGATAAATATTGAGATAGAACTACCTGGCTTCTCTCACTGTGATGGCATGGCTGTGATGACAGCATTAAGCATATTTGTGCATGTGTATGTATATTCACAAAACAGCAGGGCTAAGATGTTATTTGCTAAGTTCAGGCAGAAGAAATGTATTTGTGAGAGTTATTTTTCTTTTTAACTTCGATTAGCATTTGAAAGTATATCATCTTTACAAGTCTGCTTCATCCATCTATTCTCTGTCTTAAACAAAAGTCTCACCTGACTGAAAAAAGTAAACCACATGTCACAGATGCAAAGAACCTGAGCAGGAAAAAGTGGTGCCATGTCTACTATTTATTCTCCTGAGGAATATCTGTAGAGAGGTATGGAAACCCTGTGGAGTTCCAAACCTTTCCCTACAGGGTAACTAACAAGTAATAAATGGGACATCCTTGTGTCATCTGAGAGCTCTGTCTGTCCCTCAGGCATGCCATTGCCAATGTGTGCTCAGGGCAGTCTAAATGTGACTAAATATTTAATATGTCTAAATATTACTAAATGTGGTTTGCTTAAAATAAAATCCTTTGGTTCCTTGATATGCTTCCTAGAGCTCTAACACTCCTTTTTCTTCTTGCTCCCTGGGATTTTTCTGGGATTACAGCCTAGAGAATAAGGTCTGTAATAAGGCTGCTCATGCCAGTGAATTGATTAATGAAAGACTGTCAGATTCCTTACAAAGACCTGTTCCCCATAGTAGCATGACTATATTCATAGGCATGATGTTATACTAAGAGTCTTTAAGGTAGAGGCAACTGCTTTCTTTTATCCATCATTTTCTTCCCTGAAATCTTCAAGTCTTCAGTCTTCTCTACTTCATCTCTTCTTAATGAAAGTGATGACTTTCAGGTTCTTGTCCTTCGTGGTGAAATCTTCACAGGCATTACATATTGCCTGCATCTCCTTCTCATCCATGAGGATTTCAAGTGAAACAGCTTTTTTTTTCACAGAAGTATTTCCTGTGTTCCAAAAAAACTGACTTAAACAATGAGATCCTTTAAAATTAATTAGTAGTCATTGAAATTAATTTCTTGCCCAATGAAAAAGACCAATCAGCTAAAGGATTTTTTTTTCTGTGTGTAGAAATCAAGGTAATACAGTTTAAACTGCAGAATGTTGGTGCCATATAACTCTGGTGTGCCCTTAACTGTCCCTGTGGGTGGTTTTTTGTTATTTTGTGAATAAAATTTTTTAGCTGGAATTTTGTTTTTCTCCTTTCTGCCTTGAAAATAATCTAAGAGATATGAAAACTGTGGTATGAATGATTCAGTTTCACACAACAGAACTGAATAATTTTACTATGGCTTTGGTCTTTGTTCTGCCTTCTTTTCTGTTAAAACTCAATGTTAAACAGCTGTTTGACTTGTATGAGTGGTGCTTCTACTTTAGTTCAAGACACTGAACCTGTGTTTAGTTATTCTTAGGGAAGGAAGGCATTGTTTCATGAAATCTGTAGGAACAGACCTATAGCATTTTTTGATGTAAGACTCCTTAAACAAATTGTAGATTTGCTATAGGGGAGGATTTTGTTCTTGTGTTTGGTCTCAAGGCTTGTTTTGGGCTTGTTCAGCATTCTGAGCTCGCTAGTTTTTCTTTTTTATATTGGGGCTGATACATTTTTGAGGCATTTCTTTATATAGGGCTGTGGATACTTCGTCTTTTCTGAAATTTCTCATTCCAGACCAGTGTTCTTATTTCCTTCTTCACTGATTATCTGGCTCAGATAGCACTGGGACAACCATTTCTCTTATTAGGTTTCTTCGTCTTCTAAGTTCCAGCATCCCATTTGGTACGCTTTAATATTTCTATGCTTCATTCTCTCTGTGTGCTGCTTTGCATTTTTTATTAATTTTATTTACTTGTGAAAACTAAAAAATATTAAAGCTGTTAGCCATCTTTTTTCCATTTTGCAGATAGTCTGTAGTGGCTCTGAAAGTTCTTGTGGAGTTAGTAGATGCCCTACAAAAGCAGCCATTTCAGGCATGCTCATTTTCTCTTTCACTGGCTATTTATGTTCTTCAGTTTACTTTATAATTGTGTTGACAAACACATATTTTTTTGTTTGAAGTTCAGTGGTTCATCCTGCAAGATGTGCTAGAATTATTTAATATCACAAAAGTTATGTGTGATTACTTCATATTTTTAACTGAAAATTTAAGTTTGTACATTTTTGTGTGTTGCATAGGGAGTAAACTAAATAACATAAATGACACATGGTTCATGGGACAAAGTCTACTTTTGTATTCCATCTGGACTGATCATCCATCATGCATAATATTTAGTTATTTCTCTGCAAGGATATAAGTAGCTCCAGTGTTTGAAATGCAGACTTGGGAGTACTGGGTTTCTAATGAAAGAGGTTTTGGACCAGATTTGACCAGTTTGGACAATTTAATGCTGATGGGGAGATGCTAATTGCAAAAATATGTACAGTATGTTCTGTGAGTCTTTTCTTTCCATGTAATCTGTAAATATGAAGATTAGATATATTGCAGGGAAGTGAATCTTTGAGATCTGTAGGATTAGAAGACTGACCATTGACTTCAAAGAACTAACTAAATGCTTTTGAACATCTGGCCTTTGACATTATTTTTGGGAATGCTTGCATAGCTGGACACTGGTCAATACAAATCTTTGACAGCAGAAATTGGCCCAAGTTTTCTGCCTTTTTTAAGGGAGGTTTGCAGCTTTCAATTTGCTTTATCAGCAGAGCAGCTAGGTTCTGTTCTCTGAACTCACGGTGTTAAGATTTGGAAAAAATTGTGAATACATGGAATTTTGCAGAAGGTGTGGAAAAGCTACATCAGAAACCATTAAGAAAAATGATGATTCAGAGATGTCTGTTGTGGCTCAACCCAGAACTATTTGAGACACAACAGCCCCACTGAGTAGGTTTTGTACTTTTTAGTGGCTTTTGTACTGTTTAGTGGCTGATGACTCTACTTGTCTTGTGTTTTGCTTCATTTTTAGCCTATGGACAACACTGGTAAGGAGAATGATTGTTCTACGTTCATCATTCCCTGACAGCAAAAAGCATTCTGGACATTTGGAAATGACATAGTAATTTTTTGACCCTCACAGCAAATCTCCCAGGGACTTTAGAGAGGCCATGGTTATGTCAACTTCTATACTGTAAGGCTGCATCTTGATGTGGAGTCAGAATCTACAGTACATGAGATGACTGTCCTGGTGCTGTGACTGTCAGTGTCTGCTCTGTAGTCACTTCCCAAGCTTCAGAGAGAAAGGTCTTCCTCCTGCTCTGTCCCTTTTTATCCTGTACAAGTGGTACATCATTAGAGCTTCTCCCTGTTCTCATCCCCCAAAAACTGTCCACATGACAATGAAATACTGCCTTCTGGAAAACAAGGAGGATTTAGTTGAGTAAAAAAAGTCTTCCTCTTCCTGCACGTGAGGCCTTAAAAACACCTAGCACTGAGGGATCAACCTTCAGTCAATTTGCTGCAGGCTGCTCAGTCCTTCATTGCTAGTGTCCCAAGGGACTCCACTCCTGACTCAACAACCCTATTTGTGCAGAGGCTCAGCAGCCTTGAGCTTTTCAGCAAGGCCACTGGAGAGCCCTTGAGAAGGGAACTTTGCTGAGCACACAGGCAGCTTCTGGGGTGACAGGGATGACAGGAAGCTCTACCTCAGAAGATGGAAAATTCCATCTGCTTAGTTCTCTCTGTTCCCCGAAGTATCGTGGCTGACAGTTTCTCATACATTATTTTTCAGGTTACACCAATGCTTTCTGGAAGTTTAGAGTCAGCAGACTTGGTTTTCATGTGATGTTTACATACTGTTCTTATCACTTCAGGTATTATTTCATTTCTTTATCTTGAATGTGCTTGGTACATGAAGTTATCTGACCTCTGGTCTTTCTCCCTCCTCCTGCTTTCTTTTCTTGGCAGCTGTAATTTCTACATTTTCTTTCCATAATAAACTTTTGTAATTTAATTTCTTCTTTTCCAGTCCTATTGTAATTTGTATAGGTTTCTACTTGCCTGGGAAGTTATTCCTAAGATTTTAGTTGTCCCTACAGGAACAACTGTGGGTCTTGGTCTTTGTATCTATCCCTAATGTATAGTATACATAACTGACATTTACATCTGACCTAATGATTTGTAGGATCACATGATAGAGAAGTTGTGCGGGAGGGAGGGTGTCATACTCCCCTTTATTTTTTCTGGTAACTTCTGACTTTGTTGCCATTTCTAGTTGTCTGGTTTTAAATATCTTTTTCATGTGCTCAAAGTGTAACCCAATCTAATAACTTTCACTGCTTGAAAAAGATTTGTTTCTTTTCTCCTGCTAAGAACCTCAGCTTTTCCTTTCACACTCTTTTTCTTTACCTATTTTTGCATTCTCCAAAAACACCTTTCTACTGTCATATACTGAAAGATCAGTGTCAATTTAAAAGCTCTGCAGATAGGACAATATGTTTTCAGTGTCTGAAAATTAGGGGCCTGGGCCTGTATTCCTATTGTGTCAAATTCCCTAAGTTTGTTTGGATTATTATGTCTATAAAGAAGGCTCAATTTGCTTTTAGTGTTGGATGTTACATATAGTACATGGCCAGAAGAGACTGTTCTGATCCTTCTCAAAATCCCTGCATTTGATATATCCAAGGACCACACTTGTTGGCCAGTGTCAAATTGGAAAGCCATTCACTTGAATAGCCAGCAGGAGCTTAAATCTTTTTCAGCATCTGCTTTCAGAGTAGACTCTCACTATGACCTCTGCCTCATTTTGTTCCTAGATGGATGAGTGTACAGCTGTCTTGAACTAAACATTGTCTTTTCTGTGTACTTTCCCAAGTGATGCTAATTCAGAGGCAGTCTGAACTTGTTATTATTTTATGTTTGTCCAAATTTCATTTCAGTGCCATCTTCCTAGGCTTCATTACAATTTTACCTGGTATTGTTAATTGTGCAAAAAGCTATTGCAAAAACCACAGTTCCAATTAGGATGACACTTTATTACATGCTTCTTAGTTTGGCTGGTCCTTGGTAAGTGTAGTATAAATCTGCCATCAGCTTTGGTGCCAGCAATGTGGAGTGTCCCTGGAGGCTGGAAGGCACCACTGCCTCCGTTTTCTTCTTAACAAGGTACTGTGAATCTCCAGTCAGGTGCAGTATAGGTGCTATCTCCCAACACTGCTCCACTCTGCTTTCCCAACCCAACACCCATTTCTGACTACCTGGGAGACCCATTTATTAGACCTCTCTTGCAACATTTCATTTTCAGTCAGTTCTCTGGTATGGAGAACCATCCTATTCTAAACCATCTCAATACATGAACTTGAACACTTCATCCAGACCTCTTGTACAGTTTTTGGATGCAAGTTTTCCATACCTGTTTTTAATTTTGTCTTTCAAAAATCAATTGTTTTAGTAGCCATGTAATATACCTTGTTTTTTCATAGGTTTGGGGAGTTTTGTTGTTGCTATTGTTTTGTTCTTTTTTTTTTTGTGAAATGGAAGGTATTTCCTTGTGATAAGAGGGAAGTTTGTCTCTGGCTTTTTCTCAGCAAAAAGATGAAGTTATACGGCATAGTTCTGGGATTTGTATTTTACTAACAGTAACTGAATTTTTTTCTGCGTCTGGAATGCCTCTGTTAACTGGGATTCCTTTCACTCCCAGCACTCTGAGAAATCTTCTCACTGTCTTGAACTCTCCATGCCACTGATTTATGTCCTTCTGTCATGCTACAAAATTTCGATAAGCCTGGCTTGTAATGTAGTTTCCTACATATCATTGTCCTTCTTATTTAGGGTAGAATTTGTGTACTTTATTTAGAACATCAAGTAGGAAGAAATTTTTTTTTTAGGTAAAATTTTTTAATGCTGTTGTTCTTAACCTTCTAACTGAAGGTTCCCTTCTCTGCCAGCTTCTTCTGCTCACAAGGAACAATTCTGGCAACATGTATTTGGGTAGAATAAGCTTTTTGTCTGTCACCGTATCTTCTTTTTTGGTTTTTATGTTTCCTTTTGTTCAGTTCTCTGCTATTCCTGGTACACTTAAGCATCAGAT
Source organism: Gymnorhina tibicen (assembly GCA_013399875.1). NCBI lineage: Eukaryota > Metazoa > Chordata > Aves > Passeriformes > Artamidae > Gymnorhina > Gymnorhina tibicen. The sequence goes on along the minus strand of VXAZ01004110.1, from coordinate 319,578 downwards.
AACAAACAGGCTGCTAAGTGGGATCAGTGCTGGTTTGGGGCTCCAATTTTTTTTTCTGCTTCTCTTAGGTTCATTATTTCTCCTAAATTGTTGCTGCATGAGCGTCAGTAAGGAGGCAGACACCGGAGGAAGCAAGAGTTGCACCATAGGGATTATACTCTAGAGGACGCTGCATGCTGTTTTCCAGTATGATTAATCAGCTGAAATGCCCAGAGCTTTGTAGTCTGAAGAAATCCATTTTGAAAGGGAGTCTGTTTGGTTATGACCGAGATAGAAAGGTGAAGATTTCCCCCTTCCCTCACAGGCAGAAATTTCACCAAGGACACGGGGGAAATATTGGTAAGCAATACTAAGACATGAAAGTGGGGGTGGTATTCAGGCTCAGCAGTCAGGCTTTAATTTGTATGCCACAGATATGTGCATGGAGCATGACAGGGCTCTTGAAGCCAGAGGTAAATGCAGGCTGTAAAGGTCTGGGCAGAGCTCTGGAAATAGAGGACTTGGCTTTTGCAGGGCAGCCCCCAAACCCCATGGTATACAGATAAGTGCTGGACAGATGTGGCCATGGGGAGGCATGGCCAAGGGGTGCAAGAAAGAGGAGGCATTCATCACTTGTACTCAACACAAGAAGATCCCAGCACAGTGTTTAGTTTGGTTGGTTGGTTTTCAAAGTGAACAGAATGAAAAAAACAAACTGTGATGCTATCATGGCGCAAGGCTCAAAACGCCTACACTGTGACAGCAGTGGACACCCTTCCTGTGGATTGTGATTTCATTTAGAGGGTCTTCACACAGGTAGGCAATATGGATGAGTGGCATTTTGAGGGCTGAAGTAATATCAAGAAGAAATCAAAACACTGGGAAGCCCTCTAGGAGATGCAAACATGCCTACACAAGGTCATCTTTCTGGTATGCTGATCTTGGAAGGTCTCTATGTAAGGAGAGCCCAGGTGGGGATCAGAATATGCTGTGATTTACCTAGAAAGTGCCTCTGGTAATTTCATTCCCCATACCACTCCACAACAGCATTGACTATCCTGGGAGCTCCATGGGAAGTGTTATTATTAAACACAGGTTAATTGCTTCTTTTCTTGAAGGACTGGAATAGTGGCACTTCCAAGAGTCAGGAACAGCTCAACAAGAAGGATTAGAAGTGTCCTATTGGTATTTGCTTTGGCATATGCAGAAGTGAAAAATAAAAATTCTTGGATGTGGCCCAGTTTAATTTTAGGTCAGAGAAAGCTCTATATTCTTCCAACCTGGCTATTTTAATTGTATTATGAAAATATTCCTGCAGGTTTGGCCACTTTATGATCAGACCAACTTCTCTGTAAAATATGTCATCCATTTAAGGGTTTTTTTAAAGGAAGAAATAGGGAAATGAACAGCTCTGCTTTCTTTAGCTCTCTAAAGTACCAAACCATTTTTATTTTAAATTTTTAAAAATAATTCTTTCTCTCATGTGGGATCCTCTCTGCCAAACCAGGCACCTCAGCACAGTTAAAGATAGAAACCTTTCCAAATGCTTCAAGGTAGCTTGAAGTGAGGTTGTGTAGGTGCCATGTCTTTTGTTATAAAATATTATAGAAAGAACTCTGATGGGAGAGAAAAACTTAGGTTTTTTTCAGAGGAAATGCCTTTACATAAAGACTGATAGGAGTAGGAGGGTCTAATGAAAAAATACAAATTATTGATTTAAAATAAATATTTACAACCTGTATTTTAGCAGGACTGTACAAATATAAACCGGTTCATTTTCCACCTGCAAAAAATTGTCTGGTTTTATTTTTAATGCCTATGGGTAGGTAGCAGGAAATCTGTACTGCTTACATGAATCCTAATTCATCGATTTTCGTTGCTGTATTCTTTTGGAAACTCTGTAACTGTGCTGGAAAAAAGAAATAATAGTCTGTAGTACCACTCACATGATTATTTCTAACAAGCCTAAAAGTTTTTGCTTCCCTGTTCCTCAGCCTGAGGAACTCAAGATTACTTGACTTGCTGCTTGGATTCTGTTGATTTTCTTGGGTTTTTGGTTTTTTATTAATAGGAGACTGGGAAGTGTATTGAGTGTTAACCATTAATGCCACTAGCTCTTCAAACTTTTCCATTCATTTGACAAAAATGTTGATGGTTTTTTTGTGTTACGATTTTTAAAAGATTTGGTTCTGTTTAATGATTAATATCAAACAGTTGACCTTTTTTATCTTTGCCTTTTAAAGTTCTCATAGGTAAGAAAGTGACAGTAAATCAGCATCCACTGAATGCAAAGAAACATTTTTGTCAGATTTATACACCTACTCCCAGACTTTCTGTGCCAGGAGGATCTTGGCTCTCAAGCACACCTGCAAAATACTTCCTAAAGTAAGACAGCTATCAAGGCACTAGAAAGGGAGAAATATCAGTTGGAAGCAAGTAATTCTCCAGTAGTGCAGTCTGAAAAACTGCTGAATCTGATCCCTCCATAGCAAGCTGCTGGGTAGCATGCTGCTCAGCGCAGGCTTCATTGACTGTAGTGTGGCAAAGAGAAGTACAGTGGTAAGGCAAGATATACAAATATCAAGTGTTTTCAAGTCTTGATGGCTGTATGTCATCAGTAGAAAGATCACAGATTTTCACCAGCTCATGATGTGAACTTAAAAACCTGCTGAGGTTTGGTTTGGCCAATCACTGTGTGAAACAGACATGGGTAAACGCATTTTCCGGTAGCGGCTTTTATTTGCCCAAGCAAGAGATGTTAAGAATTCTTACCAATTACAGGCCTAGAGTGTAAAAAACTCTGAGTCGCTGGTTCTGATTTTGACTTTGCTATTCATAAGAGAAAGACTGAGCTCTCTGAGAATATACTAACACATGGAAACTAATTATTTGCTCTCACTTTAGCTCTACAGACTATCGAAAAGTAAAATAACACAACACACTCTGGCTTCAAAGCATGTTAAATAAAACAGTACTGTATACACAGAGTGAACAATATGTTTCAGGAGAAATGCAGCATGTTAGTATTTGACATTAGTAAATAAACATTGTGGTAAGTTTGACCAAGAAAGACTATGATTTTTTCATTCACATGGGATGAATATTATTGTTTTATGCCACTAACACTACACTGATGCCTTAGGTTTTAACTTTTATATTTTTCAAATCCTGTACTGCCTAGTGTGTAACTCTGAAGTTTCTTGTGGCCTGCTAGCTGCTGTTCTCTCATGCTGGTTAGACATAACTAACCTCTCTAGGTTTCCACATCAAGGACACCAGGCCCCAAAATTTGTAAACTAAAAGCCCCTAAAGGGAGGGCAAACTTGGGTAATTACATCATGAACTGAGGTTATAATTGGAGAATTACCCCTGATATGCAAATGAACCAAACTTATAGAAGTGCGAAGAACCCGTGACCCCGGGTCCATCTTGGGTGTAGCCTTCTGACTGCCCAGGGTGTACCTTTGAAGGCCCTTCAAATAAATGCCTACCTTTATTCTTTTATTCTTGTCTAGTATGTGTTTTAGGTAGCCAACCTCAAGGCATCAACACCATATATGATACTCCAGGATAATCAGCCAATAAAGCATATTTTAACTGTCATGAAAGACAGGCAACATGGCAGTATAAATACCAAAGCTTGAAAGTGAGTTGCATGCTTTACATGGAATGGCCGTTTCTGGGTTCCAAGGTCATCAGCTTACTCTGTGAGCAGAGGACTTTGCATGCTGGAGGATGTGGAGGCAAAACTGCTGTCTCCTGAGATTACTGCTGTGTCCAAGGGGAGGTGTGGGGCAGGTGGGTTGTGGGAAAGTGGAAGGACTCTTTCCTCCATTCCTGGAAACTTCTCTGCCCCATCTCCATCAGACCACAGGGAAGCTTAGAGGTCCAGGATGAGATCCCAGAGAGATTTGTCAAGAACTAGGCAGGCCTGCATTTGGGATGCATCCATAGCCTACCTCACCATCCATGACCTGCTACTTAGGAGTGAAAGTAGGATGGATACCCAGAGATCCCAGTCACCAGGAAGCTGCAGGAATATGTGCCTCTGTTACCACCTCACTCTAACAGGCACAAAACTGGGCTAGAATATCTAGACAAAGTACTCTCACCCCTGTAGCTCTCTTTGATGTGCAGAGAATTAACTACCCATGGGTCAGCAGTAAGTCATAGCATAAGTCAAGCAGCCTTATCATGAAGTGCAGCTCTAATGGTAGACCAGGGTCATCTGCCTCTCCCAGGCTCCCTGTTCACTTGTGCAAGGTCAGGCAATGAGACAATGCAGCTGCTGGCAGCTCAAGTGCCTGGGAAGGAAAGATATGGGGTTTCAACTTTGAATGCCCAGCACTGTCATTTAGAAGGACCTTGTCCTCTCCCTTGCTTGAAGCCAACCAACTTGCTCTATTCAGAGAAAATGTTATTGTATTTTTTAAGGAAAAAGGCTTTGCTGACCAAACAACTTTGTCTGCATTCTGCTAGCTCTAGTAACATTGCTGTGTGGAAAACTATCAGCCCCGGAGTTTTAATAATATGTGAACTGCAGTCCTGCTCTGCAAGCGGATGGGACTGTAATAGTGTCTGCTAAAACTATTCCTGCCAAAACAAACACCAGGAGAGATTGCTTTTCCGTATACTGAAGTCTCACTTTAGCACTTGCCAGGGAACATTTTCCTCCTCCTGTCTTCTGCCTGTGCCGGACAAATAAAGAGGGCACTGCAGTACTGGAGGACTGCCTGAAAGGTTATGGGCTGCAGTCCTTAATGCAGTGCTCTCTGTATGTTCAGAAAGGGCTTTAGTCTTTCATTTCAGAGCTTTTATAAGACCTTAGGGCTGGGGCCTGCATTCTTCTGCAGTAAGCTCACAAAATTGGATTCCCTTTGGACTTGCAAACCTTGGCCACATTCATATTTTATGTGAGCCACTCTGCACAACTGATTCTTCTGGTGTTTATTTTTCTTGATTTGAAATAATTCTTATTTCCCTCTGAGGAAACCTTGCCTGTTAATGACTGCTAGCTGTAGCATGCCGACAACTGTCCTCAGGTCTTCTCCCATGGGTCTGTCTCATCTCATCCATCACCTCCAGACATGAGGTCAGAGGTTACATGAAGTAGAGGAAAAAAATTATGCTTGTGAAGAACTGACTTGTTTTGCTTAAAATGTTGTCCTGAGGTTAGCAATACAGGCCTCCTTGGCTCAAGTGGTCTTCTCTCCTGTAGGAATGGAGACCCAAAATTTCCCAGTGGTTAAGTCAAAGCTTTGGGAATACTGATAACAAAAGCACATGCTACCATACTGACTGATGATAATTAGGAGATGCTCTTTGCAGTTGTGCCACTGTATTTATCCATGTGGTTTTTGGGGGTGTATGTTTATCTTTGGGTGTGTTTGTAGTTACAAATGTCTGTGAAAGTGAGATGAGAACCTGGATCTAGATCTGTCCCTCACAGCCCCTTTGCCCCTCCAATGCTGCACCTGGAGCCTGGATCCAAGCCCAGGAGTAATTGGAGAGGAGATGGTTCTTCCCTCACACCAAGATGGGGAGCAACCAGGAGCGGCACTGAGATAATGGTAGGTTTCAGAGTTACAGATGGATGGGACAGGCTATTCCAATAGACTGATGCAAATTCGAAGTACCATTTTCCTTTGACTATGAAATTTGCACCTGTAGCTTACTTTTGAGCTCACCAACCCTATGTTTCAAGACATTCACTTTCAAGAAAATCTCCCAGTCTTTCTAGGACAGGAAGCTCTGAAAGAGCATTTTGCAACCACGCAAAAAACCCCTAGTATTCTGGGTATCCACCAGAAACTTTGCTTGAGGAGCCATTGCTCTTAAGGTGAGGAATAGTCACTTCTCTTTGATTGGACTTGGTGACCCTCCTGTATTATTTGAAAATATACACACAAGCCTTCTAGAAACATATGGGACTCACTGTCAAATCTTTGGTAAGATTTACTATGTACTGCCTTATAGAAAAAGACACTTACGATTCATGATAAGAGAATTCCTGCCACGATCTGATATATAATCTGTGAAGATGAGTCTTCCATTCCCTCTTCTGATTTTTCCGCTCTTCTTTTTTCCCCATGACATGTAGTAATTATTTTTTCTTACTCATTTTTTTATCATGCAGATAGACAAAATGTTTATCTCTGCTAAGCTGCTGTTGTGGAACGTAGACACTTTCCTAAATTTGATATTACCTGTTTTCACCTGAACGTTGGAAGACAACCTGAATCAAACTAAACATTGACATCTAATGCCAACTAACATCAATTTTCTACCTCCTGTAGTCACATGCAGAGGTGTTTTCATTTGTCATAAGTCACAGAACTCTCTCCAATGTCTTGGTACTTGATTTATGAAAATCCATGTAGTTGAAAAGTGTTACAAGGGAAACATCCTGTCAATATCTAGCTGCAATCCAGCAAACGTGGAAGATAAGCATGCACACTCAGCAACTGGTGGTCAGCTTCTGGTTCCACTGAAGTTACTGGTGTTCATTAAAGTTGCATTTGAAACAAATAACCTTGTAAGTTTTTAAAGGAATTAAAGGTTTTCTCAAGCTGAAATGCAGGTTAACAGAAAACAGGGACTGATAGTATTTATACAGGCTGCCAAGTAGAAGAAATTTTTGATCTTTTTTTTTTTTTAGTGATCCAGACAGTTTTTATCTTCCTTTGAACTGACAGAGTGGCCTTGAGAAGGTGAAGAAGACCTATTGGGTTACCCATAGATAAACAATTGCAGAAACATCTTTAAAAGAAATTACTTCCATATATGAGGTAGAATTTACAGTACATTGTTTTATTAACCCAAATTACTCTTTAATTATCTCTTTTTTAATGGTCCTTCTTAAGAGAGAAGTTTAAGGAAACTCTGCTATTGTAAATCTCATGACTGTATGAGGACAGTGCTGGAGTATTGCCATGGTACTTTGACACATTATCATCCTAGTAAATGATCCAAGTGTTGAAATTTAGTGTGGAGTGGTGGCTTTTGTAAGACTTTGCCATGTGTTTCAGCCCTTCTGGAAAGCACAGCATTATCCGATGGTATGTCTCTTGGAGAGGAATGAAAGGAGACAAGGGAAAAGAGAATATGGGCTTTGTATGAGCTATGATATTTAAACTAAAGCTATAGATGAAGAAAAGCTTCCTTGTAAGCTTGTACAATTAAGACCCATACTGTTTCTAAACTCTTTTTCTTGCTTCGTAATTTTATGATAAAAAGCATTACCATTGGTTTTGGACTTACATAATAACTCTAATAAGCCACAGAGAGAACAAAATGTTGTTTGTTTACTTGTGAAACAAATTATGCCCCTCTGCAAACTTCACTGTATAATTTGCACTAGATTGGTTGTTTACAAGTATGCACATGCTAGTTTAAGTACTCCACTCTCCCTAGACTTAGAATAGCCATACAAGTGGCTATGACTTCAGTGAAAAAATTGCAGCTCATTAGATCTCCCAAAGCCAGAAATAGTTTGTCACAACAGAGTCCCTGATTCAAATTAGCAGTCAGTGCCTATAATAAACAAAACATGGCTATCAGAATTTAAAGGGATGGCATTACACTAACAAAATGAGTACTTTTGAGTGTGATTCAATAACATAGATTTCTCTCCATTTATCACTTGTGGTTCATTTTGTTTACCAAATACAGTACTCAGTTATTGGTTACACTGGTTCCCTACTAAGAGCACGCTCTTTTGAAATGTACTCGTGAAATTTTCACTTACTTTCTGTGTGTTTGCATGTTGATTTTATATATTTTCCTGGCTGCAACATATAGATAGTGTTCAGCACAGCCACAGTTGCAAATGAACATGTCATAATTTCTGCTTACATTTGCATTGGTGTCAGCCTCACCCAGCTGAAAAATGCACTGTGTGCCTCCAAATGATAGGGTTTGAAAACCTGACCAAGGCTCTCTATGGGCTCTCAAAGCTGATGCTAGAAACTTGCAGAGTTATCAGTTCATATCAGGTGAAAACAACCTAGCTTTGCCCTAGCTGATTACTGTGTGTGCTGGTGATGAGTTCTAAGAAGATCTAGGCAGCTGCTTTCTGTTGATCATACCATATCACCTCAATTAAGCCTAAAGGGGGAAATCTCATCTGAAATGAAATAATGTCTATTAAGAAAAACACAATCAAGATTTTATACCAAAGAAAATCTGCCTCACAGTGGGTAGTTTTCTGCCTCATTCCGTAGGAGAGTCTGATGTGATGATGGTGTCCTCTTCCAGATCTTGGTACAGGGTTGGCTGTGGTGCTGTGGGGTTCCCAGCTAACCTGGTGAGTAAGCCTGCACAGCTGAAAAGACCATAAATATTCCTTACACACCTGGACCACAAATCTTTCTGGGCAAGGGCAGTGAAATTGTTAGGAGTTTGATCCTGTACCAGGATCCATGGGTTACAGGGACAAAACCTGACCTGAGGACTAGTCTGAACCTCCAAAGCCTCAAATGCATCCTTCAGCTTTGCTTTCTTCCTGCCTTGTTCCTCACTGCTGGTCTACAGATCCATGCCTCTGGGATCCCAACTTCTGTGTCTTTGCATGCTTTTCTGTACCTCGGAAAAGCCTGTGCAGGGTGTCAAAACTGCTGCTATAGACCTTCTTCCCTGGCGACTTGGCTTGCTGTGAAGGGTTGAGTGGGATGGATGCTATCACTCTTAAGAAGGAGTATTAAACAGGTGAAAATTAAAGGCATGAGTGTTTCTGTATATTTGCATGTGTGTAGGAAAGAGATCAGTGGTCTTTGCATCTCTTGTTTGAGAAGTGTTGCGGTGTCATGGGCTCAAATGATGTACGGCAGTGCCTTTGCACTGCCTTCAATCACTAATGCCACCTGAGGATCTAGCCCAGCTCTCAAACCTTTTGCATATTTCCACCACCAGTGCATAAAATAACTTTCTTGCAAACACTGTCAGAATTGTGATGGGTGTGTGGGCAAATTGTTTTTAGAGCGTACTGAGTTTTCAGTGTTCACTGCTAACAACTGCATCACATGTGGTAAAGGGGGCAGAAAGAGAGAGACAAAGGGGTTTCTCAGATACCAATAGGGTTTCTTGGACACCAGATAGGGCTTTCTGGTGTTTTGCCTTCTGCCCTTGTGGTAGTTTAAGTTTGCTGTCAATGAGAGTGCTGACACTACTCTAGGAGGGCTTGTTTCCAGTTGTGCCTATGCTGATGGATGAGATTGAAGGAGGTCAGCTCAGCTTTATCATGTCCTTCAACAGTGTCTGTAATGAGGCAAGGAGGAACATGCTGGGAATTCAAGAAGCAGAGGTTTTTCTCTCTGCTCTTTGATGCTTGGTTGGAAATATTAAAGGAAAATAAAAAGCTGTATAAACAGAAAGCACTTTTAAGACACTTTCACTACACCTTATTGCTACTTCTATCTTCTTATGCTACGGATCTGCATGAGGCATTTATGGCATTAAAAGTGAAACTCAAGGAAGCAAACGTAGAGGGGAGCATTTGTAGCATGCTTCATTTTCTATGAAAGCAAATAGTAAGCAGGTAAAACTATCGCTGACAGGATTAAAGACATGCTGGTGGCAGTGCCTGAGTTGAACTGCCTGGGAGATAAGGCACATACATGAAACTTGAGTCATCCCAAATCATCTTCTCTTTAGGACCACTGACTTCTCCCTTTCAGTCTTATGGTGCTTGGGATACAGAGCTAGTCCTGCTGCAGCTTTTTTTGACTGTCAGTCTATCTTCTCTCTCTTTTTCTTCTACGTCCTGTGGTTCTGAGGATTCTGCACGCTCCTATACAGGAATAGACCAGTACTGAAAACAAGAGTATGTGGCATTTGTTCTTCAGGGCTACAGACAGCATTTTTGGTGTCATGGATGTGGGTGACATCACTATTTGCATATGTTCTTTGTCACTTTTTTGTATAATTATTCATCCTACCTTTGTTAATTTACAAGGGGTAATTTTTTTTTTTTGATGGTTTGTGGCTTAAAAGAAAATAGTGTAAGTGTCCCACAATACTGATTTGATATATGCTAGAAATACTGTTTTAGGGATCCTGTGGATCCCCTATTTTACAGCTTTCTTATGTACAGGTACTGCAAGTACCACTCTGCAAGTACCACTGAAATAAATTTCAAAGAAAACCAGGTATGTTGTAGCTAATTTTCCTCCTTACTATATTAGTGTGACCACAGATAAATAGACTTGTTTTAAAGAAGAATGATGCAGAATTCAAGGGATGGGTGGTAAGGAAAGTAATTTAAAAGGGTCCTTTCACTGTGTAATGTAATCACTGCCTCTTAAAATACTCAGTAATCAGTAGCTGGAGCACAGAATGTAGCCCAAATGCTCTTCAAAAGCAAGGTGCGCTCCATTTAGGAAGATGCTTTGCCATGTCTAGCCAACCATATTCTTAAAATAGTGGACACATGACTTCCTACCAGTTCCTCTCACACAATTGGAACTAGCACCTGGCTGTTAGAAATTGGTGAGAAAGGAAGCTAACACAGATGGAAAAGGGAGAATGCTGTGAAGACATCCCAGATGCTATGACCTTATTTCCTTTTTTTCCCCAATTTCTGCCTTTGGGACACAGTCACCTCCAGAAATCTCCTACTAAGGGCCTCAGGACAACAACAGCAGGAATATTCTCCAGGATTTCCTCCAGCTGTGCTTGCTGGTGCCCCCTTTTACCCAGAGATCAGTGCTGTACATCAGGTCTCTGCTCGTAGGTAGCAGTGTGAATTATGCCTAGAAATAAACATTGCCGCATAGAGGAAGCCTCTGTGTGGAGCAGCCCTCCATTTGGGCGACACCGGTTGCCAAGTAAGTGTCATTGTGATTTGTTACTCATTACGTTGGCTCCCCGTGAAAAATGAAGTTGTATTGAATGTCTCGGTGGTAATCTCCAGGATCCTCAAAGGACTTGGCAGAGTCAGACAAGGCAGTGTCTCTCCCATGGGAAAGATGTCCTGGAACAGCTGCTTTCCCCAGAAAATATGAAGATGTCACTTTTGAGTCTGAGGGTGAAGGTGAATTGAAGAGGGGGGCCTTTGTAGCTTTTGAGATGTCCTCAGTCTCAGGTGTGAAGGTTGGAAATGCTAGGACCTTGTGGTCTGCAGCACAGATCCACCGCTCACAGACTCAGCTCACCAAGGGAAGGGGAAGCAGCCTGACAGATACAGAAGTGAAAGGAAGTGTGGCATAGAGAATTCATGAAAATAGAGAGAATTAAAATGTTTATGAAAGATGGATGTCTACTATTTATGTTACTTCTCTGTATTTTTTTATCTACAAAAGCATCTGTTTTTCAGAAGTGCTAAAATGTCTGGGTCACTACAATGACCTCAAACATTAGAAGTTGAACACCAGGCACACCCTTTGGAAAACCTCAATCTTACTCTAATTCTGTAGCTCAGCCAGTGTCAAATACGCTTTTTGAAGCCATTTGTCTCCTTGTAGGCAGCAAACTACTCTGCTACTTTTTTGTTAGTAGGTAGATTCATGAAAGAAATCCTCATGTTGGTGGACTCAGGATTCAGCTTTCATTCATTTTGTATCCATCTTGTATTCATCTTTCTTCTACTGATGGAAAAATATTTGCTTGTTGCTATGTGAAGAACTATTACATAGAAATTTGACTTCTGAGAAGGTTTGCTGGCCATCTGTGGTCAATCTAGACAGCTGGTTGTGCTCCAGGAAGATCAAGTGGAAAGCCAGGTCCCCTGTTCTGCATTTAAGTATTGCTAAGATGTTACAATGGGTGGATTGTGCTGCAACCTTTGCAAGTGTCACTGGAGATCAGACTGTTGCAGTACTATTTCAGTAATGCAATATGAGGCTACATCTTAGATTTATCTGTAAAATACCGATGCAGAATTTGGCAGCTTGGTTTTGGTTTTGTTTCCAGGACACATTTCTCAAGGAAGTCATGATGTAAATACTGCTGTTCATACTTCAAGTTGCTGGATGGAGTTTTTGTTTAGACAACCTGGAGTCTGTCTCTTGGCCAGCCATTACTTCTTTCTGTTCTGGAGTGCCATGGCAGAGGTGGGAAGGATTTGAAGACTTATCTGGAAGTACAAAAGAGGTTAACCAAGAGTACCTTGCCATGAGGATACCAGCCTTGGTCCTTGTACTGAACTCTGGATTTGAAAGACTAATTTATTGAACCTAAATGTATTCAAAGGCCTGTTGATTTCTCAGCCTTTCAAGAGCATAGAGAGATTTATCAGTGGGGCACCCTCAATAAAACTGGTGGATGTTTAAGTAATCTCCAATCTAGGGAGGGTCGACATGGCCTTTGTAAAAGGAAGCACATCCACACAAACATGATAGCACTTTCAAAAGAGGCATAAAGGCACATGGATAAAAGGTGTTTCACTGGCCAATTACTGCTAATTTTTCCAGAGATTTTTGACAGACTTTTTTTGCCAAAATCTTTAAGGAACATAACATGAGACAGAAGATCCTTAAATGGATAAATAATTGATAATGGGTAAGAAATGGAATGTGTGAATAAATCACCAATTCTTGAAGCAGGGTGATGTCAGCAGGTGGATTAAATGGTGATCTGTGGTGGGACCTTTTATGTTCAGTGAGCAGCAACATAAAAAAATTTGCTGATGAAACTGAATTATTGAAACCAGAAAAGATGAGGGACATCTATCAAGAGTTGTAGAAGGATCTACTGGATATCATTCAAGGTAGATAAAAATAAGGTGATTAAAAATCACCTTATGGGGGGAAATGTTCTTAAATTAACCTGTTAAATGGCAGTTTCTGAGCTAACCATTGCAGTTCAGGATTAGGATCATGGTTACACCAAGAGATCCAAGAAGATACCATCTCAAGACAGGTCAAGGAAGCATATAAAATGTTACGTTATTTTGGGAGAAAAAAACAGAGCGCATTATTTTTCCATTCACTTAAATCCATAAATCTGTCATTTGTTTTAGTTGGAAATTAATTGTTTTAGAACTGAAAAGAGACAGAAGAGGTCAGCAAGGGTACAGAGCGTCTTCCTAATGAGTTGTCACTAACGATGTCAGGGACACCCTATGAGGTCAGTGGAGTGCATCTGCCCTGGTGTGCTGAGTCTTTCCCAGGCTGTGGCTGGGGATAATTTCGGTCTATTTGTTTTGGACTTGTCCCAGAGAGCTGCTGTGAAAGGCACTAATTTTTAGTGGATGTGAGGAAAAGGCTGTAAAAATAAACAGAAGTAATTTTGTTGAAAGTATCCACTCCACTACATAGTGGCAGAATCAACCTTTCTGTAAACACATCCAGTTACTTTTTTTTCCCAAATCTTTTTCTTAAAAGCTAGTTTTCCACATCATTTGTCAGCCACAATCTCACTACCATAAACAAGGAACATGTAAAACCTAGGAGTACTCACTTCCATACAAACCAGCAAGCTGCAGTTGCAGAAGTGAAGTTTTATCTCTTCTTGTAGCAAAAACAGGGAAAAGCTCAGTGCAGTCAGCCATGTCTGGTGGACAGGAGAGACAGAGGATGAGGAGCTATTTTCAAGGTAAAATGCCATCAGTTATACTGCCTAGATGTAAGGTCCCAGATGCAGAGGGAATGCATTTCCCACTCATTTTCTTTTTTTCAGCTCACAGCCTCCCACTTGTTTTTTAAATTAATTTTTTGGCAGTAACATAACTCCTGGAACCCTGCCATTTACTGCTTTAAAAATTGCTCTTGAAAAGAAAGAGAGAGGCAGGGAGAAAGCAAGGGGTAGAGGGAGTATGAAAACCTAATGGAGCCAATTGCAAGGATACATAACTAACATTTTTTTCTGCAAAGATAACATATAATTTATTTTTCTGATGAACCCATTTTTATGTTAGGCCCTGTGGGAGAGAAGATGACTGTTCAGTAGAGATTACTGGGTATTTCAAAGTAGCAACAGGACAGCTAGGCATAATTAAGCATATTGGTATTTTATGGGGTTTCCATAAAAGAAGACTGTCTGTGTAACACGATCATTCCTTGAATCTTTAAACCATGAAATGTTTATAGTTAAAAAGATGCAACTGTGGAAACACAGCCATATTGAAAGCAGGGTAAAGATTCTTCTTATTTTGGGTTTAATGGTTTCATGTTGCAGAAGAAATGGCACAGCATTAGGGTCCTGCCCCAGCAAGATGCACCATCTAGTCTGTGTTTGTCCCTGACACTGATTTGGGCTGGGTCTCAACCCATTTTCATTATTGTCCCCCTTCAGCCAGCCTTGCGTCAGCTGGTATTTGAATAGCTTCTCTCTGCCCACTTCCTTGATGTCCCATGGACCCGCTGCCTCCCTCATCTGGTGCCAGGCAGAGGCCCAGTGCAAGCTGGGTGACCATCTGGCAGCAAGATCAGGACTGATGCGGGCTCCTGTGGCACTGTTTCCTGGAGGATGCAGAGTACAACATTACAGAAGGCTCTCTCTATGCCTGTGAATCACTGCAAGTTTCAAAAAGGATAGATATAAATCAGTTCAAGTGTGGAAGAGGTATTTCTGCACTCTTTTTGCTTCAGTGGGGAGACCTTGGAAGGGAGGATGTGTGTTAGCACCTTACTGATAAAAGCCAGGAGTATACATGCCAGCCACTGGGATATAGTGATGGTGGTGAGCTACGGTTTTAACAGTCGGGAAAGGATAGCGGTGTCACCATCGGTCACTGCGCTGTGTGTACCTGAAGTCAGAGTCCCTGTCCTTCCTCGTATTGTGTTTCCTATTACAGGGCTTTGCCAACTGCTGGCCAGGCGTTTGGCAGCTGCCTGCACTGCCATGCTGCTCTTCATTCAACTCATCAGCTTCCTCTCCTAAAAACAGCCTCCTTACAAGTAACACTAATGTGGGCTTCCTCTTTATTGTTTTCTGCTGTAATTAGTTCATTCAGCTTTTCCCTAGTTGATTTCAACTGAAGCCCTGGTTGGGCTAGCCATCTTCCAGGTGCTTGGAGAGGAAGTGCAGAATTTACCTTTGTGTAGCACTGAGTAACAAGATAAGCACCTGATGGTCCATATTTTGTGATTGAAGAGGAAAAGGTAAAACAAAGAAAGAGGGGCCAAAAATTATTATTGTTAAAGGACAGAAATGTTTTTTGTCTAAAAATATTGCACCACAGACATCCTGATATTCTCAAGTAGGATATCTTTAAATGGATACTGACAGTTGATTTATGCTTGGGTACTGAGCTGTTTTTGAAGCAACATATGTGTAAAAGAAAATGCAAAAGATATCATGGCATAATATAAAAGGAAATATTGTTTTCATAAGTAACCACATGGTTTTAAAATTTAAACATCTCCCTGCAATTTTGAAAAACAATAACATCATGCTGTTGTACAAAACCTACTGAAATGCTGCTGGGGAGACACAGAAGTAAAGCTTACTGTCTACGCTGTCCTGAAGAAGGGGGAAAGAGACTGTAGGTGCACACAGTGCAGGCTCTGCTCAAAGCAGTCCTCACCACATTCACCTGCTTCAATTGCACTGTTCATATCAAAGAATTAAAGGGTACATTTTAAGGTGATGGCTCAAATGTGGTTTTAAACAGCACAGCACTGCAGGCTGTGAAGCAGCACAAACCCCCCTTGGAGGTCAGTCAACGGGCAGGTATGGACCATGCATAACTAGCAAAAATAAGTCATTGCTCGTATTTTTTGTGTCCCAGTTGCTGATGCTACCGAAAATGTAGCAATTAGAGCTGATAATGGTGAATGAGGACTAGCCTTTTGTCCACCAAAGTCTGTAAATTCATGTTACCTGCCTGGACTGTTGGAGGGAGGCAAGCTTCCAGCAGCTGCAAGTAGTGCAACATAGGAAGAGCAGAGCAGCGTAGTGAAAGTGGTGATGCAGAGGCCCACTGACTATGTGGTTGGGAGATTTTCCTTGGACAAGGTGTAGATGAGTGGCTGGACTGCGTTAGTTGACTTCCTGGAATATATCTGCTGGTCTAGCTTTTCCCCAAAAGGAACCATTTGGTGACCTCTGGGACTGCTCTTGCCATGATGAATCAATACGTGGAAAGTGGCACTGCTCTCCTGACCTTACCTAAAGCACTGATGGAAAAGAAACCAAAATGTTCAGATTAATGGGAGTTGAGCATATGGTCCCAAGGGCAGAGGGGTCCCTGCCTCACAGCAGTCTCTGCACCACCCTGTCCCTCATCAGATCTTACCATTCACATGTTGCGGAGCCCATCCCCACAGCCCTGTGGATAACTGTTTTGCCACTGGCAAAAAAATAGTGACATTTATTTCACAACTGCCTGTTTCTATATGTGTGCAGCCTCCTTCTTATCTCTGAGGCATTTTTTAAATTCCCAGCATTGTACCCTGCTCGATTGCTCTCCCAGGCATCTCACATAACTCTGTGCCTCCCTGCCATGCAGTGCTAAGCGAATAGTTACTGTATGTCTGAAGGAAAGTCTGGAACAACCTTAATATTCTATCTGAAAAGCAGCTGCTGGTCTCAGCAATTGTCCTAAGGAATGCTTTGTAGTCGATCTGCATCCTGATGCGTCTAATATTACTGAGGACAGGATAAGTCAGATCTGTATGTCTCTGGATAATACTGTATTGTGAGAGACTTCCACCTTTTCTTCTGCTGCAGACAGAAAGTGCATATTGCTGGAGAAGGCAAGCCTTTCAATTAAGTTCACCAAGTGCATGTTTTAGTTTTAGGATCATACCAGATGTGCTTCAGAAAACTGAATATTTAAGGGTTTGGGGTTTTTTTACAGAGCTCTATTAAGGGATTTAAAAATATTGGCATCATTAAAACAGGCAAGGAAACATTTTTTGTGCTGTCAAAAAGCATTGCAGACCCAGATAAATCTACTTTTGCTCTGCCCAAGACACTGCCTTCCTGTAACTCAGACAGTTGTCAATGGAAGAGTCACCATGACAGCTGGAGTGCAAGGGTGAAATGACAGGCTGGCATTTCGCCTTTAAAAAGAACGTAGACAAGCATGTGTTGGGAATTATGCCCTTAGTGATTCTTACCAGCCAAGTGGGGCAGGGAGTCCAGTCACCTTGGAGTTTCCTACTGTCCCTTTGGCTCTAGTGAGATAAATACAGACACATTGAGTCACATCAGTTAAAATCAGAGCCTAAAGTTTAAAAATTGATACCAGGTTACAATGCTGATTCTAAAATGCTTGGTACTAAAAAAAAAAAAAAAAACCCAAAAAAACCCAAAAAAAAACAAACAAGAACAAGATTGCTTGTGAAAGATCTTTTGCTTCATGCACAGATTCCAGAAGTAAGATCTCTAGAAAATAGTCTCATTTTTCTATTAACATAGTATTAGTCAAAAATACTTGATTAATTAACACTTGATTTTCATAATTGCTCTTCATAATGAGAATCTCTTTTAAAGATGAAAAAGGTGTAAAGGGCAAAATAACTGACTAAAGAAATACCCTAGCACCTTTGTCTTTCATAACATTATGCTTGTAAAAATCTGCTTTGTCTTGTGTCTGTTCTGAGACAAGGCAGTGCAGAAGGTTGTAAAGGAAAATCTTGTGTTCTACATGGTGGAGAAAAAACCTTGAAAAAACCTCTATACAGTGAAACTGGAATGTAGAGACTGTTAAACTGGATTATATCCATCATCCATCTAGTCTAGCATCCCACATCTGAGAGCTGTCAGTGCCAGATGCTTCAGACAAAAGTGCAAGAAACTTGCAGACATGGGATTGTCTTGATTACTGATAGTTATAGTTTTGCTAAAGCTCTGAGAGTATGTTTTAATGCCTCTTCCAAAATGCTTGTCCTTGATGTTTTCAAGGTTTACACAAGCATCTAGCCTTTTCTGGTGACCTGAGGGCCTGCCTATGGGAAAAAATCTCAAGGTTTAATTCTGTCTTGCATGAAACATTTTTTTCTGTACCATTCTGATCATTCTGTTTCATATAAACCTTCTTGTGAGAGAAGATAAAGAACAGAGGCTCTTTACATAATTTCTTCCTACAAGCCAGTGCTCTGTGTGCATTTTATACTGCCCTGCTTTTTGTCATAGCTATGAGATGAAAGCTCTGAACCTTAAAACTAGAAGAGAAAAAAAAAGATTCAGGAGGGCAAAATTGCTCATATTTTTACTGGGTTGAACTATGTGAAGCAAAAAGGTATTTAAGTATTCTTCTAGAATAAAACTTAAATCTGTAAAAGTGAAGTACAAAATTGTGGGTCTTTGCTCAGTAGCAGTTTATAAAATTATGAACATTTGGCTTGTAATTTTTTTTCCTTTTGAGAATCTGACAATGCAGTAAACATCTTGTAGATTGAAACTTGATAGCAATAACTTTTTGTTTCAGCTTTGCTTCATTTGTACAAAATGCAAGAGCATTTGATTTTGGAGGGGAGAAAAGCTGACGTAGACCAGAATGTTTGATATTTTGTTAAAAGGAATGTTAGTATTGGGACTTCCACATTTTTTTAGAATAAAAATGTAGTTTATGAGGAGGAGGCAGTGTCAGTGCATATACTTTTTATGTGCTTGGAGGTCGCTTAACCTGTCTCAGCCAAATGGCATAGAGAATGGCAAAGAGTGAAGAGAGAATGAGATGTGTGTGGAAGTTTTCACATAGCAGAAGTGTTCTTGATATACTTGCAGATTATTTCTAGAGCATCCAGATGTTTAAAATACAGCTGTATGAGGAATTCTCACTGCCACATACAGTTAAATTATAATGCTTACAACTCTTGTGGTTTGAAAATGTGTTTTTGTTGTTTCAGGGAGAGGGGAGGAAGGGAGGATGGAGATTTTTATTTTTGGCAGGATGCCTTTACAGTGAGTAGAAGAACAGAGAAACTAGGAAAAGTAACAAAACAAAAGCAGTCAACAAGACAGAACTGAATAAATAAAAACTTAGATAATTTTTTTTTATCTGACATTTTTCTTGAAATCTTATCAACTATTGTAAACTTTTTTTTAGTTATGCAAACAGCTCAGTAAAACTCAAGCTGTTTAGACTGGATCTGCATATGCTTGGGAAGTCAAACTATTAAAATTTTGTTGTTAACACTTTGCTGAATATTAAGGTTAATTTGAATGATACATACTCCCAAGGGCACTGGCTGCATCTTGGACTGGATGGTGAAGCCATCTAGGCATATGACAACACTGCTTTTGAAACAGGAAAGAGAGATCTCTAAAGGTTCTGATCATCTGATATGAAAAAACAAGGACATTTAAAATCTGGAAATTGAATTGCACTCCTAGAAGCCTGTAATTGGTTTTCTCCATGTTGTTTGTGAAGTAAAATTGCATACATTTTTATTGCCTTTATTTCAGCTTAGGCTCTACTTGATCAAAGACAGCTTTGCTTTCATCCAAGTATGGATACTCTGAGGGAGACAAACCTTATTTGTTGTCCAGATTCTACTGACCCATGCAATATTCAGTAATGCTCTTGTGAGCATATAACAAATGGAAATCAAGAAAGAGTCCTGATTTCAATGTTGAAAAGCCATGTCTGTCCCCCTAAGAAAGTAGGTAACAAAAAGTGCTACTTCATACCTCTTCCCTCAAGTTATTGTTGTACTAAACCAGCTTTAGCTGCTGGGAGCATTCGTATTAAAAAATGGAAATGTTTACAGTATGCTAAGTAATAGTTTCATGGGGGTATGAAGAATATTTTAAATGAAGTGAATAGTTAGCTTCATTTTTGCACACTCTGGAAAGGATATATATAAAAACTATAAACTGTTTTGACATGTCCAGATGCTTGTTTTAGAATCACAGTCTTTCCAGACATTACTCAATCCACCTGATATTGGAGAACTAGGATTTGCCACTAGTTCCTGACATAATGTGTTTTCATGCTGAATTCAGAAACTCTTAACTCTATTAATGTTGAGTCATTCATGCTAAAAATATTTTTTTTTTCCACAGCCCAGTCTATTCCAGTAGACATTACTCAAGGGAGAATGTGCAACCTGATACAAATGGAAGAGGTTGGGAGTGGAGCCATTAAGGAATCCCTCCATCAGTAATTTTTAACCACTCTGCCTCGAGGAGAACCTTATTGTGTCAGACATTTACAGTTCTGTCATTGTTAAGAAGCAATTTTCCATACTGGTTTATGGGAATTCATTAGAGGTTATTAGTGAGTAAAGACTGTATTCCTGCTCTCCTTCAAAACTGCACATGTGTCCTCTTTCAACAAATTATATTTAAAGTGATTTAGGTCAGATCTAGTTAAGGCAATTTTTGTTTTCCAGGAAGTCAGATCTTGTCTTACTATGCAAAAGCTTTCCTTGGTTATGTTACAAAGTCACAGAGAAGCTGAGGCTGTCCCTGTGCCAGCAGAGGGGGTTGGACAAGACAATCTCCATAAGTGATCAGACGCTGGCACATATGGATTATTGCCTGAGGACAAGAGGCTTCTTCCAGCTGGCAAAAGAAGGTCTGATCTGCCTCTTCATTTACCAAGTGGTTCGCAGCCAACGTCACCAGAATATTGCACACTTTGGTTTATTAACTAATTAATTCTAGTTTATGAACTCTCTGCTGGTGATTGTGTGTCATCACCACTATCCCTTGTCATTCCCTGCTTAAAGGTCTCTGCTCAAGTTTGGTCTGCCTGTATCACATGACATCTCAGTATCAATGTTGCAAACACAGTTTTAGCTACTGTTAAATCAGGTTGAGGTAAGCCCTGGATTTCATTTTAACTCCTAACATGAAACTCTACTCTGCTTTATATTTACACTTATTTGGGCCTCTTATGCCGGTTTCTTAATGAAGGTAGATGTAAAAGTACATGATGTTCATTAAAAAAACCCATTACTTCATCCACAAAAAATGTTGACCTCTGAGGTGAGTCAGTGGGACTGTTGATTTGAATGACCCTTTTGCTGTAAAATCCTAATGCTAAAGTGGATTTTGCATCAGTTCTGATGGTTAGAGAGAACAATATGTGAATATATTGATACTAAAATTGGTCAGATAGAAGCTTTCTGACAGAGTTTTGAGTATTAGAAAGCAGGCATTCTTTATTGCAGCATGCTGGTCACTTAGAGGATCCTTCCTCTAACTGAGTGTACTAAGCATCAGGTGAACAGAGTTTTATCATACACACTGATTACATATTCAATAGCTATCCCTCCTTCCTTCACTTTATTTGACATAGTCGCACCCCTTATTGGAAGTGCTTATATGATTCTTTGGGGTCTGACTTCAGTGTCCACTGTCCTTTCTTAAGTGTCTGTTCCTGCTTTTGTGTAAGCTCAGTATCGCTGTGTTGCATAACTTCTGCTTTGTCAGCCTTGCAGAGCTGAGCTGGCACTCTGCTTGTGTTTTGCATGACTTCTATTTCCCTAAGTTACCTCCTTTATCTATTTCTCCAAGGCTGTGCTGTTCTGTTCCACTGTCCTTGATAAGAGTAACATATTGTTCTGTTCTACTATCCTTATCAAGTGAATAAAATGCTGTTCTGTTATAGTGTTCTTATCAGTATGGGCATGTAGGAAAAGGTATAGGATTTCCCTCAAACAACTATATCACTGTAGAAAGGATTTATCCTTCATTCAGTGTGAGGGTTTTGGCTTATTCAGATGTAGGACTTTGTGAAGTTATTTTCTCTTTTTTATTTCTTCTTTTTGTCCCCTGAATGAAGGGTCTTTAAAGTCACGAATGGTGAAATAAATTTATGCATGGAACTGACTTTCTTATCCTCTGCTCGCTCTGGAAAAAAGCATTGCAAGGGCATTCTTCAGTATTTCACCTTTTCATGGCTTGACATCCCCTCCAGTTTCATCTCCTTAATCTTCATTTGATTTTGCAACTACTTCCTGTTAAGGCAAAGAAAGTGTCTTTTCCCTTCCCAACAAAGAAAATATTTCCTTTATTGTGTTTTTTTTTTTTAACAGGAATCAAAATTACTGCACTCTTGTAGACCTAGCTGCTCTGCTTAGCTTGGACTTTCTGTGTCTACTATGAACCATCTGCTGTGCTTCCAGAGGAACGAGGCCTATGTGCTCCACACTAGGGCAAGGATGAGCATAGAACCAACAACAGCAGCGGCAAAAAAAGCAGAGGAACTTCGCATGACAGGCTTCTGGAGATCGCCATTTCTTCGTGATGTGGGGGAAAGTTGTATGGCCTGTTACAGGACATCTGCACAGTAAACTAGTGGCCACTCCTCACGTTCTTTAATATGAGTGCAGGTCTGGCTGGGGCACCCTGTCCTGAGCTGAGGCATCACCCCGAAGCTTGGGAGCTCAGAGGGACTTCTGCAAGCATGATGGAGAAAAAGAGCTGCTTGAAGCAGAGCCTCCTGTGAATGGCAAAATAATTCCAAATGTGTGTGGGGTGTTCGCTGTTGTTTTAATTTCTTTTCTGTTACTGCAACTTCTTTACAGCTTTTCCACAGTCAGCTTTGCAGCTGCCAGCAGTTTTTCATGTGAAATGCTTCTGATTATGGTCAGTGTCAGCAAATACAGTGTCTGCAGCCTGTCTGTAGTGTTTCCAAAAATGTGTTAGCTTGGACAGAGGACTAATGGGTCAAAAATGCTTCCTGAAGTTATGATGGTAGGGAGGGCTACAGATGGTATATCATGAGATGCTGAAGTGAACCATTCACTGAGTGGGGGCAAAAGGAGGGTCTGGCAAAGGCGATGATGTCAAGAAGAGTTCATGTTAGATAGCTACCATGATTTTTTGCAGAGCTGAAACTGTCCCCCCGCATTTTGCTCCCATGGTGCTTTTTGAATAGGCAGGTAGATGTGCCAGTCCCTGTCCCCTGCAGAGACCTGGGAATGGGGAAGGCAGGAAAGGGAGCACTGGTCCCTTCCCAGAGGGGCTGGGATCTAAATCCTTGCTCTCCCAAAGACATCTCTCCATCAGTGATGTCTCAGCAGATCCTGAGAGTACAGGTGGGAACAAATATAAACTTGCGCAGTTACATTAGCTGCTGTTTAGCCATGGTTCAGATTTCACACACAAAAAATCAGGCTGTAATCCCCCCACGTGGGTGTCTCAGGCCAGCACAACCAGATAGGCAGCAAGGGACAGCTGGCGAATGGAGGGAGATGGGGCATTCAAGAGGAGCAGACATCAGTAAGCAGGCAGGAGATGGGAAGGGACACAGGACTAGGGGTGTGATGGTGCAACAGGGGAGAGGAGGTGTGGATCAGCCTCTGTGGGAGAAGGGGTGCAGGCCTGAACATGCGGGATGACAGAGCGCAAAGCATGTGGATTCATCTGGGAGACCTGAACTGTTCTGAAGCCAGGCCCTGAGTTCCACATCCTTGTACAATGCTACACCAAATTATACACTGATGTTCAGTCCCTGTGTGGCATTTAAGCTATAGATCTCAAAGCAAGCCCTTGAATGAGGTACCGAGGTCCAGTTAGCCAAAAAGGATGAAGGAAAGCTGTACAGCTCACCTCCAGAGCAGAGCTAAGGTTCGGCCTCCAGCCACCCACTGCCTGAGCCACATCTAGGCACAGCTCTGTGGCCATGGTCACTGAGGGCTCCAGGAACAGCCCTCACAGCTGTAACCATGTGATTCTTGTACTTGTTTCCTGTTCCTCTCCTCCTCTGCTAGCATTTGCTCTTGGACAGAGTGTTGGGCTAGCTCAGTACATCGATAGGAGCTCTGCCCTTGTGTCTTCGTACTCTGAGTGATTTAACTACAGTTATAGAGGAGACATATGCACAGCTGCCATCAGCTTAAGGAGGTCTGCTGCTTGCCATGTGTATCTAGCAAAGTCCTGCCCTACTGCACTCCATGAGGCTAGGAGTGCCAGGCACAAGGAATCTCACTCAGCATGTCCACCAGTTACACTGTGACAGTGGAACCCCTGTTTTCAGTGCAATCTCCATCTCTGGGAAGATATTTGCCATGAAATAACTTTTTCTTCCTATCTATGAAGGAAACTTACCAGTCTGACCACCCAGGAGCCGCTCTGGCGGTCACAGCCCCACCACCACAGACTGTCACTGTTGAGATTGCAGCCCCTTCAGAGCATGCAGCTCCAGTGACCCGATGGGAGCCCCGCATAGCTCCCTGCACACCCCACTCTCATGCAATCAGACCAGGTTTCCTTACCTGTTTGAGCCCAGGTTTCCTGTGGCAGAGTCTCAGATGTCCCATTCCACAAAGCCATTTATTCACAGCATGGTAACACAGAAACAGCTCGAGCTGGTGCCTCCAAGGACAACACACGGAAAAAGAACCCCTGATCTTTTTTACCCTCACAGTCTAAGCATGGGAAAGTCTCAGCTCTTCCTCCTGAGTCTTCAGCTCCTGCTGTGTCTCTGAGTGTCTGGCCACGCAGACCTGGTGCCACAGGTCTCTGTGCCCTTTGTTATACAAAGACACAGTACTATACAGTTCAGTACTTTTGCATCGAGCTCATTCTACACCTTTGCACTGCAGCTGCACACGGAGCTATCTGCACTATATATATTCTTCTACACCATCAAGGAAAACCAAGGTGTGAAGCAAAACAGGGCAGCCTCCATTCCATTAACTGCCATGGGCAGCGCTTTCAGACACACATGAAAAACCACCTCTAGTCCACCCAGTACAGCTAGTTCGATGTATCAGGCATGTATACCTCTCTTCTGTCACCTATCTAGCTGTATTTATCTTTGCCTGATGATATGATGCTGTGTCTCACAGACAACAAGACCAAGACAGCAGTGTAAAAAAGAATGAGATTAAGTGAAGAGTTGTCCTCCTACCCATGAGCACTCTTTCTTTCTCCTCTGGTTCTCCTATGGCTTCAAAAAAGCACCTCCAGTGGTGGCTTCCTCCGTCCTCTTTATCTTATATGATTACTTTCTGGGCATTCAAAGGGACAAAGTGATGATTGTCAGCATAGGTCAGCACAGGGCAAGTAAGACTCACAGAAAGTCTGTATATATTTTTATTAATGGATAATAAAAATCCTAATCCACCTTGAAATTATTTGTCTCATTTCTATTAATGAAAATGTACATTAATATGTTTCACTATTCTCCTCTTCATCAGGTACTCTTCAGGTGCCTATCTAACACACTTGTGATCAGTGCCTTTTTGCCATCAGACTGGATAATGTTTCAACATATATTAGGAGATGATTCTGTCCTGAAGGAGCTTGTACCACAAATGTATGAGAAGGTGGTAGGCAGCACCTTTGTTATCCTTTAGTTACAAATGAAAACCTGAGACACAGCAAGAGTCACCCAATAAAGTGTTTTTACCTCGTTGTCCTGAGGTCCTATGTCAGCAGCTCCAAGGAAGAACTGCCCTATCTTCCCATGCCAGCTGTTGCCAGTTCTTTCCTGGGCTAGGGTTCCTTCCAGGTCTGTGGGCCATAAATATCTGTTGGGCTTGCTGTGTGTGATAAGAGGAGGTCTGTGACTGCACTGCATTAAAGTTCCTCAAAGAGAGACATGAGTCCCAGGACCACGAACAAGCACCACCCTGATGGCTTCACATCCTCATACACCTCCCTGTTAATGAGATTTGTGGTCTGGAACTCTATATGCATTACTCTCTGTTAGTCATCCCACCTCTCCCCTTCTTGTGGTGTCTGCTCCAACCCAACCAAAGTTAATCTCCCCAGCAGCAGGAACCTGAATGATTATCACTGTGAGGGCAGTTAAGACACTCAGTTGCCCTGGCTAGAATAAACCCTTCAGAGACATGTGTAAGTAGAAGACAGCTACATGGCAGATGTTTATATATATGCACACATACACACATACACACACTCTCTCTCTTTCTAATGTCTTGACACGTGTAGAGTAGCTACACATGCAGCATACTTTGTATTGTACATCAACTTCAAACATAGCCCAAATCAACCGTGGAAATGGCAGCAATTATGGTAAGCTGAAACCAAACAAACTGCAGCAACCTAATAGTTTCGATGTCAGGAAGAAAAGTCCCTCATCACCCAGCTGCAGGGGCTGATAGGAAGACAAGCCTCAAGGCAGCTTATGGTTTCCTGGCTGTCATCAGCTATCAGTTTGGATACTTGATATAATGAATAATCATTATTTGAACTGATGGAAGTGACCTTAAAACATGCCAGGGAGGGGCAAATTTACACAGTATGCACTGGGCAGTGGAAATTGTGGTTGGAATACATTTACATGTGTTTAAATGTTTGTATTATGGGGTGGAATTGAAACACAGTGAAAATAAAGGCCGTAGTCACTAAATGGCCAAAATATGGAGATATATGAAACCAGGGGAAGGGCTCTGTAGATGACAACAGCAGTTAAAATAAATGTACCTGGCAAGCTGTCCTCCTTCTGAGGCCTGTATTTATTTACAGATGGCAAAACAAGCCAGTGAGAAGCATGGCGGAAGGTCTTCAGTGGGCAAGTGAAAAATGGCATTGAAGTTGTCTGCTGAGCAGTGCTTTAACAGCACAGGGAGCAAGGCTCTGAAGGAAGAGCCTTCCTTCCTCCCACCCTGGAGGGGATGCCAGAGACCTGCCTGGTGTGGTGATGGCAGGAAGGAGCTGGCCAGCTCCAGCTGCCTCCATGTTTGTGCTGCTCAGTGCTTCAGCAGGGAAGATGGGCATCCTTCACTGACCATTCTCGAGACCTCCCATAGGATTAGGGCTGTGGACGGAAAGCCTGGGAAGAGACCCAGGGACTGAAAGGAGGGAGTTGGCTGGCTTTCCAGGCTCCCCCTGCATCTGCTGCAGACATTCAGCTTTGAGCAACCTGGCAGGAATGTGCGTACATTTTTGCCAAGATTTCTGTGAAACTGTATTCCTGAGTTGCTTTGTCCTTTTTAGCTGGCCTGGTCACTTGCAAAATTTTTTTAGGGAAAAAAATTAAACCCACTGTGCAGATGTTACAGCCAGGACAGCTAGCACTCAAGAGAGGCTTTTCTAGAATTGCAGATGCATAAGGTGGCAAAAGAAATGAGGTACCAGCTTTGGGAAGGCCTTTCGTCATGCATCTCTGCTCTCCTCCCCAGCACTGCAGCCCTTTAATTGAAAAATGGCCTCTTCGGAAATTTGGAACACGGACAGATTTTTTGCTAAGAGACCGCCACTCACTTACCCCTCTTCTGGCTCTTTAATTTAGGTTACATTTAAAGGAAATAACTTGAGGTTTGGAAACAAATATCTCTAGGGAGCAGGTCAGTAGTACGGTATGGAATGAGGTCAATAGCTGTAGAGATCATCTAATTTGAATTTAGGTAAGTAAAGAAAAGACAGGGAAACTAAACCAAACCAAACCTTTTCTACATGCATTGCAAGTGCTCTGTTTTTCTGCTGCATTGTGTCTCACGGTGCTGTGTGCAGCCACACTGAAGAGGTCTAATATTAGCAGATAAATACAGCCAAGTGTTTAGGCTTATGATTACAGCTGCCTACTGAGTGCCCTGCTACCTGTTTTACCTCTCTGTGATTTGGGGTGTTTTACTCCTCAGGCAAAAAGGGATCATGTTCCTCACATTTACCACAGGGCTGGCAAATTGGTAAGCCCTTACTAAAGTACCATGGAGCGGCTGGTGCAGTATGAAGTTTGCATTTCTGCTTGCCCAAATGTAGCCTTTTCATGTGCCTAGCTGCTTTGGCAAGAGCACCAGTGTACAGAGACAAAAAGCTCTTCTTCTTCAGGGCTGGTGGGGATGGTGAAGATAACCATGGTTTGTACCAGTACTGAGAGATACTCTGTTTTGCACAGACATGAGGCTACAGCCTTTCTTTTTCCCTTTCTGCTCTCTCTCCACCATCATAAAATGTTTCCTGTCCTTACGTAGTGGTAACATTAGAGTTTGTGATGTGGGACATGAAGGGTGAGAAATCAAAGTCCTCTTTAAATCCCCAAACCACAGCAGAAGCACCAGTGGAAAGCCACACTGCTCTTCTACTCCACTTCCCTCCTGACCAATCTTGGTTGGGGTTAAATATACAGCCCAGATTTTGCATTACTCAGACACAGCCTCTTTTAAGCAGGAGTGTCTTCACATTTCCAGCAGAGGTAGTGATTGATTTGATGAGGACCACAGGCCCCTGGCAAAGGGCCTACACCTGCACTTTCCAAACCTTCTTCTGTTGTATT
This sequence comes from Gymnorhina tibicen, assembly GCA_013399875.1. Taxonomy (NCBI): domain Eukaryota; kingdom Metazoa; phylum Chordata; class Aves; order Passeriformes; family Artamidae; genus Gymnorhina; species Gymnorhina tibicen. The sequence goes on along the minus strand of VXAZ01004110.1, from coordinate 291,572 downwards.
AAGCTGAAGTGAGGTTTTTATGCTGTAGTCACAAAGGCACTGATTTACAGAGAGGCTCTGAAATGACCAGTCTGCAAAGCAGGTCTGCCTGGTAATTTTGAAGGACTGAAAAATATTTGAAACAGGAAATTAGGAATATGCACAGCTGAAATTCCCCTTTGCTCCCTTGAGTTGCCTTAATGGCTCTGTTTTACCTCTGTATGACCACTCTTGGCTTTCTCTACAAGTTGTGTTATTCTGTCAGAAAAAGATGGCATGTTACCCCAGACAACCACAAATGAACAAGAAAACAGCGTTCTGGGTGTTTTTTTTTTTCCACTTAAGCCCATCTGCTCAAATATGGCAATTATCTGGTATAAGGGAGTTCAGTAATTTTGTACCTGGCAGGTAAAAGTCATAAAACATGGAAGTCCCCAGAGAATTCACATCCCCTATTTCTGTGAAGAACAAAAAAAGCAGAATGATACACAACTGTTTACAAAAAGAGAGCAGCACCTCTCTTTTTGTCCCAGCCTCCTTATCCAGAGAAACAAGGCTTCAGATGTGTTTGCAGGGAAATGTGCCAGAAGAGGCAGGGAGTGATGCTGGGGAAGCTGAGTACTCGTTATCTTAATGATGCACCAAGCCTGGAACATTTGAAAAATAGATGTAATCTTTGGAAAACCACAGAACAGACAAAAATATATGTGCTTATCTTCCAATCTGGTCAAAAGAGACAAGTCATTCCAAGCACTTCTTCAAAAGTATTCTTTTTCTCTGTGAAATAGAATGCTGCAATTCTGGTGAAAAGTGCCCATGAAAACCAAGTGCTACCAGAATGCTATTTTTGTGAAAGAAAGCCTGTTGCTTACTTAACTAAAATCTCATGTTTTCACAGAATTTGTGGGCTTGGCAGGTCTTTCATGAAGTAAATATTTACCTTTCTTACCACAAAGTGTCAACACTGCTTTGGGCCTAACTGTTACCTGGAATGTAGTTCATTTTTATTATCTCAATCAATTTCGAAAAGTAAGAAATGACCACAACTTCAAATTAAATTTGGTAATAAAAATGAATTAATGGACATATATGTCCAGGCAGCTCACACTAGTCTTCAACTCTGAGTTACTTAGTGCATTCATAAGTCTGTCATTAAGCCCCTAAGTGTATGTATCACATCTAAATGCTTCTTTCAATTCCAAAGCACAGGATAAGGCACTAATTTTTAGAGTCCAGATTTGTCAATGCAGACTTTATTGGACCATCAGTCAGATGAAGCAACCAACAGTAAAAGAAAAGTGTCTGGCAAACACTCCTGTGGATAAGAATGCGGTAACTGTGATTTGTGGTGACAGGGTTTATATTAGATGTAAAGAGATGGAAGCCACAAATATGCCTAGGTCACCTACAAGTTTAGTGAATTTAAACAGGAATAACTATTATCCTCACATTCCTATCAGCTGCAAATCACCTGGGCTTTGCTTCTTAATGCCTTTGATACTCATAATTCTCCTAGTGAAAACATTTAGGCAGCCAGTAAGAAGGCAGAAACGATAACATGTGATTTAGGTGACTGGCTGCCCACATGAATAACAAAAAGAGAGCAAATTAAATTAACATTTTCCAAATAGCTCGAAGCATGAACATAATTCTGCCAAGGTATTTGGTACATACTTGCAAATAATACATTTGGGGAAAGGCACATCTGGTTTCTAAGTAATTTGCTGAGGGAAAAAAAAGCATAAGCAACAAGTTTATAATGTAATTTAAGGGCTTAATGATGCAGATAAGCATCTAGTGGGAGATTTATGCCTGTGTTCTTTTGAAAAATCCAAAAGGATGTCCAATTTACAACTTTAGGTTACTAAATACTTTTCAGATTTGGTGTTAGTTTCAAAATAACTACACATTTGCAACAAAGGGCTTGACCTGGGTGAGTGTGTAGCTTCACACTTTTTGCCAGTCCATGCAGGTGTGGGCTGCAATGTGACACACATTCTGCGGCAGATAGGTTCATATCCCTGCACTTATAGAAAGACCACACTGAATGATTAATAATGGCTTGTCAGAAAAATATAAATCAATCCCTCCACAACAGCACTGGGGTTGTGAATTGCAGGGAGAACCTGTAACCTTTTACGTTTTGCAATCTTGCATAAAGAACACTTGAAATTACTACAGCAGGGCTATACATTTAGGGGGAAAAAGAGGAAGAGGTTTTGTTATTGTGTTTATATTAAAAAGGGGAAAAAGACAAAAGAAAAGAGACATTTCTGGGTTTGCAGAAGAAAAATTAGGAGAGAAATTATTCAGTAATATAGACATGCTGAAAAACTGAAGGGGTTCAAGAAGATTGCCACTAGAAGAATAAATTATTTCTTCAGTAGGCAGAGCCTGATCTGGTCTTGGAAAGAAAGGAATCTTTCTTACAGCAAATTAATTCCAGTCTTTATTGTAGAGGTTAGTGTTAAAAATTTTTCACAAACAGAAATACCTCAAGAACACAATTTCTACAAAAAATCTTACATAATTCTTAATAGGAGTTGGCTGCACACAGAAACAGTTGTTTGGTGGTGCAGATCCTGATTATTTCAGCATTGCTTCAGCTGATCTTTGACATGCAGTTAAGGTAACCTGAACCATGCCATTTAAAATCAAAATGACTATCTATGCAGACTTTTATATCTCTGCTGACTAAGCCATCATAAAGAAACAAACCAACACAAAAAGATCGAAACATTTTCTTTCTTTAACAGTTAACCCTTTAATGGAAGTTTCTTTCAGAAAGGCTCTTACGTAAGAGAAAATTCATATAAGGGTACACATACTTTCCTAGCCTTGTGGGCTTTTTGCTGAGGGTTATTTTTTCTGGCAGTTTGTGGTTTCTTTGGGGGGTTTTCGGGGTTTTTGGGGTGGTTTTTGTTTGTTTATTTGTTTGCTTTTGTTTTGTTTTGGGTTTTGTTTTGGTTTGGTTTTGTTTTGGTTTTGGATTGGCTCTAATTTTTATGGTTAATTTTTAAATTAAAGAAACCTTTCTCCTGCAACAAAAATAGACATTTTCCCTGGGCATCTTCTCTGGAGAACTTGTCATTTGATCAAGTCTACCAACAATCCTCTGGGCTGTTGACTGAGCCGCCACTTCCTCCCGCTCGGTGCCAGTGTTGTCCAGTGTGATTGATAAGGGTTGGGCTGTGGGCTGGAGGCACATTTGCAGCACACTAACATCTGGAAGTCATTCCCGGCTGGAGTGGACCATGAACACACTAGGCAGACAGGATCCTTTAACGTCTCTCCTGTCTCAGCCTTAGCTGCCTCCGATGGCCAGATAATGAGAGCACTACTGTGGGTGAAAGTGTTTATGTGTTTATGTGACCACAGGTATGAGGTTTTTTTGCTGCTGATTTCTTACACGCTCTGCAGACAGTGTGCAGGGACACTGTGGGGACAGGGCAGACCCTGAGCAGTGTGACGGGGTGGTGTAGTAACCACCAGCTCCAGGACCATGATGACTTCCTTTTCTCCTGCCTGTTGTAGCAACATGTTGCCTGTCATCATTAGGGCTTTCTTCCTGGAAACAACTTTGACCTAGAGCATATTTACAAGAAGGGTGTCAGCTAGCACCATCTAGCCAAGTGGAGTGATTTCTTAAAGATTTTTCTTTTCCAATTAGTTTTTGAATAAGGGTAGTATCTCTTGAGTTAACTCACCAAATGGTTTGAAGTAATTGCACAAGTTTAAAAGCCAAGGAAAACCTTGCCAAGGTTCACATATATATAAGCATTTGCCTGTCTGTGCTGTCCCACTGGACCAGAGCAGTGAACATGGGAAGTACATTCACCATGCAACTAGAATCCCATTGCATATGTGATGGAGCTGCCTGAGGAGCCAGTGTAGTCCTCAAACACAATCAGCAAAACTCTTCTCTTGCCATTCCTCCAGGAAAGGAAGGAGTGTGGATATGCCTTTTGGAAGAGATTACTGAACAGTGACAGTCTTGAGAGCAGCACTGAAAAAAATTATTATAGAGCAGGTTTTGAAGGTTGCAGTTTGGTGGCACACCAAGAAGTCATGATTAGTGTTCATGACCCTTGTGACCACAGCCACTGAGCACATTACTGACTTCAGCACCTTTGTCCTCTCAAATATCCTTCAGGAACCACTGTCACTACTCCTTCTGTTCCATGCAATGATCGAGCAGTTAGGCTGGTGTGTAAACACAGCCCCAGAGCCAGGGGCAGGACCCATCACCTCACTGGCCCACTGGACCATCTTAGACATCTCCAGGGTGACCCCAGCACAGCCCAGGAGGAGCAATGGGAAGAGAAACCAGGTACCTCCTGCATCTTAATCCTGACCCTTGGCACGAGCAGATTAGGTGCCTTGTACCAGGAGCATACCTGGAGGCAGGAGTTCCAGCTCTGCTCCAGAGCTTGCACAGCAGCGTTGTTCCACTGCAAGATCAAGCCCAGTTGCAATGTAGAGCACTAGAGAAATGTAGCCCCAAAGGCAGAGAAAGGAGTGAGAGGGACTAGCTGGAGTCACTGCAAGGAGCTCAGCTTAGAAACTGGCCTGTCTTATTTTCATAGATTTTTTAAAATGTCAGTTATTAAAGAAATCTATATCCTAATTTTCTTGAAAATTAATGTAAGTATATTCTGCTAGCTTTTAAAATGATTACAGGGTTTTTTCCCCACACAGTAATATGCTGACTACTTTTTGGTTAACTAGTTAACTGTCTACTGATATTACCTAGAGATATGACTGGCTTATAATGGGTTGAATGAAATTTGTTGATGGTTTGAAACAAGAGAGCTGAAATACAGATATATCTGCTAGCAGCCATGAGAGAATAAAATAAAATATTTTATATTTGTCATCTAAATATCTTACCTTTCAGCATTAGCTTACATACTTTTCTAATCAGAAAAAAATGGAAAGATATTCTTAGACTGAAAATACTCCAAAATCTGTTTTGACAGCAGTTAAACAGATCATTATTCCAGATTTATTATTTTCTATTCCAGTTTAAGTTAGATTATATGTAAATAACAGAAAAATAACTTTCTCCTTCCAAAACCACTCTGGCATGAAACTCTAATAAACATCCAAGAGTGTGCATGAACAACAACAGATAACAGATACCAAAAAAAATATTTTATGTGTTTCATAAATTTTGCTAAACAATTTCATTAGCATTAGAAACAGGGAAAGGTTTTTTAATGTTCTACTGTATCTAGTAATGCAAAAATCAAAGGTATAAATCAAAATAATATATCTCATTATGATGTGTTGACATCTGCTGTTATTTTAGATATCTACTTCAGGCACTTTGCTTATTAGGACAAGTCTTTTACAACAGTTTTTGAACTAAATTCCCGTAATCCTTAGTTTACTCATGTTAACAGCCTAAATAAACCTTTCTAGTTATGGTTTAAAAGAGATATTTTCTTTCTTTTCTGCCAAAGAAAATGTTTGCTACTTCCTCTTAAAGGAATGTCAGATTGATACAAGCCTTTAAGTCTGATCTACAGATGTGTTTGTACTCCTGTTTTTAGATTATGATCAACAAGAGGTATTGGCTCACAAATATTTGTGTCTAAAACCACATGCTGAATTTACTTTATTTAAATAATTTTATTAATTAAAAAAAGGCTTTTATAACATATGATGTAACGTTGTTGAACATTATAGGATTCTTAGGTCTAAGTTGTTAAATCAGTTGTTGAAGTGGTTCTCCAAGATTTTATTCAAGGCGGCCACAGGCTACATTTCAGAGGATAGGAATATATTTATAGCCTAAAGCATGTCCATTTAAAGCCCACTGGAAATAAAGTCAGTAAAAATGTGCTAGAACTATGCACTTAATTCAAGCACTACATCTTGGATCCAGCACAGAAATTGTTGCTTGGTACTTTGACGAGGCTCGTGTAATGATCCCACTTTTTAAAAGGAGATTTTGTAACTTCAACCTGTTAGAAAGAAAAGGATGATTATGGGAGCGTAGGTGAGAAAGAAAATGAATTTCAGGCATATAAACAGGCTACCCAGGGAAGGGCTCAAGTCACCATCTCTAGAAATATTCAAAAGATGTATAGAAGTGACACTTATGGACATGGTTTAGTGGTGGACTTGGCAAGTTTAAGTTTGCAGTTGTACTCAGTGATCTTAAAGGTGTTTTCCAACCTAAATGGTTCTGTAATTCTACACTTCAGAGGACTTTTCTAGAAAATCAGGATAAAAAAAGACGAGACAGTGAGAAAAGGGCATCAGAAAGTCAAATTAAAAGTTTTGTTTGTTAGCATTATGAAAATGACTATATTCATGGGTTTTTTCCCATGGATTTTCTTGGATTCTCAGTGTTTTACAAACCAGCCAATTATTTGAACTAGGAATGAAAGAATGTTACTTGTGCTCATTTGACCCATACGGGAGAGGATCCTTCTGAAAAATAGTATGGGATTATAATATAACTGAAGAATTTATTACAATGTGAAAGAGACATAAAGGATGAAACTATGCCACTCCCAAAGCTTCAATCCAGTGACCTTGTTGCACCAGGCATTCAGGGGACAGGACTATTGTCAAGTCCATCCATACAGTACTGGTTTCAGCATCTGAAACCAGCATGCTTACCTTCCAGGTGGACACTGTAAGATCTCATTCACTTGCTATGCTCCGAGAAAGTGGTGGCTCCTGCAACTGTGTCTGATTGGGAGACACTGTCTGAAAGGTCAGAGAGAGCTACCACTGGAAAACATTAATAAGTGTTCATTATTTCCTTTAGGCTCGGGGCCACAATCTCTCTCCAAGGAAGCTACCCACCATAGGAAAGGATGCTGAACGCCTGAAGAGATGCATTCATTACAGGAACTGCAACACGCAAAAAGGCAAAAAGGGAGTTGAAACTGGGGAGGGAGAGATATAAAATGCCTGTGGCAGTAAGTACGATATAGTAATGAGCAAGGAAATAACTAAGAGAGGGGTCAGCTTAGCTTGGGCTGCAGTCCCAGTTCAGCCAACACAACTGAGCAAGGACAAGGACACAACAGGGACTGTAGCCTCATGGCATTTCGGTACAGCTGATCTCTGAAAACGGCTTTGAGGCTTGCTTGTGTACCCATAAAATTGCTGCAAGGATCACACTGCATTTGAAACGGTCTGGTTCTCTGCTGCATTTTTTTTGCCTGGTAAAGATAAACCCTTAAAAATTGAACAGCTGTCTCAAAATATTTTCACAAACCAATTTTGCAGTTTGTTTGCCCTCATACGTTCTGCCTAATGTGCGCACCAGCAACTGGTGAAAGAAAGGTAAGGGCAGAAACAAAGACATAGTTTGTTGCATGAAGCCAAGCAGCTATTAAAGCTATTGTGGATGAGGATGATGAGCTACCTGTGTTTAAAGAAGGCTTAAGGGAGTGTTAATGCTGAACCTCCAGGCAAAAAGAGCTTGTTTGACAAAGATATTACCTCTAATACATTGAATAAGCAGAGATTTAATTGTAAAATACTATTAACTGAGGTATTTGGTTTACAGGATGACATATTTTTGTTTTCATAATCCTTCTTTCAAGTTTAACAGCAACCACAAAATGGCATTATGGAATTAAAATTAGTTTTTACTTTTCAGACCTAATAAAAAGCCAACAAATTTCCCTTCTTTCCCTTTGAGTGGGTATAGATTATATTTTACAGAAAATGCATTGGGCTTGAGGAAGTTCCGCGAATTCTTCATCCTCATGCTGAAATTTTGTCTTCGTGTCTTGTGTTATCTGAATCCTTTTTCCAACTGATTTCACACTGAAGTGAAAGCCATCATCAGGAGACAAGTTTTCAGATTCTTCAGCGAAACAGTGTGTGCACAGGACAGACCTGTCTACGGTGACACAACTGGTATTGCTGCACTGCACCGCGCTCCTGTAACATATTGTGGTAGCAGTTGTAAGCTAAGCTAACTCCTAAGGATGGGCAAACATTTTAGCCATCTGAGCAAGTGGCTAAACCTTCCATATTTCTCCAGGTTTTATTGTGCCAGCCTCAGCAGCTAATCATTCACCAGCATTTCCAACATGCTGGGTAAGTTGAGGATGGTGTGTGGGGGGTGATAAAGGCCCACAGAATGAACAACACAGGCAAGAGGAAAAAACCCCACCTTTAGAATAGAAGTGAGCTTGAAGATGATTAGCTGTTTTTAACTTTGTCTTTTTGTCTTTTTTGAGAATCTGAAAGAGTGCTTTTCTCCCTGTTCAAGTTTGTGAATGTGTGAAGATATTACAGTTGCCGTGTCAAGGATAGTGAGAAGCATCTGAGCTACAGAAGGGTCACAAAACAAGGTTGTGCTATGTCACACAGTTCAGTTAACCTGGGCGTTGTTATGTGGGTCGCTTCTTAAAGCAACTGAAACTTCTCACTGGGAATTGTATTACCTATGGTAATGTAAATTCTATGCAAATAATTTGTGCAGGTTTGTATTTGTATTTGTATAGGATCTATTAAAAAAAAATAAAAGGCTGTATCTTTTAAGACTTATTCTGATTCTCCAAAGTGTGTTGTCATAGCTATTGCAAAACTTTCCTGACCTCATGAAGAAGAGAAGGAGGAAATAGATCTGCTCAGTGGATGAGGATCCAAATGCTTCATATTCGTCAAGCTCCATGACAACCATTACAATTGCCATTCAGAACAGTTTTTGCAGATGGGATTTTCTCTGGCTGGCAACATAGTTTCTGTGTTGAATACTGCTAGAATCCCTGCTCCACCCTGTCAGCTGGCTGTCCCTACCCCTTTCAACACTAGTCTGCTTGCTTAAGCAGGTTCAATTTTGCCAGCATTTTGCTTGTGGCAGCCAATATTTGCTTGCAAAAGTTCAAACTGTTGCTGACTATGCTGGAGCCTGTCCTGTGTTGCACTGATTGGAAATTTTCAGGCTGTGGATAGACTTTTACAGGTCCCAAACAGCTGCAGCTCATAACTGAGCTGTATTTGCTGCTGGTCTGGCTTGTCGCTAGCAAGGAGGAGGATATTAAAATCCTATAAAGATACTATCAAATTAGAAAATACTTCACAGTGTGCTTTTGTTTCTTTTAAGGATGAAGAAACCAGATGAGAGAGGACTTAAGCTCCCTCTGTGCATATATGCAGAGCGGAAAGAAATTAGATTTAACTGACCCCTTGATGATAGTACTTGATATTTGACTGTATTTAATCACTTATAGAAAAGACAGTTGTGCTTTTCAACAGCTGCTGTTGCTCTGAGCTTCAAGGGGCTAGCGAAAAGATTAGGTCTAGGAAGGGATTTAGTCCCTCTCTCTCTCTCCCACAAAATCTGCATTTTTCATGACTTTTGGAGTTCCAGGGGGAAAATAAAACAAAACAAAGCACATTCTTTACTGTGTTCAAAACTTTACTGCAGTTTCAATTATGTCATAGCAGTATAGGGGGAAGCAGATGGCCAGGAAAGAAAGCAGGCCCTGCAGGTGTGGGAGCATGCATCACCAGCTTTGGGATCCCCCATCAGTGGGGCTCATCTTTGCCCAGCCATGAGGAAAAGCCTCACTGACTTCCCAGGTTAGACTGAATAGCAGCATGGAGCTTTATTCTTTTTCAGAGTTTTGGCCCAGTTTCAGGAAGACAACTGACCACAGGACTGGCTACCTGGCAAAGATTTTAGCAGTCTCAGTGCACAGAGAGCGAGGTGGGATGATTAATGGACTGAACTCTCTCCAGCCCTAAAGGAGATTCTTTCTGAACGAGGTCACATCCTGGTGTCAGGGAGCTCTGATCTACCCAGATGTGCCAAAACTCGGGTGGGATGTTAGGGATGTGGTGCGTGTAAAGACTGCTTTTCCAACCTAAACTTGTTGAGGGATGATTTCTCATTTTGACTTGAACTTCTTTATATTCCTGATAATTTCTCTAAATGTGTCCACTTCAGAATGTGACTGACTGATTTAGAAATAGAAAAGAAAATTTGTGACTTTACCAGAATATGTTTGATATTGCTATCAGTATTTTAATTAAAATGTAAATTAAATAATTACTTTCTCTTGGTCCTGTTTCACCAATAAGCTTCAATATATGCATTGCATAAAACAGAGCGCTACCATTTAAAAATGATTAAAATTTAAAACCAGTCTTATGGAGGGGAAAGAGTTAGAATATTCCAGAAACTACCACAACACTTCACACATATGTAAAGATGTCAATTTTAAATGCCCAGATTAGAAGGTGTTGTATGACACAGCCCAATATTAGTGAAAATACCATTTTTGAAAAGGTTATTGAAAGTATTAGGTATTTAAAAATCCAGCTTTATAAGGAAAAACAATTTGCACGAGCCCTAAACTGCAAATGCAAGCAGTATGGGAAGGTGTCTGGCTTCACTTGTTAGATGCGTGTGTCATCCATGTTAATGTTAACAGCAATTGTGCAGCATGGGGAGTATCTCTTTTAATTTTAAGCTTCAAAATGCACAAAAGGAAGGAAGCAGCTCAAATTACTTTCCCACCATGACACTGAGAAGGCCCAATGGTCAGTGTAATGGAGCAGCCAGTGTGTCAGCCTCAGGGCTTCTAGGTAAAGCTACAGAGCATTCAGTTTTCACTGGAACTCACAAACTTGCTGTACTGCAAGCATTAAATCATCATTCCATTTGTTAAGCTAGTTAAATGCTCTTTTTTAAATGATCACTGGGAATATTTGCCTACACACATGAGTTATGCAGAAACACATCACTTATTCTGATTACTACTGGGAGTTCTCATTGTGTAAAAGCACAGGCACAAGCAGGTTTGCTTTTTTTCGAAAAACTTTCCTATTTAAATTATGTTCATAACTTTGCATGTAAAATAAATGCAGTTGCTCGCTTCACACCCATGTAGATACTGATATGCAGCAAAATAACTCGACATGAAACATATGGTCAAGAAACGTCCCAGTGATATTCCCATGCAAATATTTTTACGCATGTCTACGTGTACTCAAGTACATACTGGCATTTTGTCCCGGACTGTGTAATTACTTCTGTAATTAGGTTTTTATGTAAACCACAACTCAACTTATCCTTTCACAAACACACTTTAATTTTTACTTTTATAATTATGAGATCTTCACAATTATAAATAAAGTGCAGGGGCACTGGGAATAAAAGAACATTTAATGATCTTAAAACAAACTGGCAAAATAATATTGGTTCAAGAAATAGCTTTTGATAGCAATGCATGATTCAGTTCTGGTGCTGATTATCACAGGAAGTTCCTGAGGCCAAGAGCATGCCAAGACCATTTAAAAAGACTGGATATTAATGCAAATAAAAACCACCCCAAATGGTCATTGTTGGTTATTGTCAAAATATTGGAAGAGTGTTTGACTTCTTGTTACCCAGCTTAAAACAATGTCTCTTGTAAGAGCAAAAGGTGGGGCCTATGTCTGGAAGATGCAGTCTAAAGACAAAGTGTTTGGTTGCTTTCCACATCATCTGCTAGGAAAACATATTTATTCTCCTATGAGCAGCTTCCCAAGGCCACCCCATAAGATTGATTTTCCTGCTGCTTTTCTTTCAGTCACAGAATTTCCACTCCTGGAGAAAAGAAAATCAGTAACAGATATTCTTATCTGTTTTATCAAATGCTCCAATACAGTGCATTACAGAGCAAAAGTTTGTTTCAGTAATGCATGGGAAGCTTACTAGGCTTCTATTTATGCAAAGAATAAATCAGTTATAAAAGTCAAGTTCATAGAAGAGTTTAGAGTTGAGCAAAAAGGTTTATTTTTGTTTTGTTTTGTTTGTTTTGGTTTTGTACAGGTATTTTAAAAAATCTGCAGAGTTCTGAATAAACTGTAATAGATACGAACACCCCGTATTTAGATCCAAATATTGGTTGCAGTCTGGGAAATTTTGGGAAGGAAGAGAGAACATTTGCAAGACTTCATTTTAGTTCCCAAGCCTAGATGTGTTGAAACTTAGCTTCCCTCTAAGGGTGGTGGGGAGAAGTGGGTGCTATGAGCAGTCGGATGTCCAGGGCCTGGCTATATACTCGGTGAGTTTTGGGGTGCTGCAGGCTGGTGGTGAATCCTCCCTTGCTGCCTTCTGCCTTCACTGCATGCTAGCCTAAATAAAACACCCCCACATGTGGTTTACAGGAGAAAGGAAAGGCTGCCCTTGCCTCACTGTGACTGTCCCTGTGGCCCTCTTCCTAGAGAACCTTAGTGAAGCATGAGGATTGCTCATGCTTCCCATCTTGAGCACTGGATCTGCTTGTTTCACAGTTTAGTTAACTCATAATTCATCCAAGTTATGAATAAACTGTATGAAATTATACAAATCTCCTACCAAATTGTACTAGACATACCATTTTGGTGGCAGTTTGATGGTAAATGAAAGTACCATGCAAAATAAAGACAGGTACAGCTATTTGGTGAGTGATTTCTTTTGTGGTGAATGACTGTATTCCTCGAGTAATGCTTCCACTGACAAATGTGCAGCAAGATTTACAATTTTTGCTGAATGATCTTTGCTGCCATGCTAATGGTCATTTTCCAATTTTTTTTCCTGTTCATTTTACATTTTTTTCCTGTCCTCTTCATCACACAAAATTTTTCTTACGAGCAAAAATATGATGGATGTGCTCTGACTGGGAATATGCAAAAGGGTAACAACAATTCAGCAGAATTTGATATAAGAAAAAGCTTACTAAAGCTCAAAGAATTCAGTTAAGATCTAATGCCATTCCTAAAATATACTTTTTTTTTGGTCACCTGCTCTTTCATCTTGTTGTTAGCCATTTTAGATCCAGGATATCAGTCTCTGGTGAACAGAAATTCATGGCATTAGCAGCTCTGTCTTTATTGGAATTAAATTTATACTTTCACAAATGAGATGTAGTTTTGCTTTCAAAAATGGACTGTTTCACTAGTATTTACATGTTAGAACCAGAACACAGAGGAACAAAAAGTTGAGCATAGATTTTGTGGTTTTCACCTTCAGTTTTGTTCCTGGAAGCCTTCAGTTGTTGTCTCCTCATGCTATTCATGTGACAATCTAAAGACAGCCTAAGTAGATATGAGCCCCTGGGAACATATTGCACTCTGAGGGCTGTGTGATCACAGTGTAAGTACAGCGTGGGGAAAAAGTGGAAGTGCCACTGTCTGAGATGCCCTATCCCTGACATTTCTTGTTTACAAGAAGCAAGCTTCTCTGATCTGCTCTTTCATAGGAGTACAGTGCTAGAGGACAGACTCTTTGTGCAGCTGTGTGCTTTGGGTGCTTACAGAAAGCTTCAAAAAGCACCACAATTGATTCAACTTTTGTACGGAAGACTTCAGCCTCAGACCAGAACACGTTACATGGTGGAGGATGTAGTGCTGCCTACATCTGCATGAGCTGAGACATACAAGTTGCTTTGGCTGACAAATGAGGCTTTTGAGTAATTTTATTGCTGTTGCTTCCCACCTCAGGTATCAGCATGTGGCCTGAAGACTTTTCTCAGTGCTTTGAGAAAGGTTGCAAAGCTGTGCTGGGATCACTAGAAAAAGCCGGTGTCATTATAGAACAAGACATGACACTAAAATATGAGGCTGTGACAGCCTGTCATTTGCAAGCCTGTAATATGCTCTAACGTAGTGAAAGAGAGAGCAGCTTAGATGCCATGGTGGTAATGTGCGCTTACCGTATTTCTCTGATCTGGAAAGAGACCACAACTCTTTATTTTGACAAGAGATAATATGCATCTTTGAGAGCGACTGTGAAGGAAAACTTAGCTTGAGATGTCAAGCAGTCCAACATGCAACAGAAAGCTGCTAACAGCTGCTGAGGTGTCATGTTTTCTTGTGTGAAAATTGCATCTCAGATGTAGCAGCAATCTTTGCAAGAGTTGCACTATTTCAGAAGAAAAACACCACCTAAGGTAGAACGTGGTCTGTTTATTTAAAACAAAATTAGGAACCAACAATGTATTATTCACAGTCTTCAGTGTATCCTGAGAATCCTGTGTGTTTCTTTAACTGCTATAAATACAGATTCAGCTCACCACACACAGAGCACTTCATCTGAATCTTGTCAAATGAGCACATTATTTACATTTCATCCCATCTTAAAATGCGGCTTTCTCTTTTGAGCTTGTAAGTGCAGTAGCAATGCCACACTAACACCAGCATGTGTTACTTCATTGTGGATCATATCCCTTCCTGACTACAGTGATGTCAAATGGGAAAACCTTTCTTCTTATCAAGTGGTATCTGGACCTTCCTTCCTCAAAACAAAAACCAGGATCAATCTTTTTATATTAAAAAAAATTAGGAAGTCAACCTGGATCAATTAACCAAGTTTCCTCACTTCTCTTCTCTTCTCTTGCCCTTCTCCCTTTTCTGCATGAGTAACCTAAAATCATGCATGTAATTATCTGACAGTTATTTCAATAATACAAAAATAATTTTAGTAATCCTTCCCCCTTTTTATGACTGGAATCTTGTCCCTAGTCTATGGCTCCTTCTTGGAGTGGGGAGCATATATATTATTAACATTTTTAACTAGACTCAGTGGCTTTTATTTTTTTTCACAGACACACAAAATGCAGAAGTCTGTTTGTTTCCGTCTCTCTTATTTTTTTTCCAAGTGTAAACTAAACAACTGCTTTTACATCTCTTGCTGGTTAGCAGCCAATGTAAATGCTTATGCTAGGAGAACAAGCCCATTTCCTGCCGTTAAGGCTTTTTTGTTTATCCTAGAGCTACTCACTGCCACTGCCTGCCCCTGACAGACTATTAACCCCTGTTTCTAGCAGGAATACCAGATGTGGGTTTCTTGAGCAAATTATTGGTTATTTCACCACATGTCGTTTTTACATTTAAGTGTTTCCAGCCTCTCAGAACATTCCACAGAAACAACATCACATTTTCCTTCAACCTGTTAATTAGCATAATTATTTATCAGCCTGAAACCACAGCTAGAGTTTGTTAAGCAGCAGTCAGATATGCACTGGATAATGGCCCAAGAGACTAGAAAGAGTGATGAGAGGAGGGAGTCTGTGGGAAGGCATGCTGTTTACGTTTTTCTCCACCACCTCCTCTGAAGACCTCTCCAGCTGATAAGACACATTCCTCTTTCATGCTACAGGCAGAGGAGGCTTCAGGGTTTCTTGTCTGCCAAGTTCTACCCGGCTCCAGATGATCACCCCAGAAAGAGGTGATATGAGAAATATGTACCCTCTTCTATCCCTGGCAAATTGTCCAATCCTCCTGTTGGATTGATATGTTCCTTGTGTATTTATCTAATCTCCCTCACTGAAAGGAATGATAAAATTGCAGCATCTATAAAACCTCTAGGATGTAGTTCCTCCAGTCAGCATGTGAGATAACCAAGAAGGTCATTGTCCAGCCTTGTGCAAACAATATTCATCCTTACGTCAAAAAAAATACCTTGCAGAATAATACCTTGGAAGCAGCAGGTCCAAACTATTCATTAGATACACTGATAGATGAAATACAAAATTGGTTGATGCATTTAAAATTCTCAGGTAAGCCCAGTTTTTTTCAACCTGCAAATGCAGATGCAGAAGGTCTGCATCTGGGCAAGCTAAGCCTCTCTTGCCCTGGGCCCCCTGCAAGTCTAGCGCTAGAAGTGTTTCCATAGGTCCCTCGATGGGGTGGATTGCACTCAGCTTTTGAAAGGTTAGGCATGGTAATTTTCTACCTCACTGTGTCTAGGCTGCTTTTATAGCTCCAGCAAGTCCTGTACTCCTGCCAGCAGCTGTACTGTGGTTTATGCATACCTGGTAATTGACAGGGTTTAATGTAAAAATTATTAATAGTAGTATGGAATAGTTATGGATAAGTTTCTAAGTGGCTGTACTTGGCTATGAGCTGCAGTGGATTTTTTTTTTCCCAGTCAGACTTCAGAAAAAAATTACTTGGACAAATGAACTAGAATGTCCTGTGACCGCAGTTCAAACATGCTGGTTTTCCTAAAAATGTTCAGGACATCCAATTATATTCCCAAGCCTTCTAGTTCATTTGCAGTACTAGAGATATAGTAGAAAGTATCCAAGACTGGATTGCTCTGATCATATGCTTCCATAAAGTGATCTGTAAATTCAATTCACCTAGGCTGTCAGCGGAATTTCTCACAGTGTTTGTCAGTCTTTTTTCCACAGTGACCTCTTCCTAGCTACTTCATTATATCTTGTATTTTATCTTGTATTTTTATTTGTGCAGGAAAATGAGTTGAAGGGTTTTTTTCCAT
Organism: Gymnorhina tibicen; assembly: GCA_013399875.1. NCBI lineage: Eukaryota > Metazoa > Chordata > Aves > Passeriformes > Artamidae > Gymnorhina > Gymnorhina tibicen. The sequence continues at coordinate 275,359 of VXAZ01004110.1, read as the reverse complement.
AGAAAAAACTACAGCTCTGATATTATTACTCATCATGGGTACAAAGCTGTCTAGGCTTATGTTTCAATATACTTAAACAAAGCAATAAAACATTAATAATGTTTGTTATTCAAGATTAGTTAAGTGAATGCTGGTATTCACTGCAATATTTCAGCTAAGAGGGACAAATTCACTTTAATTTTCTTTCTCTTTATTTTCTCCACACCAACAAAAGATTTAAAATTTTTTTAAAAATTAAAATCCTATTCCAGAAATGCCTTCTCTAAAACCTTTCAGAACTGGCAGAAAAATATCTGCTATGATTTTAAGTCCTCCCACTCAGATGCCATTTTTTTTTGAGGAGGTAGGGGGTTTTTGTAGACTTTAGAAAGTTGAAAGCCAAAGCAATTTAGAATAGAAACTCAATAAAACAGCAGCTGGTGGCAAGCCCTAAATATCCCTCAACTCTTATTGTTCCAGAGAGATGTTTGACTAGTAAGAAGGGTTGAAAAGTCTGAAGGAGACACTGTGTTATTTGATACAGTACAAATTACCATCCTAATTAATACTCCTATATATTTGTGAAAGCTCCTAAAATGTAGTTCATAATACTTAACTCTTGTTTCTCTCTGAGAAATCAGACAGGTGGTCTGAGCAGCCTTGAGCATACTGGGGGACCTGTCTTCAATGTCCAGTGTCCTTTTTAGGTGGCTGTTCCTTGACCCCCACCTTTGAGTAAGCGCAATATGGTTGTTTTGCGTAACTTCTGCTTTGTCAGCCTTGCAGAGCTGAGCTGGCACCCTGCTTGTGTTTTGCATGACTTCTGCTTGCCTGTTACATCCTTTATCTTGTTCTCCAAGGCTGTGCTGTTCTGTTCCACTGTCCTTGGTAAGAGTAAAATATTGTTCTGTTCTACTATCCTTATCAAGTGAATAAAATGATGTTCTATTCTACTGTCCTTATCACATCAAAGCTATTTAAATTTCAGGATTTGTGCGTGCACTCTGAATTTATTATAGGCCCCTGTCTCTGCTGGAATGTCAGAGAACAACATTGCTGCAGCAACTGCAATGAGGCACAGTGGCTGCAAACACAGGTTTGGTGCTGGTGCAGGCACTCAAGCCCTGTGCCCTGGCCAGCTCTGGCACCTTCCCCATCCATCCCTTTGCTGCATGTGTCAGGGGCTCTGCTTCATGGCCAGCTATGAAGCCAAGTGGTTTCCAGGTAGTTTTGCAGTTGAAGTAAAGGCTTTGCTTTTGAGAAATCTGAACTGATGATTGGTTAAAGACACCTGCAGTTGTCAAACTGGTATTTATATGCAAGATCTCAAGTGAGTTCTTGCTTCTTATATTCTTATGCATGTCTTCCTGAAGCACTTTCCCAGCAGAGGAGAACAAGCAGGAAAGGCTGGGAGTGCTACATGTCCTGGTTATCCGTGTGCCAGAATCCTATGGCACACAGATAACCTAATGGCAATCCTAATGGCCAGCCTTTTATTTGTGAGCCCACAAGAGACCTGATTTTAGCATCACACAATAACTTCCAATTTATCCAGGAAAGCAGTGAATGAATTGTATGAATATTGAATTTATCACTGCTTTAAAATTCAGATCTACAGACACTTAAAGAAATAAAGAAAACAGACAGTTTTGAACATAGTTGTATATCTGGTTGACAGGGCAAGACAGACTGATGAAGGGAGAGCAATGGATGTGTCTGCCTTGACTTCAGCAAGGCTTTTGACACTGTCTCCCATAATATCCTCACAGGTAAGCTCAGGAAATGTGGGTTAGAGGAATGGACAGTGAGGTGGATCAGGAACTGGCTGAATGGCAGAGCTCAGAGGGTCGTGATCAGCAGAGCAGGATCTGGCTGGAGGCCTGCAGCCAGTTCTCCAGGGATCAATACTGGGACCAGTCTTGTTCAACTTGTTTATCAGTGACCCGGATGAAGGGATAGAACGCACCCTCAGCAAGTTTGCTGATGGCACTAAACGGGGGGACAGCTGATCCAGCTGAAGGCTCTGCTGCCATTCCGTGGGACCCTGATAGGCTGGAGGGTTGGGCAGAGAGAAACTGAATGAGTTCAACAGGGGCAGGTGTCGGGTCCTGCACCTGGGGAGGAACAGCCCCAAGTGCCAGCACAGGCCGGGGGTTGCTCCTACAGAGCAGCTCTGTGGAGAAGGACCTGGGACTCCTGGTGGATCAGAGGCTGTCCATGAGCTGGCAGTGCCCTTGTGGCCAGAAGGGACAGTGGTATCCTAGGGTGAATCGGGAAGAGTGTGGCCAGCAGGTCAAGATGGGTGATCCTGCACCTCTACTCAGCCCTGCTGAGGCCACATCTGGAGTGCTGTGTCCAGTTCTGGGCTCTTCAGTACAAGAGAGACAAGGAGCTCCTGGAGAAGGTCCAGCAGAGAACAAAGATGATTTGGGGTCTGAAGCATCTCTCTTATGAGGAGAGACTGCAGGAGCTGGGCCTGTTTAGTCTGGAGATGAGAAGGCCGAGAAGGGATCTCATTAATGCATAGAAATATCTCAAAGGCAGGTGCCAAGAGGATGGTGCCTGACTCTTTTCAGTGCTGCCAAGTGACAGGACAAGGAGCAATGGCCATAAACTAAAACACAAGAAGTTGCACCATAGCTTGAGGAAGAATTTCTTTACATTGAGGGTGGCAGAGCACTGGAACAGGCTGCATAGGGATTTTGTGGAGAGTTCCTCTGGACACATTCAAAACCCACCTGGATGAGTTCCTTTGTAACCTGCTCTAGGTGACCCTGCCTTGGCAGGGGCTTGGACAGGATGATCTCCAGAGGTCCCTTTCAACTCTAACAATTACGTGATTCTGTATTTCTGTGATCTAACGCTTTTATGATCATTTGACATTTTGCAAATTCTGCACTACTCAGCAACCACCAGAGTCTAAGAGAGCGTGAAAAATTAAAAATTTCCTTCTGTGATACTCAGCATCACAGACATGTGCCAAAATAACTGTGCTGGTTTGGGTACAGGGAGGTGTGATGTCAGGGTGCAAGCTCTGACTGGCAGCACTTTTCTGTTGAAAACCCTTAGGGGGAAGGTGTGCTTTATGCCAGCAAATTGTTGCGTCTGCCAGAACAGTTCCTTTACTCAAAATATGTTTTTGCCACTTCTTTGCAAGCACAGTAATTGTCTCTGTGTTGGACATGATTTAGTATACTTCCACCCATGCAGGTAATGAATTCTTAAAGTCATTTTCCATGATACTGCTTCCAGTATTTGCTGTAGACCTGTGGAGTTACAGTAGTGAATGCTCAGAGTGACACATTAGAGTTGGGCCTTCTTACATATAATGTTGTCTAGCTTTGTTTTCTTGTATTGCAATATATTATGCTGTGTTTTCTTTTCTGGACAGAGATAGGGAGTATAGCTCAGATATTATCAGAGGATAAAAAGCTACCCAGGTGGAGAAGCGTGGCTTTGCTATATTGTATCACGGCTCTGTGACAAGAGATTCCTTGTAATCTACAGGCCTGTGGTGCATGTTTAGAACGGAAATACTAACTTCGCAGTATTTAAATTAAAAGTTAAATATGCAGATTAGTGTAAAGAGGTGTCCTTACAGCAAACATCATGATTTTCTTTACCAGAAGTGTCATAAAAATGTCTCAATTTTGTAACCCTGCTTAGAATAACTGAATGACCCAAAAATGCCACAACATTTGACCTTATCAGTCATAGTGGTGTGACATGAAGCATTAAGGCATTTTGTATTATTGGGAAATATTTCAAAATCATATTTTTGTGACCCATGAGAAAAAAATTAGGTTCCCATAGTAAATGAGTTGCACTTAAAAGTTGGAAGTCGTCACACCTTTGCTCTGATTAACTTTAGCCAGTAGTATTCATGAAAATACCATGTACTTAAAGAGGAACTGATGGAAAATCTCGTCTGTATTTTGTTGGACCTCTTAACCTTCTTTACACACTTCAGAAGCTTTGTTGCTAGCCAAATCCAGAGAGTACAGAGCAAAAGGATATAACAAGTAAGTTCCCTATAGCCAGCTTCAGCGGCATCACTGATTTCAGGGTTGGATCAGGGCTGGTTCTTATTTTTTGCTGAATAGCTCAAGAGTTCACAGGAAATTTGACCCTATTCCACACAGAGATGCAAGAACAGAATCAGCTTCCCATGCAAAAAGTTTAGCAGCATTTCCAAGCAGAATCCTATGAAAAGTAGAAGTTTGTTGGCCAAAGAGAAGACAGAAGAGATTTCTGCCAGAAAAAAGTCGTAATAAATTTTTTTTCAATTCAGTCACAACTCTAAACTCATCTGGAGTTTAGAAATCTTTTAGAAAATTGGTGGTGTATCTGGGGAAGCCAGAAAAAAATTAAAACAGATTTTAGGACATGATAAAAAGTCTTTGTGGATTTAAAGGAATGGTATAACTATCTTTGTTATCTTTTTTACAGTAAAGTAATAGTTTCTAGGATAAGCATGTATGTCATGCTTAATTACATTTTCTTACAAACATAAAACTGACCAAATTATGCTTCACTGAGGGAAATTCAGAGTGAAGCCTATAAACTCAATAGACTAGCCTATAAAATCAGCTGAATTGATTCAGATTTGCCTACCAGTAATTTAGAGCAGAGGCTGAGTACAGTTGGCTCCAACCTATGTAAAGTGACAGTGAGGAAACATGGGAAAACCAAAGTCTCACCAAACCAATAGAGTGACTCAGAAAATATTGCCACTGAATTATGATTCTCTAAGCAGGCTACTCATTGCAGAAGAAATTCTCTCTAGCCTTGCATCAATACAGAAAGAGTGTTTTTACTTGAATTCTTCTTGCAATGACCTCAATGTTAAAACAGGTTTCTGAGGTAGAAACCCATGATATTTCTTGAAGTCACTTTTTTTTTCTGTAGGACTTGTACAGCCTTTCCTTTGTGTATATACCTTTTTTTTTTTAACTTTCATATATTTTCAGGAAGTGATATCATATGAACACGCTGGTAAAATTAGCCTGAGGCTTTTACTACGTTTATATACAACAAAAGAAATCTTTGTCAGTAATTACTCGCAAACTTATTATTGGTCCCTTGTAATTGTGTAGCCAATGATTATGGCAGAAAAACAATAATTTTATGTAGTTATGACTAAATACCAGTACAACCCTCATATTATCAATGATCAGTGTAATAAAGCTGGCTTATTGTTCCAACATTAAAAGGTCCCAGTATATACTTGAAGCTTTTGTTAGCTGGAGCTGTGTTTCAGCTTAATATAATTTCTGGTAATACTGAGATAATAAAAAATTACTGGCTTTCATATGATGTACATATGCCATAATGGACAGTCTCTGGTTTTCAGGCCGTCTCATTAGTAAAGCTGGCTTCTTCAAAAAGGACTCGGATTTTAATAAATCTCAGTGCCTGTGTGTATTTTTTTCTCCAGAGAACTTTCAAAATATATCTGGCACGTACAGTGTATCACCATTTTTTTCCAATCGAGTGCAATGAGATTTTATTTAATGAACTGTATTAAAGAGGCTACTTTGAAACATACATGTGCCATATATGAGACAAATAATGTTGGTTAAAGGAAAGCTTGATTGTTTGTGGAACTTCAGAATCTGAGCTTGAATTTTATGTGCATGTATTTCTTTTTCTGCAATGCAAGGATATTTTCCGGCAGTGGGAAATAACACCAAATTTTGAGAAATTTAGCCCTACATTGAAAGTTTTTCCAAATTCCCAAGGCAAATCTAGATTTATTGGGGGGGGGGGGGGAGATGGAATGTTAAGAGATGACTTAATTTACATTTGCCATGTTTTGTAATGCTCAAAGAGGACTGATGGTGAGTACGGTAGCACAGACCAGCTTTTCCAGAGAGACCAGTCCCCGAGCACACCTGCCCTGGTGCTGAAGCCTTTCCCATGCCCAGAAGCTGCCAGCATGAGCACTGCCATGTGGCAGCTCCCTGGGCTTCCAAGCACAAAAGCTGCTGAGAGGTGGGCAGTCCTCACCAGCGGTGCCCACAGAAGGTTTGCAACAGAGGGGACAGGGAGCTCCTGTAAATGGACATGAGCCCATGCAGCCTGTGCAGCTTGTCTTTATTAAGTCTCTGCCAGATCCCAAAAGAAATTACACCATCTAATGGTTTGGGCACAAGCCCACCACTCCACTCCTGCTTAATTTAAACTTTTATTCTACCACCACACTGGTGTTTAGCCGTGGTATTAGCCTGTGTCTGTTCTTCCCCAGGTGAAGTAGGCAGGAGGTTTCAGTACTTTCATTTAAGTCCCCTCCAAAACGTTCTCAACCAGTAAAAGCCGCTGCTGCCTTTTATATTCTGTAACAGAATGAAAAGAAGCAATGAGGAAGGCATGTAAGAATGTGCTTGCAGTTAGTAACTCTACGCACATGCTGAAAATTCAATGTACGCTTCGCGTTTTCCTGGATGTGGGCCAGAGAAGGCAGCTCACAGGACGAAGTCACTAATGAGTTTAGTGTACAGCTCACAGCACACTGCAGGGATCTTTTTCTCCTCTGCTCTCTAGCAGCTTTAAAGGAAAAGACTGGAGTCTTCCTTCAGCGCACTAGTGTTTTGCACAAAAGAAAAGCATGATCTTTAAAGGGGTTTTATGACATGAGTCTTGAAAAGAGAGTCATGTGGACACTGATAAGAGCAGTAAACTGACCTGCCCTGATCTCATGGGCAAACACAGGAACACCTACATTCTGTATAGAAACAGAGAAAATGGAGGTCCAGCTATGCTTGTTGACACTGTACTGTTCTTCAGTGTTTCTGCATTTCTTGGTTTTGTCGTGTAAGTAAAATGACACACAAATTGTCAGTCACAACAACTTGTGCCCTTTCTTGTGCTCCCATCATCCTATGTGGGCAATAAAAGTAGAGAAACTTGTCCTACCCTTTCCAGAAACATTGTAAACAATTAACAAGGAAATGTGGGCATTTCTTGCTCAAAATAGAAACCTAGTCAGTTTGGAGGTTTCTTCTGGTTGATAAGAAGTAAAATGGTTTTTTCATTTAATTTGTCCAGGACAAGAAACCCCCAAAACAATGATGACAATAACAACAACAGCAACAACAACAAAACAAAAAAACCCCAACAAAACAAAAAAACCAACCAAACAAAAAAAACCATAAAGAAAAGCCCAAAAAACCCTAAAAACCCTAAAAAACAACCAAAAACACACAGCATTTTTGCTTTTGATTTAATTTGCTTTCCCCGGATTACTATTTCAATGCATTATGGATTATGAGAAGCATGAGGATTTGAGTAGTTGTGTTTATGAGAACAGGCCAGGATCGATCTTGCCCAGTGCTTCTTTGGGTTATTCCTTTGTGCACAGCCATTCTCACTTACCACAGACTGTAGGCCCACAGGACATAATGCATGGTAAGAAGCATGGAGATCTTGTGCACAATGCTTTTGTGCAAAGGGAGAAAACAGCACATAAAATAAATATGTGAGGTTTATATTACCTTTTGAACCCATCTCTGGATTTCAGGTGCATTAACCAGTTCAACCAAATCCTAACAAGGATCAAGCAGTGGGAAGGACACACTGAGAGCCGAAGGTACACTTAAGTTCTTTGCAACGCACAGCACTTTGCAACGCACAGCAAATACAACGCACAAAAGTAAGACCAATGGGAAAACAGGAAGGGAAAGGAAGCATGCCTATGATTTTTAATTTAAGCAAATACAAGTTGACCGTGTCCCCTACAATAAACGATCACATCCACTTCTATTTACAGTGCCTGCGTGGAAATTGTCTCTGAAAAAGCCAGTCCCAGAAGCAGGGGAGCAGCCATGATACAGAACAAAACCCTTAAGACAAAAAAACCCAAAGTGCTGCCCTGCAGGCTTGACGAGCACCAAGGGCTACCCTTCCCTGTCTCTGTTCCATCCCAAAACCCTATCACCTGCCTCAAGGAAATCTCTGTACACCCCAACTTTCTTCTCCTGTAATCCTAAGGATTCAGAGAAGCGAGTGGTAGTCTTACATAAAACAAAGGTATGCAGTCTACAATCAATTTTTAAGTGAAAAGTACTCCAAGGACATTGTCTGTGATTAACAGGAAGAGGCTGCAGGGCAAGTGATGATGCTGCAGAGCAAGTGATCTCAGTCTGATCTATCAGACTGGGAATCAGCATAATTACATATTAATAAAACATCTCAGGCTATAGCTGCAAGGCCAGGGCAATGCACTTCTACCATCTGAATATTCCTTATTATGTTATTTTCCCACCCTTCCCCATCGAATTGCTCAAGTGTGCTGGTACTTATTTTGAAATAAGCCTGCACATGTTTGTTGTTTTAAAATCCAGTGGTTCAAATCACAGGTTTCTTCATTCTTGTCTTGTGCTATGCCATTTGTATCAGGGACTGGTGTGGGGTCAGTGACCAAGTCTGGTAGTTGAGAGCCTCGCCCTGGCTTTAAGGCTGCTGACTTAGGTGCCCAGCACAGACCAACTGCAGCCTTGGCGCTGTCCTCCAGTTGAGATGGGAAAGTACTTTAATTCAGAAACTTTGTTTCCCTTCCAAAAGCTCAGGATAAGGCAGAGGAAGAAAACTAAATGCAAAGGAAAAAAATAGTGAAGGAAAATAGGAAGGAAAATAGGTTTGGATATTTCTGTTTAATGCAGTGTTTAGATAGTGGATTTGGGAGTGGAAATACCTGTCATTTTCTGGACACAGGAAAGTTTGGCTTTCTTTGTGGTGTTACCTGTTGTAGGACTGTAGTGTAAGCTGCAGCTACAGAATGGGTCAAGCTTTGCCCTTTGCCTGGACATTTCTCCAGCTTTGTTACTGGCTCTTCCTTCTTCTGTCTACAGTGAGTTTCAAAATGCAAGCAGAAGTTCACATTTTCTTACATGTCCTTTAGCCCTGCACAAGCCCCTGGCTGTCAAGTGGCATCGAAGAAGAAGCTTTTAACAGGTGTTTAAAATTACCCATTAATATCTTTGTTTTCTTGTGTTTTGATGGCAGGCTATCTGTTTCCCAAGACCCGACAGAACTGCATGAAGGAGGTGCTACAGTGATGACGTAATTGCTGAGGGAGGACAGACAGAAGGGGAAGGCTTAATTCTCTAATCTTCCCCTTGCATATGGCTTTCACTATGTTTAATTTTTCAATCTATTTTTTTCTGGCTTTAAATATTTTAAAATCATAAACAAATAAGGATTAGAAAAGTCAAACAGTCTGTGTCTGCCTCTGTGTTAACATAATGGATACTTTCATAATATGAATGTTTATTTCTAAATAAGGCAAAGATGAGTTCTGACCACATAAACTAGAGCAATAAAAAGAAAAAGAATCATTGCTGCTGTTGTCACTGATATGTTCTAAGGAATCTTATCACCATCTAGCAGGGGTTTGAGGCAGGGGACAGTTTCTGAGACATGCAAGTGATATAGGTCAGCAGCATAATGCTAGGCCCCCATGAACTGTCATTGTGAAAATGAGTTAAAGCACTTCTCCCCAAGTCAGGCAGAAGTACACCCTTCCCTCTGGATATGCTCATGGTCAACTTGAAACTGATGTCCATGAATTCAAAATTTAATAGCTGGTCCCCTTTTTAGTCCTCCTTTTGTCCTTTTTTGACTAATCCTTTTTCTCAAGAGTTTTTGCCATGTATCTTGTGTCACGACACTTGCTGTTTCCTGGGGTGAGTGGGAAGATCCTGTTCAATGCAATTGCAATCATCATAATCAGACTGAATTCAAATCATATTGTCCACCTGGATCAGTCAGATGCAGATATGGCAGAGTGGTTCTTTGTGGCCCATGAAAGGTCTGCAACCAGCTTCCATTGCTCTGTATCCAACACATCACCATCTCTAGGTATTTCTTTGTCATCCCTCTCTTTAAGAGAGAAAACAGCCTCTCTTTAAGATTCCTCCAAGGCCTTCTGAAGAACACAGATCTCACCTTCATGATGAATCTCTTGTGGCAAATACCAGTTACTAGATACAAAACACCTGAAGCAATGGCATTCTTCTCTCTGGTACTTACACAGCAATGTGCAGAACCAAACTGATGATTATACTGTTCTGCATACCCTGGCACTGTTTTTCACAAACATAACAGAAACATTTTCCATTAATATTCATTGGCAAAGCATTGTTGCTTTGATTATATGAGAAGGCTTTTTCCACAGATGGTAGATGAACAAAGAGGAAACCAGATCTTGCTTCGCAAATCGTGCAGCCCTGAACCTGCAGGCGGATGGAGCTGCGGCGTTTGTCATGGCTGTGGGAGACTGTGTCTGTGGAGATCCCTTGTATAAATGTCGGCAACGCATTATTGATTAGCACCTGCTCCCCACGTTCAAGTGGGACATTGTGAGTTTATAGATCATAATGTTTCCTCAGGTGCAAGGACTGAGGTGGTGTGTTTGCACAGTTATTGTTAAGCTGGGAATGAAATTAATTCAAATGACTTGTGAATCTCCAGGGAGGCAGGAAATGGGAAGTACCAATTTCCATGAGGTAGAGTACACTTGGCCACAATGGGTTCTTGGTTACATCTCAGACTTTTTTTTATCAGTTCCAGGATTCTGCAGAGATGGGAGTGGAGTCAGGATCTGTCCCAGAGTCTATTTGCCTCAGCTTATGTCCCAATATAAAATGCTGTTTGCTCCCCTTGCTTTTCTCCCCCTGCAAATTTTCTCTTCTTCTGTTTTAATTCCAGCTAACTTATTTTTGGCCTGTGTACAGTGGGAAGCTATCCAAACTTTTTCCACAGACTTTATTCTCCACACCGGCAATCACAGCTGTCATGACTTCATAACTATGAAACAGTACTGCAGGCGGGGGTAACAGGCCCTGAATTGTATTCGTCTGGCAGGAGATATAAAGTGGCAAATGCAACCTGTGTAATTCTTGACCACATGCTGTGTTATTGCAGAAAAACACTTTTATCATGCATACAAATCACTTTACTTCATTTTTTTTGTTTGTTTTTCTTTTCCTTATTTCATTTTCCTTTAGCTCAGAAGGTCAGTATTTTCAACACACTCTAACCACTAAAGAAAAAATGTGCTCAAAATAAAATCCATAAATAAGAATTGGTTATACTGACTCGGGCTGAATACATGTAGTAACAAGCTGGTCCTCTAAAGGCCGTGACAAAACTCCCACTGACTTTATTTGGGCCAAGAGTTCACTCCTAACCTTCATTTTCTCTGCATTAAATGTGATGCTGGTACCATACTTTGATGAAGGTCACATGAAGACCTACTTACACAGCAGTATTATTATATTTTTCTCTTTTCAGTGGAAACTGTCAAAAAAGAATAATTTGAAGAAATTACAGTTAAATGTACTTCTGATTTTTTTTCTTCTGATTTCCTGGATATAATCTATGATCAAAGTTATGATAACCAATAATGGCAAAAGGGTCAGAAGTACTCCACCCACAGTAGGTGACTCTACCACCACAAGGGGCAAACTTAACACTGAAATGCTTTTCATTTGCTGACATGCTACAGCTCTGAGTTAAACAAGAATGAGCAGTTTTCAAATTATTAAAGTGAGTGTATCAATCAAAAATAAGTATTTTTGCTTTTTCATTTGTATAGCTACAGTTAGTCAGCCAAGAGAACTCCACTTAAAGTAGTTTTACTGCTGCAATGACACAAGTGAACATCTGTAGACAAAGGTCCTTCATAATATTTCTTTTAAATATTTATTTTAGATTACAACTCCCTTGACTGAGGAAACATTTTGCAGCTATAACGTGCTGATTGTACAGTTGCTGAAGAACACACATAACAGCAAGGTTGAGGTTTTACAGGCTCCACAATAATGTCCAAGCTATTAAACATCAAGCAACAGCAGGCTTTTCTTACCTAACCTGAGAGCTCTCCAGCGAGAAGCCATAAAATATATCCCTGTACGACATGTCACCCACAGGGGCTATACTGAGTTTGTGCATAACGCTCTACATGATTAACACTGATGTGTAATATCTGCTAACAGTGTTAGTGCAGATGTAACCAGTGTAAGAAAATGCATTCAATTCCTTTATTATGAACACAGAGTGAATCAGCTCAAAACGGTAATACTTGTGAAGCCAGACCTAAGATTGTTTACCAGTGCTAAAACCAAGTACTCCCAGGTTTGGCTGTTTTTTTAGAACTTACTAAAAGAATCACCAGCTACACAGAGCATAATGTAAAATCCCTTACTAGACAAGAACAACAGAAGTGAAGCACAAGGAGCAGACTTGAGGATTCAGAGGCTGCAAAAGATTTTTTGGTTTAGGTCATAGCTGGGAAATCCAGCCACTAGTGCAAAGAACAGAAAAGAGAATGAATGGAAGAATAGAGTCAGTGATTTGCTTTATCTTCAGCTTAAAAATTGCTCAGCTGGGATCGACAAGCAAGCTCTTGAGCCAAATCACAGACTGTCTTGCAGAATTGGGGTGGTAAGGGTAAGTACAGTAAGATATCACAGAATCACAGAATCAGCCAGGCTGGAAAAGACATTTGGGATCATCAAGTTCAACCTGTGACCCAACACCACCTTGTCACCTAGACCATGGCACTAAGTGCCACATCCAGTCTTTCTCAAACACCTCCAGGGATGGTAATTCCATCACTTCCCTGGGCAGCCCATTCCAATGCCCAGTCACTCTTTCTGTGAAGAACTTCTTCCTAATGTCCAATTTAAACCACCCCTGGTGCAGCTTAAGGCTGTGTCCTCTTGTCTTGTCACTGGTTGTCTGGAAGAAGAGACTGACCCCCACCTGGCTGCACCCTCCTGTCAGGGAGCTGTAGAGAGCAATAAGGTCTCCCCTGAGCCTCCTCCAGTCTAAACACCCCCAGCTCCCCCATCTGCTCTTTGTAGGACTTGTGCTCCAGATCCTTCAGCAGCCTTGTCAACCTTCTCTGGACATACTGTGGCATCTCAACTTCCTTCCCAAACTGGGGGGCTCAGAACTGGACAAAGTAGTCAAGGTGTGGCCTCACCAGTGCTGAGTTCAGGGGAAGAACGACTTCCCTGGTCCTGTGGGCCACACTGTTCCTGATCCAGGCCAGGATGCCATTGGCCTTCTTGGCTACCTGGGCTCACTGCTGGCTTGTGTTCAGCCTGCTTTCAATCAGTAGCCCAGGCCCCTTTCTGCTTGCTGTCCAGTCACTCTGTCCCCAGTCTGTAGTGCTGCAAGGGGTTGTTGTGGCCAAAGTGCGGGACCAGGCACTTGGTCTTGTGGAATCTCGTATTTGGCCCACCTATCCAGCTTGTCCAGGTCTCTTTGCAGAGCCCTACCACCCTCCAGCAGATTGACATTCACACCCAGTTTGGTGTCATCTGCAAATCTGCTAACAGTAGACTTGATCCCCTCATCTATAAACTCCCATGAAGGACAGATTACCCATATGTTCTGCTCTTCAGCATGCAAGAAACAGTTACTTTGAGAGCCTTCCTTTCAAATGGGCTTTGGATACTGTACATCATGGTCTGGACTCAGGACCAGTGTACGTTTTCCATAAAAAAAAGCCTATGTGGAAGTTCTTTACAAAAAGAAAGAGAGTTTTCTGATGCCAATCCTATTTTCATTTAATCAGTTCTAAGAAAACAAAAAGCTAGACTGATTGCCTTGACAAGAGCAAGTCTTGTCTTAACAGTTGCACATGCATTTAATCCAACAAAACCATGTTTCAACCTTCTGCACGTCAACCAGCTGATCTCCTTCCTTCTTTCTCGTAGACTGCAGTGTATTTTAAGAAATAGTATCTGGAATTCATGTCTGCAGCACTGGTGTCTGCAGCCACTATTGGTGGGCTAAGAAATTTATAGTTGAAGCAACCAGATACCTCAACCTGTACGTTCACCTAAGCAACATAGACTCCATGGCACCTTTCGCCATGGATGACAGGGAGGTGATTTGAAAACGCCATTACAGCTTCACCAAGGGCAAGTCCTGCCTGACCGATGTAGCAGCCTTCTATGATGGAGTGACTGCATCAATGGACACGGGAAGGGTTACACACATAATTTATCTGGACTTCTGTAAAACCTTTGACATGGTCCCCCACAAAATCCTTCTCTCTAAATTGGAGAGAGATGGATTCGACAAGTGGGTTGTTCAGTGGACAAGACATAGGTTGAATGGTCACATCCAGAGAGTAGAAGTAGAGGTCAACAGCTCAGAATCCCACTGGACATCAGTGACAAGTGGTGTCCCCCGGGGTCTGTAGTGGCATTTAATATCTTTATTAATGACACAGACAAAGGGATCACCCTCAGCAACTTTGCAGATGACACCAAGCTGAGTGATGATGTTGACACACCTGAAGGACAGGATGCCATCCAGAGGGACCTGGACTAGCTCGAAGACTGGGTCCATGGGAATCTCATGGGGCTTAACAAGACCTGGGTCAAGGCAACCGTCAGTATCAGCACAGGCTGGGGGATGAACAGATGGAGAGCAGCCTTGCTGAGAAGGACTTGAGGGTGCTGGTGGGTGAGAGGCTGGACATGACCCAGCCATGTGCACTCACAGCCCAGAAAGCCAAACGTGTCCTGGGCCGCATGGACAACAGGGTGAGGGAGGGGATTCCAGACCCCACCTGGAACACTGCATCCAGCTCTGGGATCCACAGCACAGGAAGGACATGGACCTGTTGGAGTGAGTCCGGAGGAGGGTCACTAAGATGATTAGGGGGACGGACCACCTCTCCTACAAGAAAGACTAAGAGAATTGGGATTGTCCAGCTTGGAAAGAGAAGCCTGGAAGAGATGGGCGGCCTAATTTTGATCTTCCAGTACCTGAAGGGAGCCTACAAGAAGGATGAAGAGAGACTTTTTACAAGAGCATGTAGTGATAAGAAAAGGGCAAAAGGCTTCAGACTAAAGACAGTAGGTTTAGATTAGATATTAGGAAGAAATTCTTAACTGTGAGGATGGTGAATACTGGAAGAGGTTGCCTGGAGAAGTTATGGATGACCCATTCCTGGAAGTATTCAAGGCCAGGCTGGATGGGGCTTGAGCAACCTGGTCCGGTGAAAAGTGTCTCTGCCCATGGCAGGGGAGATTTGAAACTAGATGATCTCTTCTAACTATAAGATCTCTTCCAACCCAAGCCATTTTATGGTTCCATGTCAACCCTGTGCGCTCTACTTCATACCCAGACTCTTGATGAAGATGTCATCCATCTAGACTTCTGTGAACCTTTTGATACAGTCTCCTCCCAACATTCTTGCTGCATAATTGGAGAGATATGAGTTTGACAAATGGATTGCTGATGAATAAGGAAATGTCTGGATGACTGTCAAAAGAGTTACGGACAATGGTTCAATGTCCAAGTGGAAACATGTGGTGTCCCTGAAGGGTCTGTATTGAGCTCAATACCACTTAGTGTTTACATCAGTAAAAGAGATAGTGGGATCAGGCACCTTGCTGAAGGTGCGTTTGGCAGGATTGTGGATGACACCAAACTGAGCGGTACACTCGATTCACTGTAGGGAGAGATATCCTCCAGAGGGACACCGACAGACGTGTGGATTGGGCCTGTGTGAACCTCATGAAGCTCAGTAAGGTCAAATTCAATCTTCTGCTTGGTCAGGGCATTCCCCAGCATCAATACAGACGGGGGGATGAAGGGATTGAGAGCAGCCCTGCAGAGAAGAACTTGGGGATAGTGGTAAACAAAAACTAAACATGACCCAGCAATGTACATCTGCAGCCCAGAAAGCCAACAGCATCCTGGGCTGCATCAAAAAATATGTGAGCAGCAGGTCAAGGAACATGATTCTGCCACTGTACTCTGCTTTCATAAGACCCCCACCTGGAGTGCTGTATCCAGCTCTGGGACCCACAGTACAGGAAAGACATGGACCTCTTGGAGAAGATCCAGAGGAGAGCCACAAAATTAGACATATGGAACACCTTTCCAGTGAGCTAACATGCATTTAAAGTCAAAAGAAGGACTGTGGCAAAATCAGTCCAAAGTTCCTAAAGAATTAAATGCCAGCTCCAACAATTGGAAAACCCTCCCTGCATTAATTCTCATTTAGGTAGCCATGCTATAGTTAATATGTCTGAGTTTGATTCCATTCAATTTTATTTATTATGGACATAAAGCTCCATACCTCTGTAAGAAATCATCCGGTGGGGTATTTTCATGCTGTGTCTTCTTGCTCCATAACACATAATGTTGGAATCTGGATCATCAAAAATTGCATAGGAGAGTGAGAGAGACAGATTGTCAGAAAGGACAACCTAACATTGCATTCAAAGCGTAAGGAAGAAAGAATTTGTTCTTTTAGCAAATGGCCGTGATGGCCTTTTTCTGGCTGTGGATAGGCTAAAATTCCCTCATTTGTGTATTTTAAAATTCTTTTTATATACAATATAAAAGCCATCCCTTTGCTTTTTTACAGTGGAATAATGTATATTCTGTATTAAGTCAAAAACCAGAGATCACCAGTCTCTAGTTTATTTCCTCCTCCTAATGTAGCAGTTGATTGCTGGTACTTAAAATCTCCCGTTACTGCCACTTGGCCTCTTTTACATGCTTTTTTTATTTGTGCAGTCATTTCACAGAAGATAAATCACAAATTAGTAAACCCACAGCACTGATAGCACAGTGTTCTTTACTGGCTCATCAGCATGAGAAATGGGATATATGTCTGTATGTCTGTCCCTGCACTGCTTCTGCAGCCTTGCTAGCTGAAAGGATACAGCAGTGGGAGGAAGCCTTTCAAAATTCTGCCTAAATGTGCTGATTATCTATTTAGTATTACTTTGCATTTACTGGCACGTAGCTCCGAAGGTATGATAGGTACAGCCCCCTCCATATATTGAGAATCCGGTGACATTACCTTTTGGAGGTGGAGGACATCATCCTTGGGGAGCATAATCGCTGGGCTTTACACGTGAAGTCTGTATTGCTGGGCTGATCCGCTGTTGCTATCTGTGGAACTGGGAAAGTTGCATGGGTCTTAAAGTGGATGAGGTTCCACTGGACACCAACACTTCTGTGTCTGGGGCATCACCACAAGCACAGGGTTGCCATTCTTCCAGCCTGATCTGTAAATTCAGAGCAATACACGGACATGCAGAGCACAGCCAGAAGGACTTGGTGGTTGTTTTATCCCAGGGTTGAGAAACTTTGAAACATATAAGTGATTGCTAGGTACATGAAATTCTCACTGAACTAATCTCTCTACTAATAAAAATATATTTCTCATGCCTTTGTGCATAATGTAAGAGCCACATGATACTGTACCCATGGATAAAAAGCAACTGCTTCCTCTCCAAGGCTGATGTCCTGGGTTGCTCTAAAATGTCTGATCAGGAATGTAGTATGGTAACACGGGGATATAATAAGTCCTCTGTGAGGCAGCCCTCAAATATTTTTTTAAAAGCTCATCTCAGCATGGTTACAATCACTTAATAATTTTAACACATACTACTTCAAGAATGTAGAGTAAACTTTATGGTGTTTGCTTCAGGAGAGATACCTTCTGTAATGGAGCTGTTTTGTAACCAGACATACAAAAGAAAAAGAAATTATTATCCACAACCATAGGGTGCATAGCTTCCTAATGTAAGAGTTTTGCTTTCATTTAAAACTGCTCTAAGTAGGAGAAAGGTTACTTATGAATAAGTAGGAAAGACATGCCTCAGTGGGAGAGCTGGAACTGTTCTGATCTCTAAGGTATTTTCCAAACCTAGATTCTTTTCCACAGTAACATTTTGACTTCTTTTATTTTCCAAGAGCACGTTAAAAGAATGACAATTTTACAGTCAGAATATAAAATCATGAGCAAATTCTCAATGGGAATCTGTGGATAGACTCTAACCTGGGAAAGAAAACATTTATATCCTGGTACAAACAGGTGTAATCCCCAAAGGTTCTTTCCGCTCAGCAGTGCTGTTCGGTGTTCAGTTACATACACACTGTGTACACCCTGCACAAATGTGGTTTTATTATAACTTCATATGTCTCTAGGGCGTACAATGTAGTGCATATGTACACAGTGGATTGCATAGTATCTCTGCACTTCAGTGTGCTCCATAAGGAGCTGAGTGTTAGCACTATCTGAGCTAAGCACAGATATGTGTGGGTGTATGGAGACTGGGTTTGGTCTTAATAACCTAAAAGTAACAAGCCAGTTTAATGTAGGAAATGATGGGTGCAGCTCTACCTTGTGATTCCTGATATTATATAAATTAAAAATATTTTAAACCCTGCCACCTGCCAATCCTCACAAATTCCTAGCACTTGCATCCCCCTCCCTGAGCCAGCCCATTTCACTTTGTAAAGATACACAGAGATCATGGATAATAATTCAGCTAATAAGAGTGGAGAAGAACAATGTCACACTGAGCAGTTTCTGCCTTTTCTTTCTGACCTAGACCAGCCACCACTCCACCAGCCCTGTGATCAGCCCTGTGGTCACCAAAAAAATGCCACTGAGATGGAGGATGAACACACATGAGTAGGTCAAGACACAGGGAGCTCAGCTGCTCCTCTCATTTCATGACCTAGCACCTCCAGTGTCCCTGCTGTGCCCTAGGCCCTGCCTCTCTGCCATGCCCTGCTGGCCTTGTTGCTGCCATGTTAGCATTTCTGTGTTCTTGGTTACCTTCTTGAGGTTGCTATGCCTCCTCCTCCAGCTTCTGCTCAGGCTCAAGAGAGTTGCTTCGTTCTTTGCAGCTGTACAAGCACTCCTCAGAGCCAGGGTTGGCCCTTGCTTGTATGCTTAGAGGAGTTTGGGTGGCTGGAGAGCAGGGCTGGTGCCAGCTTACCAGTGCTCGAGCTTGGATGTCAGCATGAGACTGTCTTCCCATGACTGACCTTTCTCTCAAGTTGGGGCTCTTCAGCCTAGAGAAGAAAAGGTTGTGTGGAGACCTTTGGAACAATCCATTCAAGACACGCCAATGCATTTGCCTGGTCCTACAGAAGACGATGTGGACACTTAGGCAGCTCTAGTTTCCTGGTGTTTGGTGAAAACAGCAGCAGGATGAGTTATGCGGTGACCTTAGCGGTTCAACTGACTCAAGTCAACTCAACAGGTCCAACTGGAAATGTCAGCTTGGCTGCCTACTTTCAAATTTCACACTAAGTTGGCACAAAATTATAATCACATGCTACAGCACCGTGTGCATATCTGAAGGAACATTGGCTGGTACCTAACCTGCACTGCTCTATGCTTTTGTGCTTTGATAACAATATTTTTTTAAAAAATTCCGTAAAAATTTTCTTCATTTTTATTGATTTTTACTGTTTGCATTTTTCAAATCACCCTTTTCCTTCCCTCCAGGACTATTCCAATGCAAAGACAACAAAAATCAAGACCTTGGCAGTAACTGATGCTTGACATATAACAGCACGCTGGAGGGATGGCACTGATCTGAAAGGGACCTCAAAGCAAGGCAGTCTTCAGGAAGGCAATTGGTAGCCCTGCTAATGTCACACCTTGCTCAGAGCAAAATTAATCCCCCTTGAGAAAGAGATTTCATTACAGGACGTGTCACAGCACAGGTTGAGCTGCAAAACCCATAAAACCTAACATAACCAGATTTAAGGGCAAGGGCTTGCACCAGGGACAGGAACTTTTCCACCAGCATGTAAAATGGAGACAGACAGTACTTACAGATCTCCAAGATTCTCATGGTTCCACAGAGCCTGATGTTCTCCTCCTGTCTTTTCCTCTACATGCAAACCTTTTGACCCTATGGTGCTGAAGGTTTGACTCATACTTCAGCAGGGTTTGCTGTAAGTGTTAAAAGTAGGAAAAAACAAGATTTTTTGAGTGCAATTCTAAGGACATAATGCATCAGGCTTTAGTCTTCTCTCACACCTGAATTCTCCCTGGGTGCAATCCACTCATGCTGCCCATGTGCTTCCACCTGGCCTTTCAGCAGCTGATTAAATTGAACATAATTAAAATATGGCATCTTATCTTACTGCAGCTGTGTTCCAGCTGCAAATATTTTCTGAGCCCCTTCCTGTATGTGGCAGTTTAAACTCAGAGAAGAATGGTGTCTAACAAGGCAAAATACAAGCAGGTTCCTTAGAGAAAATTACTGCCTGAACCCTGCTGTGGAAAACCATTTGGTTTCTAGAAGTAGTCAGGATGTTGTCACTAAGGAGGCTGTTGGTTGAGATGAGATGATTTGCCAGCCTTTGGTAAACAAAAGGTCTCTGTGTCCTTCTGACTCATTGCGGAAGTGCCCTTTACAGCCGAGGAATGTATGTTTTGAGGATGAAAATCCTTTCTTCAATCTGACTTATTGGATGTCTGCACAATAACTTCCCATACATTGTAAAAACTGAAAATACCAAATATATATGCAGACTTTGGACAAAACTCAGCTGTCACCATGTGTGTGGGTAGCAGCCTGACACCTGGGAAATCCCATTCTTTGGGATAAAGAAGATGACAAAACAGACAGGATCCCCGATTTTGGACTTTTAGTGCAGGCTGTTTAAAGAAATATTTATTTCAGATTGGCACAACAGCAGCACCAGCATCTGGCTGCAAGTCTGGCTCACATAGAAGCCCCAAAGGCTCATTTTAGTTCACTAAAGAAAACCAGTTTTTAGAAAAGGATAAAAAAATCTACATACACACAGAAATATGGATGTTTATGGATATTTAATTAAATCAATAGATCATAGTAATCGTTTACTGAAGAATGTTTTAGCTAGCTGTGGCTGTTAGGGTTGCAGTCCTTGCTGCAGCTATTCACAGTGCTTTTGATGTGACTCTGTACTGGGTGCTGTGAGCAGAGACAGTGAGTCCTTGTGGCATCATATGCAATGGCTGGCTGCATAAATCACATTTCTCTGAGGAACTGATCCAAAGCATCTGGCCTGCACCACATGTAACACCATTCTTGGGGACGATTCCACCAACTTGGCTTGAATAATATAAGAAATGGCAAATTACTTTGGAAATTGCTGATATCATTCTTCCCTCTCTCCCCCCACCAGTTGTCAAAAGCTAACAAAGACACTCCAAAATCCCTTACGATAGCAGTTCCTCAGTTTTATTGCTTTCCAGTTCCAGTTGTTCAGTGGAAACAAGAGAACTGGAAATTGATTCACAAACCAGAACTAATTTGAAAATTATTTTACTTTTTTTCCCTAAGGTTTTTATGTTTTGTGCAATTGCACGTATTCTGGAATTTAATACTGAATTGTTTCAAATTGCACAGACAGCACTTCATAGCCTTGGTTTTGTGCTCTTGGAATGTTATGCCTGAATTTTTCCAGACTGTTTTGTAGGTGGTTTTGATCTGGCTTCTACAACTGCACTCTTCATTTTGCTTGTCCACAAATTTATGTGCTGTTTTTTGTGGCCTCAGATGTGTGCTTGCTGGCTGTATTAACACATATCCACATGATCAAGCAGGTGTGCTCTCAAAACATTTAATTCCAGCACAAATGCAATCTGAAGATACAAACCGAAAACAGGTTGCAAAAATCCCATTATAAAATTTTTACCACAAAATCCAAACATTGTAAAAGTGACAGTGTGGTTTAAGAACTTTTATGTTTAGTACACTGACCATAGTGCCCTCAGTGAAAAGTACTTACTTGAGAGGGACATACACATTGTTAGCTGTAATATAAATGAAGGCTATCCACAAAAGATTAGGATGACAGTGTTACCTTCAGCTGTAAGCTTTAGAAAAAATCTACCCCCAGTTTTCACATCATGCAAGCCTATTTTAAGAATTTGAGAGAGGCTTAAGCAATGTCTACATATCCTGCAGAAGAGAAAAGTTCGTTCTTAGGAAATGTGCTTTAAAATCCACTGTTCTGGAATAGTGTCATTGATTAAAAATTTCAGCAGAGTATATAAAAGGTGAAATGGAAAGCAAGAAATGTTTGATTAAGAAGTAAAAAAGGAGAATTTGATACCGGATTTCACAAGACTTGCAGTCTCTCAGACTGCACTAATTTGAGAGGAGAATGAGAAATGAAAATTAATATTTCACTTGAGAGAAGAGTGCAAAAGATGTCCTGAAATGAACCATTTGAAAGGCTTTCTTTCAATTACCCATGGACTGGAAACTAATCTCAGAAACTGTTTTCCTTACATTCAGTAATTAAAGCCAAGCTCTTGTTCTTCAGAGAATGTTACATCTCCATGTGAAATGTCAGGCATTTTCCAGACACATTTGTGGTTATGATCTTTGAAATATTATAAAATTTTTGTTTCTTCTTCCTTAGCTTCTTGTGTGGTAAGTAGCACTGATGCCCTTGACTTCCAATATGGAGAAGATCCAAGAACATTCATGTATCAATTTGGCATATTTTTAAGAACTAAATTTTTTTTTTGTCTACTACAAGCTGTAGGTTCCCTGGAAAAGAAACATATTGTTTAGAATCCAGTGTTCAGCAGCATGACACTGGAGCATTATATATTATTTTTCAAGAAAATTTATGATGGATGAGAACCATAAAGGGAGTATCCCTCAAAGCCATATGGACATGTGCATCCTTCCAAATATAATTCCTTTCCAAACTAAGCAAGGATTAGCTAAAGATGTTTTGGAACCACAAAATGTTATTTTTAAAAGGTAGCTCGTGATTGAGATAGATTAAGGCTAAACATGGCTGGGATCAGCCAAAACCACAAAGAGCTTAATTTGTTCACATATTTATGTCTGGAGAAGAATTTGAGGGCCTTCAGCAACCAAGGTCCTGAAATCCTCCAGCATATTTTGCAGTAGAATGATAGGCTGGTGGTTTTGCTTTGTTTTGTTGTTTTTTTCATGTCCTTTGTAAAACCTGCGCCTTCCTGCCTCCCACACGCAGAAGCAGAACAGTTCAAACCATATCTCTGCAGGTCACTGAGTCCCAAAACATTGCCCAATACGCTTTAAAAAGCAAGAATGATTCAGCTGAGAGATGCTCCACAGCCTTGTGACTCAGGTCACATTCACCAAGCGGCTCCTGTCCCACACTGCCTCTCGTTCCCAGGGGCACAGAGCACTGGAGCAGCCTTTCCAGGGACATGTATCAGCAAGACTGAGGAAGGGAGGTGAGAATGAGAACTGGCATGTGTATCTGTGGACATGTGTCAGTGATGAGCTTTATGGGAACAGAGGATGATTATTTCTTAAGGTAAGAGTTTCTCTGTTTATCCCAGTGGATCCCCACTCTTTATTTATTTGAATTTCTTTCCAAGTGTGTGTATTTTAAGTGTGATATTGTAACATTTTCGCATTAAAAGCAACAGTGCCAAACAAACAGCTTTGATGAACTCCAAGACCTACACCCCAAAGATGTTTATTCCTTTCACCCCCACCGTGTGCTGAATCAATACCATTCATCATTCCACTGACAGACCTGAAAAAATTAGCAATATGCCCGTAACTTAAGCTGAAATAATCAAACACAAATTTTTCAAAAATATAAAATGTCTGGCAAGAAGTCCTCCTACTGTTGGCCTGGTTTCCCTTCAGTGGGACAAGTGGGACTTGATTAACCTGGGCTGTCATCATGCTAGCACACATCACTCGATATGCCTGACATTACTTTCCCCTTTCAAAAATATGTTTAAAAATCGTTATTGTGAGTTGCTCTGCAGTGTTCAAATTACTTAAAAAGCTGAAAACAAACCATCCATATGCATATGTATATGCATACCTATGTACATACATGTGTGCATATGCACATATACATGGGGAGAGAAGAGAGGGAAAGTGTGAGTGTGTGAGAGACAGAATGAGAGAGTCAGTAATGCCTTACTGTGCCCTTTGCTAGCTAAAACAAAGGGATCTAATTCTCAGGACTTAGTGATTGAGAACAAGACCTCATTCCAGCTTCACTGGCAAAACCAGTAATTTAAAAAAAAAAATCTTTGGGTATTTTATTTGGCCAGTGGTTTTAAAGGGTTAATGTCTTTGTAAAAGCAAGGACAACATATGATACAAGCAATTATTTATATGTATTCTCTAACCACAATACTGGAGTTGCTTTGCATTCAGCTTGTCTTACTTTTTGTTCTTGACTGCTGACTGCATGTTATGATAACTGTGAGGAGGTTTCTCAGAAGACCGGGCAGCTTCCATCACGGCACATTCTGCTGATGTGGTATCATTTTGCCAGTAACAAGGCAGAAAACAGATGCTGTAAGTGCAGCCAATTTAACTGATCTCCAAGGACACTAACAGAAAAATTTAATTACAGCAAATGAAATTTCAAGAGAAATATCTGAAAACAGAAGATTCTTTTCCCTCCACTAATGGAAGGAGAGTGTGTTACTGACTATCCATGATTAATATGGGGGAAGGTGAGGTATACAATTTTTCTTACATCTTGCAAAAAAGAAACATCTGAGATCAAATGCCCTGTAAAAGGTTAGATTCTTCCAACAAAGGTGGAAAAAGTAAATGGGAAATAAGAAGCTATTGATTTCATTCCTGAGTCTCACTATGCACCAGTGGGCAGAACAGGCCTGGTGTGGATAGGCCATCCACATTCTTCTTCAAGGGATCCCCTCTGATTACTTCACTCAAGTTCAGCAAATAGGCACCAGACCTTTGGTTCATGAAGACTGAGACAATGACAATCAGAGTTCATAAAATATGTTCTCAGAGAGAAAAACAAGATTAGGAACTTCCTTGGATTAGGAAATGAACTGCTGAGTTGTGCCTTTTGCACAGAGGTAGGAAACTGTCATTAGGAGGAATTTGGGTGTAATGAATCCCCTGTGTCTCCTGTAGTATGTGAAATAAATGTTACATGTTGTGTACAATAACCTTTGTCCTTTGAGGGAATATGGTTTGACAGTTTATCCATTTCCACAGGTGGTCACAAAAGAATATGGTCTAGGGTAGAATTCCATCAATGCTGGGTCCTCTTCCCTGGAGTTTACACTGTATCAATTCCCTCATAACCTGGACAGGCTCCATATCACAACCTTGTGGCCATCCTTCCTTGCTTTCCATCAGAAGATTGTCCCAGAGCCTTGTGCCAGCAGGGTGCGAAACCTCCATCTAACTTCTGGCTTAGATATATCCATACTTACTATCTCCCCATGAATCCTTTTTTCTGGCATTATTCTATACCTTAAACTACTCTTTGAATGTCACATGCAGCAGTTTTCGAGCATATTTTTATGACCCCAGCTGCCACTCAGCCTTCTCATGCCTTGTCACTCCAGATTTCTTTCGTAAGGCCACAGACTCAGTCTGCTCACTTGGGACTGATCTGCCACTACCCGATCCTATTGCTAGTTCTCTCTTGTCTCAGGTGCCATCTGAATTCATCTCTCTTGATCTGGTGTGGATGTAAGTGTAGCCAGCTCTACTGGACACCTAGCTTTGAGTGGTGCTAGCCCACTAAAATCTAGACCCCTATGTGCTTTTCTTGTGTTTCGTGTCTAATTGTGTCTGACAGGCAGTGAAACTTTCCTCCTCCAAGTACTTTTTCCATCGATCATTGAAGTAGCTTTGTTCCAGCTAACATATCTACAGTGCATGTCAGCCTTTCCTTAGGCCAGGCACTGCCCGTGTTCATGCTTTAAAAAACAACAAATGTACTTTGGCATGAAACAAAGACATTAATAATGGTGTATAAATTCAGATGCACTGATTAGTTTGTGAGTAACGCATTCCATCACCAGTGCATGAGCTGAAGGAACAAAGCCAGGAAATCCAGATTACAGTTACAAGGAGGAGGCTCAATTATTCTAGTCTTAGCATGTGTAACTGTAACACCATTAAACACAGTGTTATCCAACTCTTTTTAAAACATCTGTGTAAAAGTTGAAGACAACTCAAAACACCTCTACACTTAGAAGAAAATTAAAAACCATTTCAGGTCAATCATGTGAAGTTTTTGGAAGCTACTGAATTCCTCAAAGGCCTTCTGCACCTCCTCCATCTTAACAAGATGCCTTGCCTGGGATGCCAAAACTGAATGTACCACGCATGAGGGAAAGGAACCTTTTTGTTTTATTTAGCTAAATCTTTGCAGTAAGTCTGGAGAAGTAATTGACATTTAGCCAGTGTCCTAAATACTCTAGCAATAAATGCCTTGGCAACACCACAGCTAGACAAACATTAAAATAATGAGTGATACAGAGACAGCTGTGCAGCACTTTTTCCCATTAAAAACTATTGCTTTCAGTTGCTTATCACTTTGCCAAACAATTCAAGTTGAAATGTTGAGTGTCTGCTATGAGGTTGATTTTTTCTGGGAAAAATTCTGCTAGAATGGAAACATTTATGAGAATGAAATTGCAAGATGGGAAAGGGAGGGAGAATCAGCTGCTTGCCCATGTTAAAAAACCTTACTTCAGACATTTCACTGAGCTGTTTTTGCACTCTGGAACTGGGATTTAGAATCATGCCAAAATAGGGTTACTTGATACTAAAGGTGTTCAACGTGGAATTCCAAGATCATGCCTTTAGAATAAATCCAGAGCAATAATACACATCTGATGCCTTGGTCAGATGATTAAATACTTCAGAAGGGATTTGGAAGAATCTGATGTTTTGAGACAATAACTACTTTGACATTAGATCTGTGACAACAGTCACTTCCATGAAACCTGAATTTCAGTCTCAACTTGTTCTCAGATGTGAACTTGGCCAAAATCATTTATGAAAGAATACAAATCTGAACAATGCCTTTCAGGTCTGTGTTTAGTCAAAATGGAGCCGACTTAGCTCAAGAAACTTTTATTATTGAGAACAAAGATAAAATGTGGTATTTACTTCAACTGTAAATAAAAGATACATTGCCCTCCAGCCAAAAGATCCAGAATCATACTGTTCTGGTAGTGTCAGATACAGCTATTAACACAGCACCTTGGGAAGAAAATCTAGTCCTTCTCAAGCAATGTAGGATGAGGCAATTTGTCCTAATCGTCTCAAAATTCATCATGCACAGCATATCCAAAGCATTCAAATGAAAGCCGCAGAACGACAGGGGAAACTGA
This sequence comes from Gymnorhina tibicen, assembly GCA_013399875.1. Classification (NCBI taxonomy): domain Eukaryota; kingdom Metazoa; phylum Chordata; class Aves; order Passeriformes; family Artamidae; genus Gymnorhina; species Gymnorhina tibicen. Next base: position 248,445 of record VXAZ01004110.1, on the reverse strand, counting down.
GACGCTCTGGTCTCCCTGGAGACAGCTCTGCTGCAGCACATCATGTTGATCATTACAGTGTGTTCATCTTCGACTCTTTCTAATCCTTCCCAAACCAATCAGCTTGAATGCCAAAGCCTTCTTTGTTTTTCCTGCCTTTCACGATCAGGAGTCATGAAATTGTCATTCAGCAGGTATTGCAAATTCTAGGCAAATTGCATTATTATTAGTGGTAATAGTACTTATTCTGACAGTGATATTCATGGCCTGATATGAGCTGTCAGATCCACAGGCACCAGAGATGATTACATCTCTTGTTGCCAGGCAACAGAGATGATTACAAGCCTGTACACTACAATGTGCTGTGCCATGCCAGGTCCTTGGGGTGCCAACATAACCCCACTCTTGTTGGGCTGGGATGCAAAACACAGGCAAGCAGGGACAGGCCACAGCACAGCACACAGGGCTTTAGGCAATGCCAAAACAGACAGAGGAAGAGTGGAGGTGGGTGACAAGAGAGAGCTATGGAGGAAACCAGGCAGAACCACACAGCAAAGATACAATCCATGCCCCTGGAAAGCTGAGCATACAGCATCTGAGAGGAAGGGAAGCTCATCCCACAGTGGATAGAGGAAGTTACACAAGTGGCTTAAGGCCCACAGAACACCCAGAAATGGGATCAGCATCTTCCACATAGTAACCAGTTTCCAACTTGTTCCCCCTCCCCACCCACGCCCAGGTGTCTTTCTGTTGCTGGTTTCCTCCCTGACCCTTTTCAAGCTTCCACCAAACTCAGCCTTTCCCCATGAGCTCCTGCTAACCCCACAAGGGATCCTGAGGGACAAGCACTATTTTGGGTTGTTTCCACTGAGGCCATCGAGGGGCTGGTACATCCCTCTCCAGGCATGGCCAGGGCTCAGCTAGAGCAGGTGGGGGCCCAGGTACAGTGCTGGGCAGCTGGGGATGCACCAATGGGAAGCAAGGGAATGTGTCTGCCAGTAGGGATGAATATCTGCTTTGTTTTCAGGAGCTGCTGGAGGCAGGAAAGAGGAATGTCTGTTAGCGATGTCTGCCTTCAGTTTTAAGTTGAATTTTTGTTTCTTGTTAAAGTTCCAGGCCAGTGTCCATGTGTCTTCTCAGCATAAATCAAACAACTGGGCTGGTTTTTTTCTTGTAAGGTGAAAGGGGAGTAACTTCTGGTTTTCTACTTGTTTTCATTAATCCTTCATTGGAAAAATGATAAAAATTAACTCTTCTCATGCCTGCCAGCTAAACAGTGAAATTTCTTCTTTCTCTCCAAAAGTCTTTTGGTTTAGCCAGAGGACTGTTTAGCTTTCCCTAAGCTAATGTGGTTTTGGAGGTTTCAATTTTGTGGTGAAATTTGTCATTTTTTTCCTACAACAAGAGTTTTAGTAACATTTACTAAAAGTTGAGTGGGCTAAATAGATCTTGAGCCTCCAGTGAAAGGTAGGGAGAAAAGTAAGACAGAGGTGTTTAGCACATTCTTTGCCTCTGTCTTCCATACAGTTGACAGATCAAGGGGGTCTCAGTGCCCCAAGCTGGAGAACCATGGCTGTGAGAATGATCGACACCCAGTTAACCCCAAAATTGTGCTGGATATCCTGCTCCAGCTGGATCCCTACAAATCTATGGGCCTGATGGGATTCATCTGAGAATCCTCAAAAGGGTGGCTTATGTGATCACAAAACCTCTCTCAATGAATTTTGGGTGGTCTTGGGAATCCAGAGGGGTTCCAGATGACTGGAAGCTGGCGAACGTCCCGATTTTCGAGACAGGCAAGAAGGAGGACCCTGGAAACTACAATCCAGTCTCACTTCAGTGCCTGGTAAAGTTATGGAGAAGATTATTCTGGGGGTACTGAAAAACACCTGAATAAATGTATCATGGGATGGGTGAGCAACTGGCTCACGGATCAGGCACAAAGGGTTACAGTGATGGGGTGACATCAGACTGGGACCTGTCACTGGTGGGGTTCCACAGGGCCCCATCCTCAGCCCTCTGCTCTTCAACATCTTCACAAATGACTTGGACCCAGGACTGGAAGGGATACTGAACAAGTTCACAGATGATACAAAACTGGGAGGAGCTGTTGGCTCCCTTGAAGGCAGAGAGGGCTGCAGAGAGACCTCAGCAAATCAGGGGTCTGGGCAATCACCCACCATATGAAGTTCAGCAAGGGAAAGTGCTGGATTCTTTGCCTGGGACAGCGCAACCCGGGATGTATGGACAGATTGGAGAATGAGATGCTGGAAAGCAGTGCCATGGAAAGGGACCTGGGGGTCCTGGCGAGTTGAACACGAGTCAGCAGTACCCAAAAAGCTGCAGGCACAGAGAAACACATACGTTTCTTGTGTAACTCAGCACTGAATGTTGTGAAAAGAAAAAAAAGAAAATTTAAGTGGGAAAAGAGCATATGTAATAGGGCTGCATGTAGAGAGTCGGAGAGAGGATGAAAAAGGAAAAAAGGTTAATGGAAAACAGAAAAACAAGAGACAATGACACATAATGTCAGAAGTTAAATATAAAGGGATAAATGGTATAATTCTTATTTTTTAATAAAATAGGCTGAGAAATTGTATCCATTAATATATACACATAGATAGATATATACATACCCTGCCTTAACATGCAATGAACATAGGGCTTAGCAGAGTTTTATTCACACCAGGAAGACAAAATACACTTATTAAGCACATAACCAAGCAGCATTCACTAATTTTTAAAGATTCTGAGAGGCAGAAGAGAGTGCTCTTCTTTATCTGTATCTCACAGAGATCTTGGGGAATACTACCACATGAATTTAGTAAAAAGTTGCTGTCATTGGCATTTTTGAAAATGAGATAGAGGCTTTGTTATCTAGGCAAGAGGTGTTTTTCTCCTATCCTGACTCGGCCAGGCTCTAGTTAAGTGAAGCCTGAAACTATAGACTTCAGTTTTTCCAATTTAGCACATGCATGGCACTCAATGTGTGCTTTGATGAAGTATGATTTGCTGAGTTGTAATCTTGAAAATCATGCCTACAGTATTTACTCATGAGAATAATCCTTTTTGCTTATCTATTTCAACTGATAAACAGATTTAAACTTAAAAGCATGTCATTCAGTCCTGTTCTGCTTGAGGAAATAAACCTTGCATGCAACAATAATAATTGCAGGGACAGTTCTTTAAAGTAAAAAGAAAACAGCTGCTCTCTAGAGTGTGCAGAACACTTCCAGCTCCCTGTTCCACAGAATCTGTTGTCCCTGTTATCCCTTGTAGGTAGCTTAAGTTCTGCTAGATCCAGAAACTGGAGGGCATGCTAAGTGAAATATTCTGTGAAGAACTGTAAGTTCCTTATATTGACCCAAAATGTCCAAGTATGTTTCATATGACACCCAAATATCTTACCTAGAAAGCTGGTTAAACTTAGGTAGCCTGATGTTTCCCAACCTAGGTGTGTGGGGAGGAGACACTTGGGAATGTCCTGATGTTAATTATGATGCTGAGTGATAAGCAACTGCCCCGAGAAAAAAAATAAGTTGAGGCTATTTTGGGCTTTATTTTATGCACAGTGGCCATTTTTATTAGCTGTGATGCTCTGTATTGTTTTTACACATGGGCTTCTGGTACTCTTTGACATATCAGGGGCCTCCTTTCCGCTGGACCAATTCTCCTGGGCAGGTAGATCAGTATCTGCATCATAAGCAGTTTCCATGGTGATGCCTCAGCAGGCTGGTTTCTCAGCAACAAAAGTATTTTGTTTCCAGCCATCTCTTCTTTCTACCTTTCAAGACAGCTATTTCCTTGAAGAAGGCTGTGTCACAGATGACCAAGATGACCGCTGGGTTTGGGCTATTCTCTCAAGTTTGATCCCACCGGCTCTCAGTGGATGCAGTCTGACTAGAGGAGGAGCTCAAAGCCTGGGTAAATGAGGTCCAGTCAATAGGTATATTTGCTCCCCACTGATTAGGAATCTTCAGTCCAAGACTTGGTGATGTATTTTGAATACATATATCTTATGCCCCTCCAGAACTTTCTGTTAATGTGAATGCCAGGATACAAAGTCTGGAAAGGGACCAGCAGCCACAGTCTTTTGGGCTAATATTATCTACATGTTCAATAGGACAGGGAGAATATCAGCTCCTATGGTTGGATACAAAAATCAAGGAAATTACTGAAATGCAGTAGAAGATGTTTTGTATTAGGCATAGATTTTAATTGTCCATATGAAAGCTGTGAACACTGATTCTTACATAGCAGTTCTCTCAGGCTAATTCTTATACAATCTGTGTTATAATTAATTTAACTGTGTGGTGACTTTCTGCTGTTCAACTGCATTTGTCGTCTGGTTGCTGTCAGGCCCCTGCCCTCCAGCTTCAGCATCCCACTGCTGCTTCCGTCCTCTCTTTTTGTATTGCCTTTTCTCCCAGATGGCAGAGGTCTGCCACAGTGTTGCTCTTGCGTGGCAGAAGGACTGTGCGGCCATTCAGTGCTTGCTTGGTTGTTCTTCAACCAACACAAGGCATTTTGACCATGGAGTCTTTAGATAGTGTGTTGGGCTTTAAGCCACCACAGGGATGTCTGTGCTACTACACTTGGGAGCTGAGGTCTGTGTCACTGACAAAACTTCTGAAGCCAATACATCAGCAAGAGGCATACTATGGCTTGGTCACTAAGCATATTATGTGAGGTATTTCTATAGTAAGTCATAACACAGCTAGAAAGGGACACAAAATATTAGGGTAAAAAAACCAAACAGATATTCCTCTGGCTGTTATTTCCAGGCAACTGTGTCCGATCTTTAAAAGCTCAACCAATCCTCTCCAGCTGAAAGAAGTCCTCAAGTTTGCCTGCATGAAATGGGTAATCAGTCTTGCTCTGTCTACTTCCCAGCAGTATTTGGGCAAGAGAGAAGAAATTAGGATCCCGCTTGTTTCACCCCTCTCTAACTTCCTCCAGTCACAGGAAACAGCGGCATTTTTCACCTTTAAGAAGTGCTACTTCACCCTAAGTCACTTGTACTCTATCACTGTCTGCTACATGGGAAAACTTTTGTGGAATTTCTTGTAACCCATGGACATTTTCTTCCCCAGTCAGCATGGCTCTTTCTGCTGTACTCCCTTTCAGTCACTCCCTTAGTGGTTATCGTACATATATTCCTCCTTTACTTTTTATTTCTCCTTTTTATTTTGGTTTTAATCTCCAAGAAGCAGACACTTCCTCCTATTCTGTCTTTGCAAGATGTCTAGCACAATGACACAGTGTTTTCCATGGGCCTAAGCATCTCTGGATGCTGTAAGCATGCAGTAAATTTAATTCACTCCAGGGACATGTTGGATTTACAGCTGCAAAAACTTCAGCATGGACTGCTCAATATCTGCAAATCCTGAATATGGACTACAGCACATGCTCTACCATAATAATAATTTGTAGCACAATTATGGTTTTCCTTTCCCAAAAGCAAAAGAGAGGCGTTCACTCTGTGGCTTCATGCTGCAGAGATGATAGCATCATGTTTTTAACTGAAAGAAAATATTTACTTCCATTGTCAAAAGTGTGTTCCTGACCTATATTTTACTTTCTTTTGGGGTTCCTTCCCTTCAACTATGGAAATAAAAATGGATTGATTTTGCAAAGTATAGAACAATTTAAAAAGTAAGAAATTTCTTTTCCTCTACATCTACTTGCCAGCCCTGTGTGGTTAATTATTATCACAGTGCAAAAGCATGAGTTGGTAACAATACAGTCATATCCAAATTGCACTGTAAGAACAAGCAAATAATGACCAGATTTTAAAATATAATTCTTAGCAGGCCACGAAGAATGCCTTGTTTGCACAATTATCCAAAGTTTTTCCATGCAAATTCAGAGTGATTTCCCCACCTACAGCTCTAGGTACAGTTTCAACTACTACTTTTTAAAAATGAGCATAGAAGTGATTAATTTCTATTGAATTCTGTGACCCAAAGAAGTGTTATTTTAAATTCAAATGATGGAAATAATTACTTGTTACTTAGGGTAAAAAAAATTACTTGCTTCCTGAGTTACCTTTCCCACAGTTCTCCTTTTAAGTGAAAGAAAATGCATTATCTCTTACAGAAAACAGGCATTCCTTTGCTAAAACAGTTCTGTTTAAAAAAAAAAAAACACTACCAAATCTTCTTGGTGACATCTGAAGACAATGCCAAAAACGTGAGATTTGAAAGATGGGGACTGTCTCTGAAAAAGAAAAAGTAACAAGAATAGTTTCAGTTTCTACTGGAGAGCAGAGCTGAGCACATCTAGATTTAACATGAATTAAATTAAGTTTGAATTTTGCCATGTCTTTTTTTTTTCTTTTTCTTTAAGTGAGCTTGCTCTAGCGATCATATTGTGGTCCCTTGCTTAGCACAGAGTTGGATTTTCCTCCTCATCAGGGATTGCAGGGCAGTGGGAAGGCTGGAAGGCATCTTTGAGGTGTACGGCTCAGCTGGATCAAGGTTGGGAGCAGAATCCTCTTGTCTGTGTCTAAACTAAGACTTTCTAAGAAAGGAGATGAAGGCCGAACAAAGTACAAATATTAACAACTCAATTGCTGCCTCTCATCTTCTTCCACTCTCTCAGCTAATTCCTCTCACAAAACCAAACAGTTACATTTGACAGCAGCCTGAAATACAGACTCACAGACCTTGTATTGTGTCTGTCACCAGGATTTAAATATTTCAGGCCTTGGCAGCACAGCTGGTTCCTCACTGATTAGAGCCTGATGAGGCTGGTTTGCCAACAGGGACAGATTTTATTCATGGCCCTTCAGGTTCTCCGTTTCCCATCTTTAGCCCTTTATTTGATCTAGGTAATAGCTGACTTTTTAAACTGCACTGAGAAGGAGTGCAAGAAGACTCCCATTGTGCACAATGAATGGAGTCCTGGTCTCTCCCCTTCCCTGTTTATTATGGGAAGGGAAGCCTCTTTAGTCGTTAGACAGACAACAGGGACATTATCTTTCTTTTAAATTATCACTACTTGAAAAGATTATCTCAGAGCTGTGCAAGCCCCTCATGGCGGGTTTCACATATGAAAACCTGCTCTCTGTGTAACTTATGCCCCGTCCGTCAGCAGACAAAGAAATAAAGACTGCAAAAGGTATTTGAAATCTGCTGGGAAGAAATCCTTCAGGTAGTGGGATTTATTGTTTCACTGAATACGTTGGCACTCGAAGGGCCACTAAATAACTCAGATGGGACACTGATGTAATGGATTAACAGGTAAAAATATACAGAAAGGCAAACAGCCCAAAAGAAGTTGTACTTCTTCTGTATGGGTGTCTTCCAGTTGATGCTTTCTGGAAAACAGAAATATACTTTCTGGAAAACATCATGTGGCAGTAAGGGTACACCTTCCTGTCTTGCCTTATACACAGCCCCTCAAACTCTAGTGGACCTGTTAGTTGTCAAAGGAAATGAAATCTTTCTAGCTAGATCATTTGGGCCATTTTTCATGATCAAAGTGAGAATTTAAACCTGGTTAGGGGATATCACTGGGTAACTCAAAAATCAGAAAAAGGCCGATTCCTTGCCCCACTATTTTGGAGCTGAGTTGATAGAGTGAGACTGAAATTCTGAGGTACTCAGGACTCCCCAGCCCTGGAGGTGGTGGCTCCTCAGAGGATATAAATCTCATCCCCCAGCCATGCTCAAGAAAGTATGAACCATGGCACTGACCAGCAGTGAACTTGCCATATAGGATCACAATAAATCCTGAGCCTCTTCTATCTTCCCACAAGTAGGGGAGGCAAGGGGAAAGAAGGGCTCCTGCAAGACCGATGCACTCAGGACTTTGGGATACTAACAGGGCTGATCATTAAGACGATAAACTGGGATAAATGCAAGCCTTTACTGCATTTGCTGCATTCTGAGCTGTCTTCAGCGTCAGAAACAATATATAGGTAGAGCACAACCCTAGAACATCCATATAAAAGCAGTCTATTCATAACAGGACACATAGCACAGCTGGTGATTAGGAACACTATGTCTATATTTCAGTGGTGCACTAACCAGTCTTAATAAACATTGCCTGGCTTATCTCTTGGAAATTAAAAAAGTGATTGATGTGCTTCTGAACTAGCATTTCATTTGAGACAAAGTTTTCACTGACTGATAAATACACCAGACTTGCTGTGGCATTCCAGCTTATCTCAGCTCCACGGGAATAATGCTGGAGAAATGTCTCCTCAGCCTTTAGGAGAAAAAGCAGGAAGATAGTTCTGAGGCTTATCAGCCCACACTAGAGTCTCTGCAGCTCGTAAGTCTTACTGTTAATCTTTGGTAAAAACAGATGTATTGCTAATGTTTTTAAGGTTAACTGCAGATGCTTTTCAACACAGGACCAATAGCATCCTAATTTCCTTTTCTCAGAGCGCTTGTCCTTCCCTTGGGTTTCCCCAAATCCTCTCCCATAATCCAGTGCGGGGGCTGGGCAACAGAGAGGGGAAATCCAGGGAGATTAAACCAGTTCAGGGACCTATAGTGCAGGCCTGAACTGAAAGGTGATCTTATTTTTCCCAAATGAAGTTTCTAATTACCTAATGATACAGCTATAACATCAGTCAGTGCTTTGATTTTTTCAGGATTTGTTTCACAAGAATATAAAATGCTAAGAATAGCACTTAGAGGTAATTTATGAAAGGGTTAAATGTGGTAGACGCTGCTTAAAGAGTTTTAATATTATATTCTTTACCCAAGGCAATAGACAGCTTCTTCATAGTCATTCCATTTTAATGTGTAAATGCTGAAAGTAATTAGACTGAGTCCTGTGTGTATTAAAGTATTTAGGAGAAAAAACTTTGGAAAAATTGACTTTTCATGAGCAGTTGCCAAAGATTTTCTAAAAGTTAGAATTACTAATAAGAAGCTTTATTTTTCAAAAGCAAAGGCTAGTTTAAAACATATAATTGCAAAAAAGTATTTAGGCGTGCTAAACTTTTTTTTAACATTTCAGTGTAAGAATGGACACTGCAACATCATCCATGGCAATGTCTATTGGCCAGAAAATGATGTTAAATAGACGTTAGAAGTCTGCATGAGAAGAGTTTACATTTTTGTTAAAAAAGGAAAACTATTATGTTCGGAAGAACTGAAACCCCCTTTCTATTTTTAAAACAATAGCCTGAAGTGCTCTGAAGAATTGCTTAGCTGTCATTGTCACTTTGAGGAGAAAATACTTCTTCAGCCCTGAATATCAAATGTTTTGTTAGCAATGTCTTGTGTGGTGCACTGGGTTGCACATTTTTCTCTTCCTTCTTAAAAGGCAGTAACTGTAAAGGGACAGCATTTTTCTGTTTCTTCATCCTTTGTTGCAGAGTAAATATACAGACTATTTAATGCTATTTTATTTACAGATTTGAAATCCCTCCAAAAGGATCACATGCCCTCTGATGCCTGCAGTAAGCCCACTGGCTGTTTATGGCTAGAAAGTTAGTATTCCGATAGAGACTAGGCATAAATGAGAACCAGACCCTACATGACTTCAATCACTGGAGGAGGGTGTCTAAATTAAATGTGTGCTATAAAAAGACTTCAGCATTAGTCATGTCTGCCTGATGAAATAAGGCCATGTCTGCTTAATTAAGTATTATCAATTCTCTTAAAATATTCTGCTACCTAATGAAGCCACCTGAACTGTTTATATATTCGACTTCTCTGGCTTTTGATCCTCTCCATCCCGCATATGCTGTCACTGAAAGGCAGAAGGCAGAGCCAAGGGTGTTCATGGAGGAAGCTAGCTTTCTCAATCATCACCCGACAATTTTATCAAAGTCAGTATTAAGCATGACGTCAAAAGGCTAATAACAAGGATATCAGTCTCCTTCTAATACCTGCATTTTCACTACACAAGAAAGGAAACACAAAACAAGAAAATTAGGTACTCTTTTAAATCACGGCGTGCTTTGTCTTGAAGCTCTGTCTTGTTAATACTTGAGGTAGTACATAAACATCTCTCTGGCTAATGTAAGAGCTGCCAAATGACCATAGGGATATTAATCGTAGGAAGAAGTAATTGTTCAGATTAGAAAAAAAAAACGGACAAAGTTAAGAGGATGTAAATATTGTAATTGTATTTAGTCATACAGGAAAAACAGGGATCATCTGCCAGAAGCACACAGCTTCTCTTGAGTTCATGGTAGGGGTCACAACTTCTCTGTGGTTTGGGCCATTTCTGACCACTGGAATGTTCACCTTTACACATTTGGATTTACACACAAATCTTGGACCACTCTCTCTGCTTTCGCTGCTTTTCAGCGGAATTGTGGCTTTCTGCACTGAAAAAAAGCCCAAGGGAAAAGAACTCCTAGAAAGCTCTCCTAGTGTGCAGGCATCCAGAAGGCAGATTATAGAAACAGGCAAGGGATTTAGACACATGGAGGTCCATCCTTTGGTACCTGGGGTACAAAAGGAATGCAGAGTCTCCCAGGAATGTGCGGTCTATGGGGAGTATTTGAACCTGGAACGTTTTGCTTTTACAGATATATATATAATAAAATCCATTGAAATGATTGTTTGAACAAAATTGGACAGGAACTGAGCTGAAATGTAGGGACCAATCAAATATATCTGAGAAGGTTAGCTGAACAGGTTGGTTGGGATTTTAAAACTTAGAAGACAAGCAGACAAAATTTCCAACATGGCAGTTAATGCTGATCTTCATTTTACTCTGTGCTCACAGATATCTTGCAGGCCAGGTCACCATATTTTCTACTTACATCATGCAAAAGCACCCTGCTCATGCATACAGGCAAATGATGTTGGGAAGGGAGGGCAACCCAGATGATTCTGGATGTTCTTTGAAAAGGGCAAAACTTCCAGAGAAAAGTTAAATGTAAGAAATGCACGTTCACCTGAGGGCAAAACTGAACTCTAAAGATATTTGAACTCTGTGTGTGGTGCTACACCAATGCTTGGACTTTTCTCAGTTTGAGTGCGAAGTTGGCTTTACTCCCTTCTTTTTTGATAGTCGGTTGTCACAGACTGGGACTGTGGAGGGTTATTAACACACATGCCCATACCTTTTACCAGCCAAGCCCAATAGCAATGATACGTTAACTGCTGATCTTAGAATGTCTTATGTACACTGAGAACATCTGTACATTTATCGTAGTAGTATAGTGTTTACATAAATCTTGTCAATGTACTATACACATACGTTACATGTGTAGTCTTTATATTTAAAATTGTGCTTGCTTAAATATAAATATCAATGCAAAATGTAATATTTTATATAAACACATATTTTACTGTTGTATATATTGTGTGTATACAGAATTTGCTAGGAGACAGATACCAAATGCATTTTTAAAGATAGTCTTACTTGGTAAGATGAGAGCTCATTTGACATTCTGAATGGCTTAGCAATCTGGTAATGGGATACAAACCTTTACAACTCCATACCACAACTTGAGATCCAGTCAAAGGCAGAAGTGATCAAAAATGATCACTGTCCTGACAGTTTGGTGATGAGAAAGATAGAGATTGCTTGTCTCGGTGCCTATGACTGTGTGTCTGCCAGAGCTCCGTGCCTCTGGCACTCAGCAGAAAGAAATGCACAAAACCAGCCTTACCTTCCCTCAGGTGTCCCTGGCAGGGAAGGTGTTGTGCCCCATGGGCCTGCAGTGATGGCTAAGACAGGTATTATCTAGATTTTGTGGTTTCGGTTGAAAATTTTTTATATTTGTTTTGGTTTGGATATTTTTAATAGATGCATGAGTTTTATTGTCATTCATTATCATCTATCCATCTTTGGATCTGACAGAGCTGCTGCTGATGTGCCTGAATTAACTGGGTGAGAAGTGCTTGCACAAGAAACTTAGTTTACAAGGCTGGCTGGATTGGTGTAGGATACTTCCAAAGAGATTGAAGGTGACTGCAGTGTTGTCAGGTTGACTGAGGCAATACATACCTCCAAATGCAAAGTCAGAGAAAGAAAAACACCCTCTAGCAGAAAGAAAAAGGGTTGCACCTTGCCCTCATTTGCACTGGTGAAAACCTCAAGATCACTCACTGACCTTCTTTTCCTTCCTCTGTTATACGCCCCTTCAAAAATGAAGAGGCATTTTGATATTTATCACACTTAGCTGTAATAGCTGTAGTGCAAAGAAAACACACACAGTGTGACCTCTGAGGTGTTATGTAGGAGAATAGGACACTCTGGCAATAGCAAGTAAGCAACACACACATGGTCTTCTGGCAAAACATCACCTGAGGTAGCAGGAGTGAAGGTGAGGAGAGGACATACACAGGTTTTCCCTGATGTAAGTGACAAGGTGTCTGGACCCACATATCCCACAGTACAAAGCTTGTCCCAAAGTGACATCATGCATGGACATGCAAGGGGTGGTGGAGAGGCAACGCAGAGCCAGTGCACTGTAAGCCTTACTGCTCCTAAAAATGCTGGTATGCATACCCTGCTGGGATGCAAGACAGCTGTCCTATGGATGAAGCTGTGGTGGGGCTGCATCCTTTCCTTTCACTCAGTTACCAGAAAGAAGTCTTGTTCTTGTTTCTGCATTGTCTGCATATTTATTCATCTCTGTGGCATCTGATTGCTTTACCTATTGAGACATCCAAACTCTTAATTAGACAGATCAAACAATTACATTATACCTGCTGCCTGAAGGTTTAGCTGTTAGGTCCAAGATCCAGATTTAATCAGTGAGAATGTCTGAGCAACAAGCTATCATGTTGCTGCTGATGATTGTTATAGTTGTATGAGCAATCTCCAAAAACTGGCAAAATCCTGTTCTATACAGGCTTGGTTTTCGTCAGCACTTACTTTCCCATGACCCTCTTTCCTTCCCAATTGCCAGTCTCTTACTTAATTCAACACGGTTTTTAATCTTATTTTTTTAATGTTTTATATTAACATAATTTCATCACATTAATGTAATTTCATCACCCCTTTCCGAAGGGCTAGTCCTAAAAATGAAAAAGATTAATAAATCTGAATTTTCAGGTGTTACTGTCATTATTGTTCTAATGATGCCTGTGCGTGGACTGCATGAAAGCAAATCAGCTAGATGTTGTCATAAATAAAAAGATCTGCTTATCTTGAGATTTTGTCACCTGCTGCCATTTTTCCCAGCTGCCTACAAACAAGACAGGTAATTAAATACCCATGTAATATTAAAATACTATTATATTAATTAGTACAGGATTGCTGTTAGAACATTCTACCTGATAAAATATGAGCAGTGCCCTGCTGTTCTCACTGATGTATGGCACTTGGTGGAGTCAATGTGTTTGGGCCTATTCTTGTTTATATGTCAGCAGTTCAGGGCAACTGTTTTGCCTCCTACTCTATAATAATGTAAAAAGGGTCCATGTTTATTGGAATATAGATTGATACTATAGAATGAATGTGAGAATGTAGGTTAGAATGAAGAAGGTATAGAATGAAGGTTAGAATGAAGTCTTGCCATAGAAGTTGACTGCTTTTGCTAGTCTTGCTGTCAGATGATTGGTCCAGGTCTTGGAGGTGTGGATGTGAATATCTGCTTTTCATTTACTCCTCATATGTTTCTGTTAGGTGACACAGCCAAAGCATTATCCAGCAAAATTATCTCTTTGTGCAAGGGACTGCAGTATACTTACAAATACCCAGCTCATGTTTAAACAAATTCAGGATTATCACCTTCTTCAGTGGCTAGAAGTGGCATTAGAGATTGGACCAGTATAAAAATGTGAGTGGTCCCAAATTTGGATGTAGGAAACCCCTTTCATTCAAGTACTCCAGCATAAGGAATATAAATCAAGGTTCCTCATTTTCAAAAAATGAGGTGTAATCTACTGACTTCTCCACTCTTAAAATGCTGGTCATTTTCATCTGTGATTAGCTTCCAGACCAGAAGTCTTACTTCTGATTTTTTGAAAATGTTTTGTTAAATAAGAGTGAATATGATTGAAATACCTAAGGATGACTGTATCAGAACACATTGATCTCCCATTATTTCATTTGCATGCACAGCCTTCTGCAGGCGCATCACTTTCTGAGAAGTGCTCAATTTAATACTTCAGCACAAAGTTACGGGATCTGACTCTCCGATATTTGCCTTTCTCACCTGAGGCTTCAAGATAAACATTTAACACCATCCATCCTGTCTTCTCTTCACTGATATTCAATTAAGAGGTTTATTTAAGCAGACCAGCATTTGACCTCCCCAGCCACAGTTCTCTCTTTAGTGAAGCTCTGTTGCTGCCCACCTGCTGCACGGCAAGATTGTACTCAATCATGATCCCTGGCACAAACTGCGCTTATAGTTGATGGCTTGCTTGAAGGAGAACAGACCACTAATAAATTGCGCAGTCATTACCCTTTATGCATACTTGTTCTAATAGGTGTCGCAGATTCCTGCCTCCTAATAAGGAAAGGAAGTAGAAAAACACATAAATTCTCCCAAGGGAGTCAGACAGCCTGAAGCCATGTTCGACAGCTGTTACTGTTACCATGATCACCAAGAGCAAAACAAGGATTAGAAGGAAAAAAAAAAAGCCAGCATTGCGAGGGATTTTGGCAAGATTTTCTTGGATATGGAATGTGTTTTGCACTGCCGCACTATATAGAAGCTCAGCACTCCTGCGGCACATGATGGAATTTGTAGATTAAACCAATTGTAATTAATTAGCCTATAAATGAGTAATTTAATTTATCAGAAGTTTTTATTTCTTGTTGGGTTTTTAAACTGTCACCTTAATCTTCAGCAAAAAGATTTTTGCATTCGATGTGAGCTTGGATGCTACAGTGTTATTAAATCTAATTCACAAGAGGTTTGAGAAAATGTTTTCACAGGGTTTACCTTTCATCTTCTACCCTTAGCTCTGGCCTTTCTGCTGGGGGCCAGCTAATAGGAATCGGGTGCTTCCTTGGCTGCCCTGGAGCTGTGCTGAGTTACACCAGCTAAGCCTCTGTCTCTCAGTGTTATAGCTGAGAAATCCGAAGGGGAGACTCATGTCCTCTCTTAAGAGGTGTATTTAGTCTACCCCGCAGAGATGGTTTATGGCTTTGGCAGGGAAACTGTTGACAGTGCATACTGTAAATATAGTTCAAAGTGAATTTGAAGTCTTGGAGCTGCAGCTCTCCCCGTGCTTGTTACATTAATTTGTTAAAGGTGCTTAGTGTAGGTATGTATGTACATAAAGATCAACACCATCAATTAAGCACACTCACTTGATATTCTACCAAAAGTGGCAATGGGCCACACCACAGACTGCTGCTCCCTTTTTGAGCATGGCACAAAACCAAGGCCAAAACATTGCTGGGAATTATGGCCTTCATGGAATATGTCACAAGCCTGCTGCTCATAGCATCCTAGCCAAATTCCGGTTTCTGCAACTGCTATCCATCTACTTAAAAGGTGTTTCAAGCAGAGACAGTGTTTCTTGCTCTTGACTTAAACAATGGAGGGTCATTAGGTTGCTATTAGTATTGAATGTATGGTGCTTTTAATTCTCATGCTGGCCAACTTCAGGTGCACACAAATTGATTTTTACTTTTCAGGCCAAAAATCACATCTGCTTTTATTGGAAGACCAAAGTTACAACAGATCCCAAAAGTAGGGATAAATGAGGGTGAGAGTGCAGACTCTCACATAACAATCTACTGGAAAGGCATCTCATGATTTCTATGTTTTACCATGTGTCACCAGTTTTGCCTTCCCCCTTTGCCTTTCAACTCTTCTTGAACACGAACAAGGGTGGTGGACTGCTTGCGGATGCTGAAAAGTCCTCCATCCCATTCAGAGACACATTTACAACCCACTTCAGGATCTGGCCTCCTATACACAACCAAAAATCTTGCATGCTCACTTAGTCAAAACACTTAATCTGAGGTTGACTCTGATGGAAACATCAGGCCAAGATATGATATCGCTGTCTAGAGTGAAGTAAAGCAGTGAGTAGCTTAAACAGCAAGTACTAATGCTCACTAAAGGTTAAAAAGATCATGTAGCAATTCCTATCTGAATTATGGTTTAAAAAAATCCACACAAACTTTTTGATAATAATTACCAAAACATTTCTAACAGTATTTGTGATAAATGAGAGTAACTATTAATATTGCTTAATATTATAAACCAATGTAAGTTCCCATCCAATGTCAGTCTTAACACAAACTAAAAATATGCTACTTATTGAGTTGGAAGGTTTTGATTTACAATTATGCCTTGATGGATTACCTGAAAGCACAACCTTCAGGCAAACTGTGATTAAGTTGACCAAAGACATCTGGGAGAGCCATCTATGGCCTAAAATTATGACCTTGGTATTCTGGGCTGAAACTAGACACCATTTAAATTGCAGTGCTGAAAAACTATTCTAGAGAGGCCTTTGTTTAGGAGGCCATCAGGTTTTTTAGCTTCAGCAGTTCAGCAGAAACACCTCCTGTGAAGTTACAGGGGGGAAAGAAAGTACTTCCTATTTTTTTGCAGCCATTACTTTAAAAACAAAACTCCAAACACTCCCAGCTTGTATGAATCAAGAAGCAAAAACAATTAATAACGTAATGATTAGCAAATGCTGTAGACATAGGTTTGGATTTCACTTAGCAAGATTTATGGAGTTAAATATAAAAGTATGACTTTTGAAAGCCATGTGCTCATAATTAGCTCAAGTTTTACCCCTGGATACTGTAAAATCACAACATGCTGTCAGAGCCCATTTTCTGATCCTGTTATCAGCATGGAATAAAGTTTTCCATTAAATGCAAAACAGATTTACAGGTGCTAAAACAGCTTTTTTATCAGTGGGAAACAGGCTACCTTTTGTTCTCTGAAAAGGCATTTCATGATTTTACATTGGTCAGTTGATCGTACAACAAAGGGAAAATAACAATTTTGGTCATCTACTGAAACTGAAGAAGATATAATGTGAAAATAAACACAAGAAAAGTGGCTGCCTCTCTGACTGTAGAATATACAGTCTTCCATATTATCACCTACTGTAAAATAAAAAAAAAAAAAATTAGATCAAAGCAATGCCATTTCCTTACTATTGCTGAGTGTACTACATAAATCCTCATAGAAGTCCTGCATTCCTACAGAAAAAACTCAAAGGATAACTGTGTTCCAGGCAGCTGTGGATATTGGAAATTAAATTATTCCATTACAAAGAAACCCTGCAAAGATAGCAGTCCTTTCAGTGTAATAATTCCTGCCATGAGCTATGATGTGTAGGGAGTCTTATTGGAATAGGCCCAAAAGGGAGGAGTTTTTTGTACCCCTGCTGTTGCATTCCCATCCCACACACCCCAGGCTGGGGAGACAAGTGCTCTTCTTTTGGGAAGCAGCTGGCATTACCCTGTCCTCCAGCAGCCCAAATGGAGATGAACGGCTTTTTCCTTGCTCACAGGCTGGCACCCGACACCGGGCAGAGAGCCTCTGAGGAGTGGTCTGAGTGCTTTCGGACTAGCTGGGCTGAGCCACTTTTAGCAACAGCTGCTTCAGAGTTTGATGATGGTGGAGCAACCTTCTGCTCAAGAAAAAGCAGCATCTCTTGCCTTTCTGCAATATGAATGGTTTAATATGGTAGTGGATGGAAAATATTTTAGTGCCTGTGTCTGAATACTAGGCCTAAACATGCATGAACCTGGGCTCGGGAGCCCTTTGATAAGCAGACCAAGTCCTCAGATTACAAGAAATGTTGCATAACTACTTCTAACTTCTAAACATTTAGATGGAGGTTTTGAAGGCATTTTAAGTGACTCAATGCATTCCTTTCTCTGAAACATCCCAGGGACCTTAAGAAATCATAACCCATCTTTGTCCCCACGACAAAAAGTGCGAAAGTACAGAAGCCAGGGGCCTCATGCAGAAAGAATACAAATCATGATGTAAACATTCAGAGTTGCTTTACAGTCCTGGCAAAACCAGCTGTATTAAAGACCAGAACAATGATGTTGAGTCACAGGGAGGCTTTGTCTGACACACTTGCTGATCACACAGGTTTCTACAAAGAAAAACCTGTGGAAACAAGGTGACTCTTCCTCTGCCATAGTCTCAAAGCTTCCAATACTCAGTGAGAGGAAGTCTTACTTTATGAACTGGAGATGGTTCAGTAGCCACCAGTTCCTCTATCCTCTGTGTTTTGTCATTTTAACTCAGCTGATTGAGTCTGCATTGTTCAAAAAAAACCTTCTTATTTTATTGAAGCCTGCTGTGTCGCAATTCCTCTAGATCCTCAGTAGTTGTATTATCATGAACAAGATTCTGCAGGCATTTTCTTTTTTCCTCCTTATTGAAGGAAGGAGGAAGACAAGTATAAGGCAAAGGGCCTGGTAGTATTTCCTTGAGCAGAAGACGGAATGTTTCACTCTTGCCAGGTCTCTGTCGGAGGTCATGGG
The DNA here is from genome assembly GCA_013399875.1 of Gymnorhina tibicen. Lineage (NCBI taxonomy): Eukaryota > Metazoa > Chordata > Aves > Passeriformes > Artamidae > Gymnorhina > Gymnorhina tibicen. The sequence continues at coordinate 230,103 of VXAZ01004110.1, read as the reverse complement.
CAACTTCCTAAACAGGGACTTCTGTAAAAGGCTTCAGAGATCTTTAAGAATATTACTGATGCTATCTGAGATGGTTTACAAGTAGGTGTGCAAGATGGTACTTTCCTGGTCAAATGGAGAGTAATGTAATGAACACAGTACACTGCTCCCACATGGTCTTCCAGATGTGAGAACAAACTTATATTAACAGCATTTATATGAATACCATCCGGGGGGATGTCTGTCAGCACCCTTACTCCAAAACATCAAATCACAGGAAGTGAAAATGGAAAAAGCCATATATTTATCGTGGGTCCAGTACAGCTAGGAGAAACTTCTATTTGAACATTGGGCACAGACTTTATTTGCAGATGAACTCACAGGTTGACATACATAAGTGAAGGGAGCCTGTGAGATCCTGAGATCTACGAAAAAGCTACAGGGTGCAATGTTATAAGAAAAATTAGCTTTCAAAACCTTGATCTACTTCGTTTTCTTGAGGAATCCAGAAAACAGGAGCCAAATCCTTTGTCCTGGATGACAAAATGAAGATACCTGGAATTTACATTTTGCAGAAACAGTGCATAGAACAGACAGAAGACACATAAGACCTCACGTTCTGGTGAAATCTTGCATCTCCCTGCATCTAACACCATATCATTCTTCTTTTAGGTTGACCCAGAATCACCAGAACCTTGGTCTCTCTGTTCCTTCCAAACCAAGAAACTATTTCTGAAGAATGACCTTCAAAGTGCTTGGCCATTTGTCAGAAACTATCACAAAACTACAGAGAAATAACCCAACAGTAAATCAAAAATCTGAGAGAGAAACCTCTTGCAAGGACTACAAAGGAAGAAAAAAAACAAATGGCATGGAGAGTTGATTATAACACCAGCAGTGTTCTCCTTTCCACAGCAAAGGAGAAACTGATACCAGATGCTGCTGGGAGCTCTTTCATTACCTTGTGCAAGACCTGCAGAGCCATGAAGGGGCCCCTTGCAGCACTACCTCTCCGTCTGGGATAAATGTGTGACACTTGGGTGCAGTGATCCATGCTCAAAAGAGATCTGCAGAGCCAGTTATTATTTTATTTGAATGATGAGTTTGGAAGCTAACTCCCTGTAAATTTGCTGCATCCTTTCATCATCTCCCAGCAAGTCTTTTGAAGTTAGCCTCTCTTGAAAAATTACGCTGTTATGTCAGGGTTTTTTAATGTCAGCAGCATTGCCATTTAAACAAGTGAAAGTAACAGGTGAAAAATTAATCAAAATATGTTTAATACTGGGTGCAAGGGTTGCCAGATCTTTTTGATCTTTGTCACATAGTTTCTTGCTTTCTAAATCCTTAAACATCTCTGTCTAGTTCTTTAAAACTTATTTTTCATGTCACTAGCTATTCAGTAATTTGTAAATAACAGCAAATAACACAGCTATTTTCTTCCACTCTTCTAAAAAAGAAGGTCAGCTAGTAACTGCATGGTTTATGTTTATGCAGAATTTTCTGCAGTGTTACTCACTGACTCAGATGAAGAAAATGCACAGTGCACTAAGGGAGGCAGGGATTTTTATTCTGTTCTGATTTTTTTGATTAGTGTAATTACAAAGAGTTGTACTCAGCATCTGCTCAAAGCTCTAAGTATACTGCATATCAAAACCATGTGGGAGGAATGGAAAAAACTTGCCATGTCATTGTTTTAAAAGTACTAAGTTTGTTTGTTTATTTGTTTGCTTGTTTGTTTGCTTTATTAAGTCCCTTTTTAGTCACCTTGTGGTTTCTGAGCTCTTCAGGTTCACTTGCTTTTTGTTTCCATGGTTTTCTCTGCAAACACGAGGGATAAAAATGCTCTTTTCCTAACAAGTGAATGCTGAGATTATATGGACTCACTAGATTGTGGCAGCTGAGGCTTTTAGCAAAAGCACATCAAATATAACAGCTGTTGTAATAAAACTGCTAAACCTGCCAGTACTGAGGCTAAGAATACAGGAAAGGACAAATATGCAAAGAGACAGCAGCAGTGAACTGCAGCAAGCCAGTGGATGGCTGCTGGGGACATTATAAGCAGAACTGGTAACCTGAGAAGGTAAATGTTATCAGTGTTAATGATTTGTGTAATTTTGGGAGACACTTCGCAACCTTTGTGAAAGTAAGAAGGCTACAGCAGCTTACTGGAGGACATGAGCAGGTTTCCTCCTGTGAATAAGTACCTCATGTGTGGTGGTCTTCCAAAAAATTATCACTCTAAAGGCTGCTGAACATTTTAAAAAAATGCTTGATCATTGTGCTATTAACTTCCTGAGTGAAAGGGACAAAGATGGGAAAGCATCAATGATGCTGGTGTCCCTGTGCCCTGGGAATGCTCTAACCATTGCCAAGCTCACTAGCAGGTTCAGTTTCCCTGAGTGGCTGAAGGTGGTACGGTACCATAACTTAACTGTTTGATGAAAAAACTCCAGCTCTCTATGGGAAGGAGAGTTTACCTTGATTTTTGGAAAGAGGTATATCAACTTGCCCTACATCAAGAAAACTGAGTCAAAGCAGTAGAAACCTGTGGAGTTTACTATCAAGTGACCCGTCACATTGGAGTGAGAAAAAACGAAAAATTAAAAATAATACTACCACAGTTTCTGCACTATGTTGGTCATTGTTTTTCAATAATAACTTCTCGGGAAAGAAATTACATCACCGCAATGCTGGGTATGTCATATATAATACTATCAACATAAAGTATAGGGGATGTTTACTGTTTCTAAATTTAGTTTCTTCTCATATTCATGCTCATTAAATACACAGAAACAAAAAGAACATTCCCACTTTGCAACTACAGTTGCAAAGCCATTTTCCTGTCCTTTCATACATATCGTGAGAGTTATCTCAACATATCTTTAGGTCAAGTGACACAGATCAAGACAGAACGGTTTATAAATCGTGCTATAAATGTAACCAAAAGCCAGAAGAATGAAATGGAGCACTCAGGGCTTCTAAAGTACCTAAGGAAATATATTCTGATTCCCTTTGAGCAAGGAAATGTTTCTTAATGCTCTTTGTACAGTACCTAACACTTGGTGTTTGTGCTTGATACCTAGTCTTAGCTGTGCTTTGGATACCCCCCCTAGCACAAATGAAGAGTAAAAATTAGCTTTTGTGGCTGCTTTCCTTAGTGAGAAGCATGTGCAAACAGATCAAAAATCTCACAAATAGCTAGAAGAATTTGTTCTTTTGGCAAAAACAGGAAGCAAACCCCAAGCAAATATTAGCTTTCTATTACATTTTTCTCCCACCTGTTGTAAAATTAAAGCTATGGAAAAAAATGCTTTTAATTTTTCTTCTGGTTTATAATACTGATGAAAGGCAATGTGGTTTTTACTGCTGCTGAAAAATCACCAGCCTCCTTCTGAGCCTTCCATTATTCAAGCAAGGATCTAAGTCCAGACAACTTCACATATTTGTAGCTGAATTAGATGCATAGTGCTACATGGAACACTGGCAGTAAAGCTCAAAGAATTTGTCTGGATTTATGTTGGTGAAATTGACAGCATAATTTGCTCTTTCTGATGACTTCTCTGCAAAACTAGAAAACACACAAACTGTATAACTGTGAATGATAAAAGGTCTCATAACCCTTTTTTAAAAGGAAGAACGAAAAGTAGTAAAAATATGGTAGCAGTATTAGAGCGGAATTTTTCGCCCATTCTGGGTGATATTGGGGGAAATTTTGTTGGTTTTTACAGTGTGGAATAATGTCACCTGGGAATTGGTCAAGAAAATGGGGGGGCTGAGTACCTTAGAGCAAGTTTGCCACCAGTGATAAGAAGAAAATGTTGATGGAAGAATGAGTAAAAGGATATCACAGTTCCAAAGCTAGACATTTCCATTACACCTTCAGTTCATTTCAAAGATCCTGTCTGAAAATTTAATTCACTTTTTCCACAGTGAAGGTTAAAGATAAGCATTTTATTTTATTCCTCTTTATTCCTTGTGAATTTTTAAAAATCTCCACAATGTGTCCCCTTCATGCACATCAGTTTTTTCTCTTTTCTTATGGAATTTGTCTTGTACATCCATCAACCATTTCTGCCTTTGCAAAAGGAGCAGTTTTTTTTTTTAAGTGGGGCAACCATAAGTGAAGGCGACCCTCAAGAGATAAGTGTACTAAACCTACGTTCAACGACATTTTCTGGATTACTGCCTATTCTTTTCCTTACAGTCCTTATTTTCCCTACTGCTTTAGACCCAATATGGACACATGATCCTGTCTTCTACTTTTTGACATCCCATCTAAGGGCAAAGCTGAGTAAGCATTATGGGAAAATACTAACTGAATTATTCAGCTGCAGCCACAAACAAGTGAGAGTCAGTGTTTTACAGCTTGATTTTCAAAAACTCAAATGATAAAGGGGTGTAAGCAATCTCAAGATTATTTACAGTTCAATGATAAAAGATATGCTATAGTGAAAATATTTTCCTTCAAATATAGTGCTCACTGTATTTTACCACTAATCCACAAATAAGACTTTCAATGACATCTGAATATAACACTAATGCAAAAAAATAGAGATTAAGAAAAGAATGTAAACAAAATATAGATGTTTGGGGAAAACTGGAAAATCTGCAGAAACACTTGAGACAGCCAGGTAGTTTGAAGGCAGTATCTATTGAATACCTACTTAAATATACTAAAAATATCCAGAGCGGAACAGGTTAAAAAGAAAAAGAAAGGCGGAAATTAAATACTGGGATTAAAAAAAAAAGGAGCAGGTTTTTGCAGCAAGCCCACTGAAAAAGTACCACAAGAGGAGGTCATTCAATTTAAGAAATGAAAGTAATCCATATGCAGCAGAAAATGTGCTTGTTGAGGAAACTTAGGCATGGTTTTTGGAGTAATGATGGAGTTTTGGGTGCTCCGGACAAGTCACTGCCATCCCTGAGAGGCTAGGAAACAGGAATTTCCATTGCATCTGTAACAGCTAATACTGTGTACCTTGGAAACCTAAAATGTGCTATTGGACGTATCTGTCTTAGATTGTGAAGGAGATACAAGGATTCAGGCATGCTCCATCTCAAACGGAAACTACACTGCTTTCCTGCCACAGATATGGGAATTATGTCTCATTCCTTATGTAAAGACCTACATGATATCAGGAATTTCATTTATTTCTCCTGGGCTTCAGGTTTTCACCTACAAAATGGGGTGAGGTTTCTTCAGTCTTAGGTGTAGGCATTTATAGTGGCAAGCAGTGTACTGTAGCTGTTCTGGTAATTGTAATGGAAGGTTCTTCAGTCCAACTTTTGCACCTATTCAAAGTGGCTTGTGACTCTCCTACTGCCTGGTAAATATAAAATGTAAGTTGGCAGAAGACTAAAATAAAATCCGTCCGAAGGCAAGAAGCCAAATAACCACTTGGCTGTACACCAAAAGTTAGAGCATGCCTAATGTCCCCAGATTTTCACAACAATTATCCATTCTTTCCTAGAAGCAGTTGGCTAGTTAACTCAAGAGAATAAAAATATGAGCTTTGACAGAAAGCCATCAAGAACAAAGAGACACTATGTAAGAAAGGTGAAGAAAATTTTAAAAAATCTAAAAACAATGGGAAAAACTCCCTTCTGCCTATGAAATGGTGAGAGAACCAAAAATAAGTTTTCATACTCAAAAGTCAAAGCAAAACAAGCTTGGCAAAATGAGTTTTCCAGAAAAAGTCAGATACTGCGGCATCGTATAACATTGAATTCTCTTCTTGCACAGGTGTCCCCAGTACACCTTCTCCAGCACAGGCTGTGGAACTGAAAGCGCCTGAGCACAAAAAGCTTCGCTACCAATCCACTAACCAAGCTACAAAGAAGTTGCTTCTTCTTTTTGTAGTCCAAACTGTTCCAAAGTTAGTTTTCTGAAAAATGGAAGAGCTGAGGATACCTACTTCAATGTACACATTGAAACACTCTCCTCATAATGCTGTCTCCTGAACTGTTTCACAGTTGCTTAGTTCTTATTTAATCAGAGCACAGCCATATCTGAGGGCCATTTTGTCTTTTCTTTTTCATATAAACTGTAGGTAAAGACTGCTAAGACACCTTTGGAATTCAGGAAACAATGTTGCCCCCCAGGTTAAAAGATTAAAAGTAGGCAAATCTGAGAACTTGTTACCTGAATCATCTCAGCTTCTCAGGGGAAACTTTACAGTCAGACAAAAACAGGACAGAAGGTTGCCTGATGTTAGTGCAGAATCATCCCACAGTGCTCAAAAATAAAAGTAAGCTGAAAAACAAGTTTCTAACCCTGCTAGGGCAAATGGATTTGTAATGAAGATGTCACAGGAGAGGTAACCCAAGACCAAGATGAACTTTTTATCCCTTACAACAGTCCAAGCTGACAGAAGATGACATTTGTAGCAGGAACATGAAGAAGCAACACAAGGTCTGAAGGCACAGTAAGGTCGTCAGGCAAGCAATGCACAGGGAAAACGCCCATACAATGCTCTTTGGCATATTGTCAGTACAGAGGTCTGCAAGCTTGATCACTGCAATGAAGGTCAGGACATATGAAGGCAAGTTTTACTATGGGTTAATGCAGCTCCATTACTTTCTGAGTTACAAGGAGGCACCTATGCAAAGACAGGATGGGAGAGGACTGGCCAAAGAGATGTAGAGCAGAAAGGAAGATGAGGGTGATAGGGGAACAATGTCAGTACAGACTTGAAGCTCTGAAGAGAGGATTTTGCAGTCCAGGCATGGTGACGATCACTAAGAGAGAGTCTGAGGGATAATGACCAGGAGTCTAGAAAGTACAGACTGCAAAGGAAGAGCAGAGCAAGAGGGAGTGTTAACTAACTCTAAAGAAGAGCTGGCTACCGGTTAGTAGCCTAGCTAACTGGTTACTCTAGTCTTAAAATATGTAGAAGGAAACTATAATACTTTTCCATGTCCACTGAGCCCAAGTTAAACCAAGGGTGTATTAAGTTGGTTGGGGAAAATGCTTTCTAGCTGTAAGACCGTAAAACGTTGCAGTAGTATGTACTAAGGTATCCAGAAATACCATTATTGCAGGTTTCTAAAAAAAAAAAAAATGTTGAACAAGAATCTGGCTGCAGTGACAGGGTGCACTTCTGACATACTAGATGACCCCTCATCCCGCCACAGAAATCCCTTATCTGATTTTTTTTAAAGGAGCACCAGCTTTTTCCCCATTAATCTTCTTTTTTACTCTAAATGAAGTTACTTTGTTTCACAGGAGTCTTCTCTACTCTTGAAGTGAATCAAGGTAGAGAGGGTAGAACTGCCCATGAAATATCATTTTAACAGCTGCTATAGTGAGGATACCAAGTACACAGGCAAAACAAGGTGCAGGTGGCAATAACCCCAAAGATAGAGGTGAAGGAAGAGAGTGCCTGACTACAGACATCTTGGGCATGTGTGGCAACAGCCTGAGCACAGATTTTGGGGTGAAACTATACCAACTCTCTTATTTCACAGCAGAGTCCATTCATGAGTATCTTTGCTAGGAAATTTTCTTTGAACTTAGATTGGAGTCCAGTCCTCAGCTGGTGTATGTTAGTGCTGATCCCTGGGCCTAAAAAGAGGCAGATTTATTTCTGCAGTCTGCAGGTTTGGCTCCATACTTTTATCTCAGCAACTGAGAAAACCATTTTACTTGGTCTGTCAGAGGTATTTGGTGAATTACGGTTGGTAAATAGGTGTTATTTTTGAAAGTGGGTGTGTTAATGAGGCAGGAAAGCCTCCGGAGATGAGGAAACGCTAACACCATGAGCTGTTCCTAGTTATTGATGACTCACTGATGCTTCACCTGAAAATCTGGCTTTAAAAACCTTGTTCCAGTACTGAGTAATGCAGACTACTTCTGAAGCAGCTGAAGTAAATGTTCCAGGGCTTCAAGGACAAGTGGGGAAAAAACATCATCATTTCAAGGAAAATCTCAGCAAAACAAGCATTAGTTTTCTGGAATTATATTAATCACCTTTTTTTAATACATAAATCTTGGAGAAATAACCCTGTTTTATGAGCTTCTTTCGCCCCTCCAAAGCATTATTTATTGCTTTTGGGGGTCTTCATCCCTCTTTTTTTTCAGGCATACTTTATATGCCTGCCAATAAAGGGGGAATATTATACCCTGGAATCTTCCCATGTACGTTAAAACAGTGCTTGGCAAAATGGTACTGGAATAATAAGAAACAGCTTTCTTAAGGTAGGGTCAATCGATTCCAGGGGAGGCTATTTAGTGGATTATATGCAGTCCTCTTGGAAGAAGAAAATCTCTCAAGTGCTCTCAGTTTGACAACCACTTTTTCCATCATCTGGTTGGAATTTCTGTGCCAGTTAGCTTGCAGCCCTGCTATTTCCTCTGCATGTGTTCTGCAAACTGTGGAGAGGATACACTTGTTATTTTGAAGGAGTCAGGAGTGAGATGCAATTATGGGGGCCTAAGCACACAAGAGATAAAATCTCCTTCCTGCCAGCCAGCATAGAGGGCAGTCTGTTTGAGCTCAGAGGCAGCTGATCAGATCTGAGCCTGAGTATTTGAGAAAAAGTCTTAGCTGCCTATGAGCCCCATTTGTTTATTTAGAAAGAAACCATTGTATCATTTGGTTACTCTGACCAGGCAAGCAGAGCAAGTGCTGGCTTCGATATGATGCATTTCAGAAACATCCAGCCTGTGTTCAAGTGAAGTGGCTTCATATTGTGCTGCCTCTCGCCACATACCAAGCTGCTCAAGCTTGCCAAGGTTTTTCAAATGTACTTCTGACATTTCAGGGCAGCTTATACCTAGATTTCAAAAGAGAGATATGTTTGAATGAGGGCAATTTTTTGTAATTTGCCTGAATTCTACATTTATGCTTCCTTTGGCCTAATCTGCTTAATTGAGATCTGTTCCTTGGCTGGCTGCCAATATTAGCAGAGCAAGTGGATAGCAGACTGCTTTACCTATGTACTACAGAAAGACCATTTCTTTCACAATCGTAGAGGTGGACTTGAACATGAAGCTAGAATTGGTTCAACAAAATGTCCCCAAAACTGTGTTTACCATTAGCCTCTCAGTAAGTTTTATTTCTCAACATGTAAATGTGGCAGATAACTTTTTTTAATTGTTTATTCAGTAAAGCCTACATCAGTGTCTGACTTCAAGCATTACTGAGTTTCCATCCTTAAGACTAAAAAATTTACAGTGACATATTCTCTTACTAAAGTATTGAAGAGTTAAGCATGCAGTGAGGGAACCAAGGAGCCCTCAACCATCTTAATTTCAAAGCCATGCCAGCTGAAAATTTTCAATTAATTTTAACTCTGGCAAGTTTGGAGAACTGTAAAACCCTTTTCTTATCATTCTTGCTAATATACAAGCACTTATACAGTGCTAGGGTGGGACAAACCAGTTCTAATTTAGAACTACAAGGGGACCAGCTCAGTTAGGATTTCAAGGACTACAAGCTCCTTCTCACCCATCCCACTGCTGCCTCCTACTCCTGCAAGCTGAGCACGTACCTGTGACTCTAGAAATACTGAGCTAACATCTGCCTGCCAGCTTTCCAAGCAGGAGCTGCTCCCACTCCTAGTTCACCTTTGGCTGCAAAGGTTTCAGCAAGCCTCTGGAAAGAGTGACATCACAGGAAGTCTTAAATCCCCTTCTGACCTAAGGCTGGACATCCAAAGTTGGCTGCAGTGAAAATCTGAAAGAAAGCAGCAGATGATTGCTGCTGCTGGGATCATGGGGCATTGCCTTCTCTTTTTACGGGAAATACAGGTTTATCTGTCTCTATGGCACTGGGTCCCAAACTGAAAAACTACGTTTCACTGCTAAAGTGCAGGATTTCTTAAAATAAATTCCTTCTCTGCACTTTATCCCTTGGCAATGTTACCAGAATGGCCATGCTTCTGATGGGCACTACGCATTGCCTTTGAGCAGGGGGGAAGACACAGCTTGCAGTGTCTGAGCTGAATATCAAAATGGTTATAGGGATATCACCAGAAAGGGCAAAAATCAACCTAAATTTCTACTCTGTGTCATCCAGGCCATGTGGACAGTACTGGATGGTAAAGCAGCACCTGACTTTTGCTGTCTAGATGGACAAGGTTAGCTCAGCACTCTCTTCCTACAAGCACTTAATGGTTTTTATACTCTTGTTTTCCTGCTGCTATTAGTGAAAACATTGCTGTTTGCTTATAGGGTTAACTATTCCCCCATGTAATAGTTCAGTCATAAACATAGGTGTTAAATCACAGAAAACCACATTTTGGACTTTACAAATAAAGGGGGACTGGCTATATTTTTTCTTACTTGGTACATTCATGTTCAAAACACTTTATAAACATAAACCCTTTCAACTCAATTGTGAAATACAAGAGGTCTATTCATGACCTCATTTCATCAGAGAAGAAACTAGTCAAAGACCGTGTGCCTAAAACACTCACAGGAGGAAGCATAAGTGTGATGATGGGAAGAAGGTCCTGAAACTTCTTCACCCTGTGCACTAGGTATAAGGCAATGCTTCCCATCGCCCCAAATGGGTCTATAGGTAATGTATGTCATCAGAAATTTCTGCAAATTAAGTCATGGTACAAATGAAGAGAATGCCACTTTCTGACCATATCCCTCTAATAAAAAAAAAAATCTCTTCAGCCTGGAAAGACTGCTTCCAACAACAATAATGACCCAGAGTAATTTCTACCACTGTAAAGTGGATACCAAATATTTGCGAAAAGTTCAAGAGTTTTTCATTCCAAGTGCTTAGATATTTCAACTGGCCTTTGGGAAACTACATATTTAATAGGAAAATGTATAAACTGGGATTTCAATAACTAAATCAGGCACAGGAATAAAGAATACATAGTTCTGAGAAGAGCCAGAAAGCCAAAACTTTTGACGGGCTTGATAAATGTGGCTCCTTGAAAGGCTTATGGGACCTCTTGCTCTGAATTAATTACAGACATCCATAAATTAGAGCAATCTGATGAGGCTACTAGCACTCAAGCAGCAGGAAATCTGCCAGTTTACAGAGCAGTTTTAGATGATTACATGACCAGGTACATAATGTTGAAAAATGTTGAGGTTGCCAAAGCTAGGGTTAGCAGCAAAGGAGGCTGGCATCCCGGCAGACTTGTCTGTGAGCAAGGAGGTCAGGCAGAATGACAGACAGGTTTGTAGGCTTGAATACAGAGAAATGGGAAAAGGACCAAAGCTAGACTCTGTCTGAGAGACAACTAAACACAGAAATTAATAAAAAAAATCCTGGTTTACATTTTGTTTTCACACTTGGAACCATACAGGGTTAAAAGGAGAAATATGACTTAGGGCTCCAAGGAAAATGAGAGTAAACAAATTTAAATTCTGCACTTTACATGGCTCACAAGCATTTCCAACAGAACTGCAGGGCAAATGTGCCACACACTGGAAATAAGTCCTGCTTGTGTTGTACTCCCGATGATTTTCTCTGTGAGTACAGCAGAAATTTGCTTGCAGATTTTATTTTGCAAACTGAGACTTTTTTTGAGCATGGATCCTTCCCCTTGCTCTGCTTTCCGTAGTGTAGCTGTCTATTAGCATCATCTTATGTGTGTTATTTGTCTGTAAGTAATCCCTCAAGCTTGTATAAATACACCTACTTGTGCAGTGTGCTGGAGCAGAGCTGTGCATGTTATAACAGCTGGCATTCGACTGTCTAATGAGTAAACATTATGTCCAGGGGTTAAAGTGGACTGGAACGGTTCCAACTTACGTCTGTTAGAAAGCTACTAGGTTAAATATTTGGTTCTTATCCTTACTCTTTGGAAAGGTAAAGCATGTCTAAAGATTGAACAACACTGGTTTGCTATAACCATCTTGGGAAAAGCTGTATCTGTGGCAGCCGTCTGCATCAATGAGCATTTCAGACTCTCAGTACTCACTCCCGTAGTAAAATGTCCTTCAGATGTCAAAGAACTTGCAGTTTAACTTCATGTATACTTGGTGTATACCACATAAATTCAGCATAATAAAAACTATGTCAAAGTATTAGCAAATTAAATTAACGTGTCAAAGGCTGTTGTTAGATGATACGCTGGTTTACAGGACACTCTGACTGCTTCTGATGGCTCCTAATCCCAGTTCAGAGCCGGGTCTGACTCTCTGGCAGGCCAGGGTGATGTTGGGCTTGGCAGTTCACACTGGCACACATGCAAGCTGAGAAAAGATGCAGCTACAGAGCAAGTCTCCTTTGCTTAATCAGGGTGCTTTGAGTGATGGAAGCATTTGCAAGCAGGAAAAAAGGAAGTAGGGAATTTGGGCTACAAGTGCCAGGTCTGTGTGGAGGGAACAAACCATTTCCTGCAGAATGGAAGAGATGGAAACAAGCATGAGGTGTGAAACAGAGGGCACTGAGAGGACACTTCATCCTCACAAACAGAATTAACAGACATATAGTCATTCCCTAAACCATGAAATTATTTAGATGGAATTTGTCAGTTTTAGAAGTAACCTGTAGAAAGAAATGCAGGTTTATACATGTCTGCTTGTTCTAATTACTGAGATAGGAAACATTTATTCCTGTAAATAAAAATTAAAACATTTACCCAATACAGCAATTGTGTAGTAATCCAGAGATAGAAGTGCTGTTGTTTTTTACTGCTCCTTTTACACTTTTCTGTTGTTTCTGTATATCAATCAGATCAACTTCATACTGTTGTGGTGGGTTTCATTCCAGGCTCAAATCAATTCCTGTCTATGTTAGTGGAAGGACCTGTGCCTCATCCGAACCACTGGAAGACGGGCTAACTCTTCCAACTACTGAAAAATTAAAATACTATTATGAAACACTGTTCCAGATTTCACAGACAGATGCAGTTTCTTAATAGATTTATCATGCAATTACCAGTGATCTTTTTACCTTACCTTGCCCTTGGTGTGACCAAGGAAATGTTCAACAAAAGAAGTGCTCCTCACAGCTGGCATGGAACAATTTTGGACCTTCTAGACACCTACACAGAGTTCAAGGGATTAGGCCAATATGTTCAAAATTGTCTGCTCATGATGATGTGCTCTGCATTGCCCCAGATACCAAAGACAGCTTACAAAAGAGCCAAAAAAGCCAGCTGGACAAGATGCTGGACAAGGTGCCCAAGCAACTGACGAAAAGCTATAGTTGCATGTATCTCACTGGAGTATTTATGCCTATGCTTGGCAACTCAGGAACAGAGAAGGATTGCATTGTCACCAGTTCAACTGGATGAGTGCTGGATATACAATGTGCTGGACCTGCACATGTAAAATTTCAAGTGGGATACTGAAGCCATAGCCATCATTCTATTGTTTTGTGTCTTTTCTCACTTTACACACCTTTTCCATAATAACTGCTAAAGATTTTGTAACTCTATGCTGGGACTTGAAAAAGCTTTGCATTCCTTTCAGAATTAATTTTATACACAAACTGTGTTTGAAAAAAAATTTGAACTTCCACAATATAATTATTCCAGTAATTCATATGTTGCTTATAAAAACCTTACATTGTCCAAAAATGGATCAAAAGCAGTATTACGTGACTAGACTCCACTTCCATGCCACAGTATCTAAAAATTGAGACAGATCAGCTAAATAACACCCAGTAGGAAGACAACTGATTAATGAAATTGCTCCAGTAATATCTGAGAAAAACAAGTGTGGTCCAAGAGAAGAAATCTTCAGTCTTGCAACTGATGTTGCTAAATAAGAAAACCAGCATTGCTTTGATGCTAATGTTTCCTGTGTAGCCTACATTTTCTCATCAAGATCAATGTGAAACCAGTTTTTTGTTTTTACAGAAAAACAAAGTTGAATTGGAGAAAAATGTAGAACTGAAGCCAGAAAACAGAGATTTTTTTTGCTACCTGTTTCTTTACTATTTTGAGTAATTTTCTAATTTTGAAAAACCTTGCCTTGCTGTTAAAAAAAAAAAAAAGTCTTTTTCAAAAGTCTTAACTTTTATTTACAAGGAACTGAACAACTAGAGTAACTGGCATCACAGTGAGGCTTCTCAGCAAACAAAGCCTTGCTGGAGATTTGGGCTTTATCCAACAAAATATGATTTAGCCATCAGAGTTCAGGTAGAAGGATGAAGACACTCAGACCAGGGAAAGATGAAACACAGGAAGCAATGCATGACTCATTTCCATGGGGATTCTCATCCTACCTGCCTCAGGGTAACACAGGAAAGAGAAGGAGAGGTAAGAAGGGGAGAGAATAAAAAGCGGCCATGAGCAGGATAGAGGGAAGACAAAAGGACAAAAAGGTCAACAGCAACATAATTATCTGTCTTGGGATAGGCTGTCAAATAGAGTGATAATAGCTTTCTGAAAATCATAAGCTCCCTTAATTCATGAATCATCTACTGAGATGCTTTGCAAATGCTAAATAACCTTTGGCAGCTCTGGTTTCAATTATAATGTAAATGCTACCATCTGCATGAGATGCTGCATGGTCTCCTTTGTGCCAAATGTGATGGAATTACTCTTGTCTCTATGTGTCTTGATGATTACACTCCCAAAATCTGAAATGCTGCCTTGCCTTCCTTCAGACTCTAGCAACATTAAGCTTTACCCAAGCCTGGCCAAGAACTATTGTGCAATGTGAGTCTAATTTGAACTCCCAGGATACAGCAGCTTAAGAAAGCTGAAAGCCAAAGAAGTGCCAAGTTATCACACACCCTCAGTTTCATTAACTACTAAATTCTTACAAAGTAGAAAGTCTCAGCCTCCACCTAACTTGTGTCCCGTGTCTATGTAATTCTTTCTTGTCTTAGTCTATCTGGTTATTCAAAATATAAAAGTAAATTAACCTAGATATCTATCAACAAATGGACACCACAGATCATGCAATCTAACTGTGACCTCCTGGGCTGTCCTCACCTTCTGCACCGAAGCTTTCTTAAGGCTCAGAGGTCTTCAGCAATATACTGGCTTCAGCCTTGCAAAACTGGGTCATCAATGTGACACATCCATAAAATCTTTGCTATAACTCCTTTTGTAACTTTGGTATAACATAGTAGATTGTGCGTTCAAGAGGAAATAATCAGCCTATTCCCAGTGATTTCTTAGTAAGTGCTAAGGATAAACTCATGTGGTGAAACACCTAAAGCAGGCTGATACCTCTAAATTTGATAGTAAGCACGCTTACGATAGAGCTGATCAAATACTGGACAAAAGCCAATGAATGTACTATGAATGCGTAATGGCTTGCTTCTCCCCTACCCAAGTCCACTGGAGTTTGTGTATTCACAAATATTCTTGTCCTGTCTAGGTGATCTGAACAAATGTATACTCCAGGTTTCCATATACTCAGCCATTAGCACGTGTGACAGGCTTTGTACTTTGACTGTAGTAGTGACCCTTGCTTAGGCATTTTGAAACCGGTACATAAAATGCCAGACGTTGCAGCACGCATAATCTGTGGACAGCTAATTCTGTGCCACTAACATTCAGCAAACATTTTTCAGATCCAATGTAATTTGCAGGTAATAGCACTGCTACCAGAATACAAGAAACTCAAGAAAAAATTGTGGAGAATATCAGGAATATTTGGTGTTTTCATGAAAAAGAGGAATTTTTTTATGTGATTATTTGGTCTCTTATTGATGTTTTCAGCATTCACATGAAACATAATTTTGGTGAAACAACGGAATACTTTTTACAAGCAAGTAATTAAAGAGCAATTACCAAAAAGTAACTACAAGATATTTTCAGCTATCTCTATTCACAAATCTGACCTCAAAACAGCTCTGAAAATGTTGACCAGAGTATGTTTTCATCTGTCTTCAATTATGCAAGTCAGCCACTGAAGGCAAAAGAGTCAACACTCTGTAACCAGCTTTCTGCATTCCATTACAGTACTCTGATCTTCTAAAATTAAAAGCTGTGAGTCATTCCCAAAATCACGAGATGGGCTTAAAATGACAAGATTTCAAAAAATAGATTGGGGGAACTTTAATTCATATGTTCAAGTGTTTGTTGGGGGGTGGGGGGAGCTTCCTAGACTACCACAAGAATGAAAACACATTTTGTTTTTTGAGTAAGAACATGTTCAGAAATCTGGGGATTTTAAGGAATGCCAGATATCAGTGGTTTCTAGTGATATCATAGGATTTTGTAGCTCTCTTCAGAGCAAATTCTGCCCTGCTGAGCTATGGTACTCAGCCTTTGCAGCAAAATTGGCATTTATAGTTTGAAGAAGATGAAAGTCATGGTCCAGAGTGAGGTGCTTTTCTGAACAGAAACTAATAAACCACCTGTACAGGAACTGTAATGCATGCAGGAAAACATAAGATTGCCAGCATGAGTGGTGGGATTCCCTGAACTGATGGAAAACTATACACAAATCTAAACAGTGGAAGTTTCCTAAGTCAGTGGAAATTTAAAGAACCAGACACTTCTAGTCTTCTTTCTGGATTTAAAAGGACAAAGAAAAACATTAGAATTTATTTCAGGGATGACATAAGGGAAGCCCAAATTAAATAATTGTTTTTTGGAAGATTACTTACATTGTTCTTCAAACAACAGTGTCTCAGTCTGTAGGACATCTGCTTTCTTTCTCAGTCTGCTCAGACTGACTTCTGGGATAGTAGGAAGATATCAGAAACACTTAATTCACTTGTTTGCAGCAAAGGGCCTTTAAAGAAAACAGCTTGTGGCTATCAGGGTTTTTTCCCAACTTGGATTTGAACATCTAGCTTCCTAATCCAGAAAGCAGATGTTTTAACAGTGCCTGGGAAATGATTTTTAGCATGTTTTATGTGTTCTAAACATAATCCAACCAATAGAGCTTGCTATTCAACGTTTAACCTTTTCTCTAAGATTCTTTTCTCTAGTAGATTTAGTGTTTAACACAGAACAGCTGGAGATTGTAACATTTTTGTCACAGAAAGACTAAAATGGAAAGTTTTTCCCAGTACAAAATTGTTTGCACTTTTTCTCCTGACAGTGCCACCTGATTCCCTCTGGAAGGATTAAATTTCTCCACATCCATCATATCCAAATAGTGTGGTGTCAAGAGACCGGCAATACCCTTAGTTTGCCCATCCATGACTGACATTTGGTACATTTTTGTCTAAGCAGAACTGGAGGCTGACTTAAAGGTAAATTCCAGACTAGCATCTTAAGACACAAGCCCTTTTGTGCACTGACTTTTGCTCCCACTTCTAGACTCTCCATAACTTCATTTGGCATGTAAAGCAGTTTCAAGCAGGAGCTTGCATATTGTCACTTTGTAAAAAAATCCTCCCCAATAACCTACATACATTCAGCTCTTATAATAATAATAATAATAGTAATAGTAATAGTAATAGTAATAGTAATAGTAATAGTAATAATAATAATAAATAATAATAATAATAATAATAATAATAATAATAATAATTTAAAATCCAGCAAAAATGCCAGACTTGACAATAAAAATGTCAGGACCTAAAAAGTGTATCTCACAATGCTGGATCATATTACAGCCAGTGTCAAAGCTAACGCATTGTTAACTTTGTAAAATTACACTGCAATTTATCAGAGCATGTGTGCCTTACTGGTCCTAATATTTTATTAAACCATTTTGATTTACAAAAATAAGGCATGAATTTTGAATGGTATTTAATCTATGTTAACTACTGGAAAATAAAATACAAGACTTTGTGAGTATTTGAAAGCTTCACCAAGCCTCCTGGCTCAACCATATGTCTCAAGAATCTTTTAAAATAAAAAAGTATACTGAATTTTCTGATTGACAATACTCATGAAAGTCTGTCTCCATGTGGACACTTTGCATTTTCATGCTATCTATTGAAAATATTCTGGTTTTATTTTGGTGAATGCAAGTTAAAAAAATTAATATAGTGATGTTATTTATTTGATACCCCTGGAAATCACACATAGGATTTCATAGGAATTTGGACAATTCAGGGTATGTCTCTCTGGGTGCTCAAAACCAGAAAGCAATGAAAGTTTGCTGCACTATTTCAGAAGAGAAATGACAGCTCTCACATACCTACAATGCATCTTTTAAAAGAAGAATCTGTACTTGCCAAGTAAAGCTACAAAATAGTCCTGCTATTTTTCTACAGTGTTCAAAATTTAATTCTTATAATGTGCACTCTAATGTCCTCTATTAAATTGTGGATACAGTGCAGTTCACTAGAAGTACATGGTTTCAAAAAGATTTCCTTTTCTGGGTACTTTTAGAATTTCACAAGTGTTCTAACCCTTCTAAAAATGTGTTTCTTTGAATTCTGAGTCACACTCATTTTGCAGCTAAGCTAAGGATCCCAAATGCATCAAGTCTGGAAGTGCGATGAGTCCTCACAGTTCGCATATACAGTTTTGAAAAATAAATTGAAGAGACTCCTTGTAAATTTGTTAAGCATGTACTCACATGTGGAAGCAGAGAAATTACTTGTCAAATTGTAACTTTTATTGTCCAGCTCATTTCAGCTGTCTCCTTCACTCAGCAGCTCCTCAAATTTTTATCCTTAAAAGGGATCTCAAGTGTTTTTCTGTTGCTTTAAGGCAGGCAGTGTCTTAAAAAAAATACACACAAACCAAATTTCTAATGTTTCAGAAAATATTTCAAAGTAAAATATAAGCATTCTTAGATTTATTTGGCTTTATCTTATGTATAACAGCCTATATTCATTTTCAAGGTAAAGTATGGGCTTTTTATTTGTGGTGAAACACAAACACAGGTTGGCCAGAGAGGTGGTGGATGCCGCATCCCTGGAAACACCCAAGGTCAGGCTAAATGGGGCTCTGAACAAACTGATTTAGCTGAAGATGTCCCTGGCCATTGCAGGGGTGTTGGACTAGACAGCCTTTAAAAGTCCCTTGCAACCCAAACTATTCTATGATTCTATTTTGTGTGTAGCACCATTTAGTAAAAAGATTAAATATTTCATTATTTTAATACCTTCTTCTCACATTTAAGATCTACATTTTTAATTCAAGTGTTTCTTCTCTCTCTGAAGGCTCAGGATACCTTCAGCAAAAAGGTAATAGAGATTTTCCCTAATGTCCCATTTCTTTGAAGCATCCATAGCATGATTAGCTTCCTACTCGACCCATGGTCACTTAATGAATAAAGCAGACACAGTTGTTAGGTTTCATGGGTAGAAAGGCAGATGGAACTTGCCATAGCGCTTTGAAGTTTTCAAGTGTTTTTTCCTTACTGATGCAGCCGAACAGCTGCAGTTTTTTTAGAGGTTGTACAAGTGAAATAATTTATTTTTACTGCACATTCCAGCATAATACACAATGGAATAGATTTACCCCTTAAGAATAGGCTTTGGGCTAACATACTTGCCATGTTGAAAGGGAAAACAAATTGTGATGATGACTGCACTTGATTTGTTGAAATATTTCATCCCTAGCACTATGTTTGACAATGCAAGCAGAATAGCTCCACTGTTTCCTAAAGATTCACTGTATATGTGATCATCCTTTAACTGGGAAAAAACCCAATGGAGATTTGCAGCCAATGTAGTTTCAGCATTAAAAATTAAACTTAGTTACTAGCTAAAATAATATGTATGTAGCCCACTCCTAAGGGCCAGCACCAATTCCTACAAAGAGGCAGAAACCTCCTATGCATTACTGGTATGGATGTACAAAACTTAATCTCAGTACTATCGGTAGAGATGTACAGAACTTGGAGGAGCATTTCAAACTACCCCTCAGAGAGATACCCAGTGTTTCCATGAAAACATGTTATTTGTTAATCAGCTGTAATGCACGTATCCATGGGACTTTAATAACGAAGCCCAGGCCAACCTCTGTGAAAGGTTGTGAGCTACATGTCTAATGGAGTCAGCTCCAAGCAGTGACTTTCAGACACCGGTCAATTTTAGCAGTGGTAACGCCAAGCCATAGGTTGATGAATTCTCTTCCTTTCACAACTTAAGGGTGACACCAGCTATATCTTCAAGAGGGGAACTGGCCTTATTGGTTCTCATCAAGAAAAGAGCAACCTGGTGAGGAGTTCTACCTCATTTATACACAATTTTGATTCATTTTATCCTGCTCTGTGCTCCTTCTTTTTTGTTATCAAGGTGTCCAAACAGCAAAATAACAAGCAGCAGTCATTAGATATTCCTGACAGAATTACTACAGGTAAAAGTAATTTAATATGTGTAACTTTGTTAGTAGAAAAGAACTGGTGGAAATTATACAGACTAGCAACTTCAGTCTGAAAAAAGAGATGTCTGAGTGGTATTTTGATGAACTCACAGGTACCTTGGAGAAAGCAAACCAGGAACAGCTCTTCATTGCTTCTCATAATATCAGAGTTGTTAATAAGACAGGTAGCAGATACAAAAGAAATCTCTTGCACACTTCTTTACAGAGTGCATGATTAAGTTATGGACCCCTTAAGTTAAGCCTGTGTGTGGTACAGTCCAAAGGAATACAAACCCTTTCAAAAAGGAATCGGATGACCAGGATGGACCAATGCTGTGCAACTGCTGACTGAACAGGGAGGCTGAGAAGACTGACTCAGAAGAGCATCACCTTGCACATGCTCTGCTCCTGACCGGCTCCCCTGAGTGTCCAGTATCTAGCATTATGATCTGTGCAAGAACCACTTAACAACCAGTGAAGAGATTACCAAACAGTTAGTGCAGTGAGTGCCACTGAGCTCTCTGAAGTTAGTCATGGTTGTTTGCCTCAGCCTGAAGAGGTTATGGTAAACAGATATAAGCTGAAGACATGCTCACTCTGATTATTACACTGTGCTTAGCATGGGGTGTGGAGGAATCTTTGCATTCCACTGCTGGACTCTTCACACAATTTAGAACAACCTTTTCTGATACCATTCAAGTGGAGAAATATTTCCAGCAAGTGAGCTTTGATTATGCCAGTGCAGAAGTTTGGCTTGTGCTGTGCCATGGACATGTTGTTGTTCAGGTCAGAGTCTGTCTGTGAGGAGTAGGAGGCTGGTGGCACAGAGGAGGAATAAAGGACTCATTGCAGTAGTTGTGTAAAAACTGAGGAGCTCATTCCTTAACTCTCCAGAGAAAAGACTTCCTACTTTATCCTAGGAGATCTTACTGAGATTAGACCCCTAAACGTCAGTCTTCAGAACACCATCATGGTTAAATGCCCTGGAAATATTTGCATGCGTAGCCTTTTAAAATGTTTTTTCTAGTTCTTACTGTTGTTTTGTTGTTTGGTTTGGGTTTTTTTTTTTCCACATACCCTCAGTAGGACAGTTCTCAGTTATTAATTGGGACAAATCACAAAAGTTAATGAAAAAACGGAGATGAAAGAGCACTAAACTACATTGCATTGGAAATATAAAAATAAAGTAAAGCAGCTGTTCAATAAGCTAATTCAGGACAATCAAAATAAAATTATTTCACATGAAAAATCATTCAATATTTGATCAAATCATAAATCTCAGATTTTCCTTGTGAGCTGTTAAAAGGATGGATCACCTCTGTAAAACATTCTCTGATCTGTATTGTGGCACCATGGTTATTCCCTGGATGGCTAAAAATATTTCTGGTCTTTTCTTTCATAAAGGAATTAGACACAGGAAAAGAGCAGAGAAAGTTGTAAAATATAATCAGAATTTGGTGTGGGTACCAATACCCCTAGGGCATTATGATCAAAGTACAACCATAGCTGCATATGCCATTTCCCTGAGGCCAAGAGTCTATGTAATAATCCCTAACTTTTTTATCATGCAATAACTCATTGTTAACTGAACACTAAAACTGCAGTGATAAGTCTGGACTAGGGTTATTGCTGGACTGTTGAAGATTTGAATCTTTTCTGAGTACTGACTCTTATACAACACAGACAGCAAGACTGTCAGTGCTGCTCTCCTGGGAGAGCTGGACACGAGTCCTCCTGAAGTCAGTCATGGAATTACCTTAAATGCTATGTTGGTCAGGATTAACTAGATTTCCTCTTATACACTCTTTGGTCTTCACTGTAGGGGAGCATGCCACACAAAGTAGCTATTTCCTGAAATATGATTAAGAGGACAGTAAATGGAGAAGTGTTTCTGGAGAGGTCATTCCCACTTTCCCTGTCAAAGCTGCACCATCATGCAGAGAGGAATGTCAGATTAATAAGGCCAGAGAACCAGCCAACAAGAAAGTGCATATTCCTGTCTTCCAGCTCCTGGGCAATCTCTTTAACCACCAGGCTATTGTGAAAAAGGCCTGACCACAATGGGAATATTTCTGAACAAGGATGACCAGAGATGTTTTCCTCTGAAGCTGACAGTCAGAAATCAATATATGCTCCAAGCTGAGATTCCCCTGGGCACATATGGGATGCAAGTGCTGCTCTAGTTTGTAATTTTTTTTTTTTTAAATGGAGCAAGGTGATGCACACTAGATTTAGGCATATTAGGAGAATATGTCCAGCGCAGGAAGGCAGGTGATGCTTACAGAGAAGGAGCCCTAGCACACAGATAGGACTAATGTACCTAGTTCTGCCACAGTCTTAGCACAGATACTGAAACAAATAGTGTAACTGCTACCTAGAGAAGATAGCTCAGGTGCCTCCTGAATGAGTTCCTCACAGGTTTCCCGTGAGCTAAGTCCTCCAAAGTGTCAGACGGTTGTTACACATCTGCACAAAGGCAGAAAGAGGGACCCTGCTCTAGAAAGCTGTGTCAGTATTCTCTGCCTTACAGACATGCATGGACCAGGCTCCAAAGATAAAAAAAACAGTTGTAATTTGTGCAAACAACAACATTGTAAACATTCTTTTTGCCAGAAGTGATATTTGGCTATGAGTCTAACAAGATCGTAAATTAACCTTCCCTTGGCAATGTAAAATTATGCATTACTTATGACTCTAGTCGATCTGACTTCCTACTGAGTATGTGAAACACTAGGTAAGTACAAAGGGAGGCCCCAGTCCGGCAAATGTTTGTGCAAGAATGACCCTCTTCATGTTAGTGGTGCAAAACTTTGGTGTGAGTAGGAAGCAAGGTAGGGGAAATGTGGGCAGGAGACTCCAGGGGCTAGGGGCCTTACATAGTAGTTGAAGTATTCTGTTTGCAATGGACTTATCTCAGTGTCTTTCTTTTAAGTTTTAAGAAAAATGTTTTTTGCTTTCAGCTTCATTAATGAGAGTTCACTAGAGTGAATGTTTTTTGAGCATACCTTATTTCTGGCTCCTGGCCAGCTCTAAAAGCAGTTGCGGTTTCTTCACAGAAATACAGATCTTCACAAAAAAATAAAACTTTTCAGCTTGTAATTCCCCAGTGGTCGCCTCTCCAGCCAAATCACCCTTGGAAACATATTTTAAACCATTTGAGCAGGGGAAAATATTTGGAACTTTGCCTGTTTTGCTAAGGCTCAGCATCAAATTACACAGACAGAGATTCTGTTTTTTTTAAAAATATTTTATGTCTATACTATTTTGAAGTACATGGAAAGTAGTATTTTTTTAAATAAAATAAAGCTTACTGGCGCCAGTATTACATCAGTGACTGTAACCATTGTGTGCATTGTATCCCTGGTAAGGATTTCTCAATCTTAATGCAACTGACGCAGGACATCGGGCTAGATGCAGTAGGAGATGTGAATGCAATTAAGTCCTTCCCTGAGTTCTTTAGGAAAACAACAGCACTGTTACTATTTGATTTATGCCTCTCAGGTGATGTATGCAACAGACTTCATCCTTTAATAGAGAGTATGACTGAAAACTGGGATCTAAGCCCAGTTTCATGTTGGAACATTTGTTTTTTTCATTTAGCAAATAAGAGCCAGAAACTTGCAACACTTACTGAGAAGAATAATCATCAGTTTGGTCTGCAGCTTAGTGAACGTACATGGAGACAAAAGGGCCAAGTCCTTAACTGGTACAAACCAGCAAAGGTCCAGAACTTGAAGGGATTTCAGAGGATCTCAGTCCATTTATGCTTGCCATGGATCTGCCCCCAGACATCTGTCTGTGCATATGTAGGCAATGTGTATGTATGTGATAAGTGTGTGACATATTGTACTGTAGGGCATTTGATAAAGAAATATCCAAGCAGTTTATCACGTAGCTATGATTGCATCACCTGCCCATTAATCAGTCTCCCCAATTCAGTCTGGCATTTCTGGCTCTTAAACTGCTTCAAACAGCACCATTTATATTTTAAAGCCAACCTGTCATGGAAGTATTTCCTCCCTCCCCCCACCAAAGACATGGAATTTCCTCAGAAATTATACCTGCATGAGGTCCAGGAGAGGAAAGATGAATTCTGAAAATTATGAAATTGTCCTGGTTTTAAAGCCATATGTGTGTTTTGTCCTAGTGAATGAAACAGGAAGAACTTTAGCAGCTTTCCAGCAGACCAACTCAGTGAAATGTAGAGAGTCTGAGACATAGGGCTTTAAAACAGTTTAAAAAAATGTTTAAAACATTTTTTTTAAGTCATGCAAGTGATCCTAAATTATTTTAGATATGTTTTAAAAGTCCTAGTTTTAATTTTTCTCTTCCTTGTGCCAGTCAATGCACTTAGCTTAATGGTCCAAGAGACACAAGGAAGAGGTTCCTGAAAATATTTTTCAAAGTTTCAAAGTATTTTAGAAGAGTTTTTATATAACATACATGGCAGAAACTGCAAATCCCAAACATGCTAATGAAACTGTAAATCCCAAACATGCTAATGAAACTGTACATATACATTCTTAAACACCTATGTCAAAAGATTGTTCAGGCTAGAAAATCAAGCTTTCGAGAATCAGGAATGAGAAGGTGCAAGAGTTCCCAGTTTTAATGCCATTTGTTCAATCCATATAAACTACCACATAGCCACATAAGTCTCCCTCTTCTGCAGCCAAGCTGTGCTCCACTTAATAAGCAGATGGCTTATCTCTCTTTGGTTTTGGCATTTCCATTTCTCACGTGGGCCTGCAATTTATTTGATACAATGTAATTAAGCTTCTGCACTGGATGCACAAGTACTCACTCCCTCTTGGCTGCTTTAGGGATGCTCTTACCATGCCTTTCCTAGACCACTGACAGGCTCAGAGCTCTCTATTCCCACCCCACAGCCTGTGAGTATAAACTACTGAAAAAGGAACAGCAGATTTATCAAAAACAAGCGGCTGGTGTTGTATTTTTTGACATACCTAGAACCTGACTGCATACTGCCTGTATGGGACATCCACCATCAGCTTTACTCATTCCCGTGTGCTCTCAGACATTCTGAAAACCTGTCTGCAGATGTGTTCCTTGGATGGTCAGAAAATGATGTGGCTAATGGCCATGCAAGAAGAGACTGACTCAAATGGTTGTCCAGCAGAAGATGTAGAGAAACAATCCAGTGGCTGAAGAAGACATCCTCTTCCTTAAACAGGAAACTAGCTCTTCTTTTAGTGCAACTCCCTACTCAAAAGGGTCAAACAATGACCCAAAAGCACAAATTGAGCACAAAAAAAATTGTACCCAGCTCCTGCTGGTCTTCTGTGGGCTGTAGTCAGCAGACAAGGACTCTGTGGTAAAAACATCTGCTTAATTCTTAAGTTTCTGCTGACTTACCAGAAAAAAAAAAAAAAAAAAAAAAAAAAAAACCCAAAATAAAAAAACCAACCAAAAAGACCCATCACACCACC
>VXAZ01004110.1:187291-204562 GCA_013399875.1 Gymnorhina tibicen | reverse complement strand
AAAAAAAAAAAAAAGAAAAAACCCAAGATCAGAAAACCAACCA
Source organism: Gymnorhina tibicen (assembly GCA_013399875.1). Classification (NCBI taxonomy): domain Eukaryota; kingdom Metazoa; phylum Chordata; class Aves; order Passeriformes; family Artamidae; genus Gymnorhina; species Gymnorhina tibicen. Next base: position 204,519 of record VXAZ01004110.1, on the reverse strand, counting down.
AAAGGACCCATCAACCCACCAGCCAAACTAAACCAAAAGCACCCCCAAGAAACCTGGCCAAATATGTGAAGTTTGAGTGTTTCACATACTCAATGCAAGGAAGAAAAAGAAACAAAGGGCACATTGTGTCATGAGGGCACCATGCCCTCTTCTTTAAAGTCTTGCTTGAAATTGTAGAATTGATGAGTCACCTGAAAATAAATTAACTTAAACATAAATAGCATACTTCATTTACTCTAAAGACATTCTAAATTCAAGTTGAAGCTGATACCCAGAATGAAAAGCTTTCAGCCTGAACAGTTAAAACAATTTGGTAAACTTAGCACCAATCATAAGTAAGGGCCTTATAATGGGAAACATACAGAAACTGCAGGTGTAGGTAACACATCTGGCTGTGAAATGTGGAATAGGAGATAGATGCTAAGCAGAACACTAGATTCCAACTCTGCCCAGAGAGTAATATGTATCTGTTTAACTGAAGCTTTATACTATGGCTTGTCATTCTTTTCCTGCATTTTTTTCACATCCCACTCTTTTGACACTTTGCCACAGACAATGTGAAAACAACTCAATAGAACAGTTTCATCTACATAATTAATAAGAAAAAATGAACTATGAAAGAAAAGGAGCAAGGCCTACAAATGAAGACACTGACATGGAATATATGGTATATTTATTCTTTGATGAGTGTGTTGTAGATAAATACCATGGGAAAGTGACAGTGGCACAGGTTGTGCAAGTTGAAAGAGAAGATCATCTTGGATCTTGGAGTGACTGGAGAGGAATGAAAAGAAAAGTGACTAAGGAACTCTGAAGCCAGGGATGGGGAAGTGAAAACTGAAAAGTTGGACAGGATATAGGTACAAACTAGAACAACTGTGCTCCTTCCTCTCCTTCACTCTTCCCTCTCTCATCTCACCTCATCTCATCATCTCATCTCATCTCATCTCATCTCATCTCATCTCATCTCATCTCATCTCATCTCATCTCATTTCATCTCATCTCACCTCATCTCATCTCATCTCTGATAAAACATTAAGTTTTATTGCATTCATCAATTTGTTTTCAGGAGTCACAAATTATACTGTGATTTTACCTGTCGAGTCCATGCATGGATCTGGAATGCTACAGTCAAGCCCCACTTTTTGCAAACCTAAAGCAGCAGCACCTAGAGATTTCCACTAGCATGAGCTCTACTTCATTTACACCACTTCTTTGTTCAGAAGGACAGATGAGAGGGTTCAGCATTTTTTTCATTGCTTTGTTCTCTTACTGTCAGGCTGAAGAACCCAGCAATGAATCCTTTGTGCCCATTCCTCTGCAACCCATTTGCTTCAAGGCAGAGAGAACATTCTTCTTTCAAGGTTAATTTGTTGCATAGACCCTCCTTGATAAATCAGGTATTTATTTTTTACTGCTTCCTTTCAAACACAAGTTCAATAAATGCCCAGGAAAAGCTGACACAGTGCTTAAAAATATCTCCAGTCCCATTCTTTTTAGCCAAAATGCAACAGACAACCCATAGCACACCTTTTTGAAACTGAGCCTTTCTCCCTGCCACATATTCTCTGATTTTACCTAGTCTAAGATTGAAACACAGGCACAGGAAAACTTCTGTCACCCTCTAGTGATTTTCTCCAAGGTGAGAAAGTCTTTTCTTCCCTAATTTTTTTCCACCACTCCCAGTTCCACCTCTGGCTGCTACCCAAAATACCTAAGTCTTTCTATACACCCGTGGAGGTACACACAAAGCCTGAAGTCCTGGAAGTAGAATTCCAGTAACCCATGCTCCTTGTCAACTGCACAAACTGCAGAGCCCCTAAAGCTTACATTTTAAGTGCTTGCAAATGAAGGTCTCTCCCTTTCCTCATATACAAATTGCTGCTTCTTGAGGCCACACAGCCACTTTTCTGCTGGAAGCCGTGGTGCTTCCGCATGTAGTTCACATGGAGCTTGTCTAAGTCCCATTTAGCATCTGTCTTGGTCTCCCTGCTAGATGGAAAGACAATTTAAGTAACTACAGACACAAGGCAAGCAGCTCTTCTGCCTCTGTACTTAGCCCTAAGGAATCAGACTGTGTATTCAATACCCCTGTGTCCTGCTAGGGGCCCACACAGTATCTGGGGTCTTGCCTGGCCAGTCATTATGGACAAGGTAGAAGACAGACACAACTGACAGTGTGTGACAGGACTCAAATTCATAAATCCTCCACAAGTTATGACATCTTACAAGCCACAGTGTTTTGCTTGCGATTGTGTCCAGCCAACACAGACAAAATATTAATTCTATGACAATAGCAACTGTGCCTACACAGTGGTTACCATACACCTTTGGTTGTGCAAGACAGCTCCTGTGCCAGCTACCAAGCCACTGTCCACAGTCCACCCATGTCAGCACAGGAGCAACTCTCCAGTAGCAATGCAGAAACACATGGCTGCTTCCATTTTCAAATCCAGCTTCTCACTACCAATGAGAAGAGAGCTGACCTGAACTGGGAAGATGGCTTTTGGGACTATTGCAGTGAAGTGTTCATTACCACCTTGTTGCTGTCTTGTCTCACACTCTCTAACCATGTCACTGCTCAGTTCTTGGCAGGTTGCTAAAGGCCAAGACAGGGTTATACCTTCATCTGTCTGCGTTGGATATTATTCAAGGGCTTCATAGTCTTTGCTTCTTTACCTTATGCCTGGCCTTTGTACTCTTTAGAGATAGATGTCATTTGCTATCGCATTTCACAGACCTTTGGATGACTGTCCAAGTCCATTAATTACGTTTTTGGAAATATTTCCTGTCAATGGTCTTTCAGTTCTTCCCAGATGGCAAGCAGAAGCAGTTCCTCTTATGTCTCAGCCGTAGAAAATATGGTACAGAGATACAGTGCACAGATGCAAATGGACTGATGCTGAGCACGACCACCGCTTAAACAGATAGATGGTATCTCATCACCATGACAAGAACAGTAGACGCTGGTGCGTCCTGGTAAGGTTGAAAAACGGAGGACTGTCACAAGAGAATTCAGAGCAGATGAATAAACACAATCATCTGCATGCTGACTTAATACTCAGTAAACCAACTGCACTTTTAAAATAGCAGCATAGAACATGCATTATCTCACCAGCTAACACATACTAAAACATTGTCACACAAACAGAGACCATTTCAAATGAACCATCTATCCCCTTCCACTACCTTGCAGGCAAGTCTTTAGCATATGTTTTACCAAACAGTCCTTGGCAGTTCTATATTCCAAGCCTTAGCACTTTTAAAATGGACAGAAAATTGTTTTGGAAAAGGCCCAAACATTAACTATTAAAACTCAAACAAAGAAGTATGAGTTGGGAAACTAATCTATTTTTATATATCTGAAAAGAGACATGAAGTTCGGTTTGGAAAACATTTTTATTAAAAACTGTAGCTGTCTGTACTCTGAAACACCCTGGAGGTCTAAAGATGATATCAGTATATAAATATTCAGGGCTTCCTGAATATTTCTTTTCAGAAAAGACTTTCTTTTTTTTCCCTTACAATTTCTTTGACCTTTAGAAAACAGTCACTATTTGTAGCTTGATTTTTTCAAGATGTTCTCTGGTACATAAAGATGGCAGGGAATTCAATTTAAAAGTCAACTCATGAAACACCATATAATAGTCAGAAGATAGTATTGCTTTAGGCAATGTTTTATTAAGTGAACAGCCATTCAAAGTATTTTGGAGCATATTATATCCTATTTGAAGGAGTTCACTTTCTTCAATCCTACAGAAAAAATATTTTACAAGAGAGATGATATTTGAACTATCCACAGGCATACGGATAAAATGGCCAGTACTCAGATTTAGCAGTGATGAGTCTTCTTGCTTTATAGAGGTCTGTCAAAAGGACTGATTTATAAAAAAGTCAGGGTTTTTTTTTTTAGTTTTCTTTAAAGGGAAAAAGACTTTCATGAGGTCCCATAGAACAGCTGCAAAAATACCTTCCGTCTGTCATCCGGAATTCCTGAAGGTGAGTTGTGGATTTGTGGCTAATGAAACACTGCAAAATAGCACTCACAGTGTTATAAAACAGCCCTAATGGTTTATTAGCCTCTTACAGGACAAAAAATGAAAGGTGCCCAAAGCATGTTATTCTATTATAATTCTATAAAGCCAAATTTAGAGAGAAACAGAGCAAAACCAAACACACGGAGATGTCTCTGTGACCTCAAAAGTGGATCACAGATGATTTATGCCACTACAAAGCAATCACTGGAGACCTGGTGTCCGATTAAGGATCCTCACTGACGAAAATCAGAACAGTTTCTCATGATATACAATGAAGAAAGATTAAAATTTGGTCACCAAAACCTTAGTTCACTTGACCTTATACAGCACAAGAGTTTGTTTCTGGAACAGGACTAGCTCATTCCACAGATAAGACATCTGATAAGAGTGGCAGTGGCTAATAGATTACTTAGGGTTGAGAGTGAGGAAAGGGCACTGAGAGAACTGTGTTCCTGACAGTTCAGAAAACACAGTATGCATTATATATATCATAGAAAGCTTTCTGATATTTCTCTTTTTCTACCTTTACAAAACAAGACTTAGTAAAGTACAGGAAATTACCCTATTTCTAAATGAATGACCTTGTACTCTACCTCTTAAGCTGAATTAAAGGGAAGTCTGTGTCCTCCTAAACACTGCATTTCAATAATTTGAATTTTTGAGGGAAAAAATACCATACATTTTTTCTTTTTGTCAAATACAAAGCAGCTTTAATCATTTTCTTTTACTGAATTTAGTTTTGTTTAATGTGTTCCAGTCACAAAAATCAATGGCAGATAAAAAGAATCCAGCACTATTTGTAGGGAGAAATCTTGCAGGGATGTGGCTAATAGCTTTCCATTCTTGGGGAAATAGTGACCCGAATTGCAGGACAATACTTGCTGATGAAAATGGTTTCTATGATTCTAGCAGCCGTGACACAGCTGCAACTGGATTTTCACCACATTGCCAATGTGGCCAAGAGTTTTCCCCCTACTGGTTTTAGGGCAAGTTCAATGAACAAAACCCATCTCCACAAGATTTTCTTAGGGACAAAGACCTGATTCCTTCAATAAAATCTTTCTGGACATAGATGGACTACAGAAAAACTCCTCTTCAACCCTAAATCTGCCCAGTTTTAAGAACTTCAGTTGTAGTTCTGGGAAGAGGGTACTTCTTTTCTGGCTGTTTGTGCAGGGGTGATTTTCATCCACAGTGATGATAAATGACTACCTATTTCAGAAGAAATGAAATTTCTATTCTTCCTGTGCCTTTTCAGATGTGCAGTCTGAGAACATTAACTTATTTATTACATAGCTGTGCCTATATAGTGGAAATTCTCCCATCAAGAGACATCCTGCAGACATGAACATTACTGGGATTACTCAATCTGAAAGGCCAAAAGTGGAGAAAAATAATGCTTTTCGTCTGTGATCAGAACTGATTACTGAATCTGAAAGGCCAAAAGTGGAGAAAAATAATGCTTTTCGTCTGTGATCAGAACTGATTACTGGCAACATTTGTATTTCCTGAAAAAAACTCCACTAGTTCCTTTTTGCTGAGCTGTCAAATCAATATATGTAAAAGCCCAAAGGTATTTTATTCATTGCTAAGTGATCCAGCACAATAAAAGTGAACATGATAATGATGACAATGATAGTTCAATATATGCTAATTACTTGTTCAAACACAAGGAAGAAGGGAGGAGAAGGGAGACCTCCCTGTTAAGTCTACCATTTCTCCTTCATTTTCTTTCCTTCTATCTCTGTAATTTCTTTTTTTTTTTTTTTAAGAAACAGATGTCTGGTCAACTCTTGCCCACTTCTTCAAAGTATTGTACTAGATCTTGCATGTTTCAAGGTTACAAACTGGGCCTGGTTTGACCGAAGGGAGTTTGCACCAGGCACTTACATGCTACTGTCTCAGGCTGGATGAACTATGTCTGCCCAATTCAGAATCCCCTCAAACATCAAAGGTCTAACTCACACTTCAGGGTTAGCAGGGTCACATTCCACCTAAAAGAAGTCTAATACTGCCTGAACTGTTCACAACAAGCTTCTTGTTTGACAGTTTTTGACCCATTTTCTGTTCTCAAATGATGTGCAAGCAAACTTATATTTTGCCACATTCTTTAATAATTCACTAAACACTTCATGCAGATTCATTCAAATGGCTTTCTCTGAACTATCTGCTCTGAGCCTTGAACATCTGTAGTGTGTCATTCAGGCTACAATTTTCCACCTGGTTGTAACTTCTGGTTTCTGGAACATTCCCAAATCCACAGAAAGATTTCAGGATGGCCACCCAAACGATCCTGAAAAAATCTCACACAACCACATCTAGGCATGCGCTTGTACAGTGCTTTACCTATAATGAATAGTTTTGTGAAGGGAAATTCAGTTAAGTAAAAGGCAGCTGGAGAGGCCATAGCAGTATCAGTAAATATGGTCAAGTAGAAGGCCTCTCCTCTGCTGTTTTTTTCTAACTGTGAGCAGGGACTGAAAAATAAAAGGGAAAAAGAAAGGGCCTGAGTGGGAAGAATGACAGGGGGAAAAATGTAGGCATAGGGAAAATAAGTATTAAAATGTTATCACAAAGAGGCAACTATTCCTCAGTGGAACAAAGAATGGTGAAAATATTTAAAGGACACAGTTTAAGCCACATGTATATGTGATCCTTTGATCTCTCAGTGAGGAAATTCACTGTCTTGCAGTAAGCATCAAATTATCCACATCAGAACACACTGCTAAGCTTCTCAGCGTATGAGAATTGACTAGAGTTGAGGATAAATAACATGCTGTAATTCACAACCCAAAAAGAGCGATCAGTTAATAATCCCACTTTTCCGTCAAAAAGCCCCAAAGTCTAATGCAGTTATATATGTTAGGTTAAATTTAGGTTAAAATCAACTATGAAATACAGATATCCCTTGAACGGTGTATTATAAAAAGTTTTAAAGCAGGAATAGCTTTGCAATCCCAAAAGAGGTACCATAGGTGTATTGCAAGACCTCAACTCTGTAGGACATCTATAGCATCTTCCCACTGGGTATGAAACAAATATAACAAAAGCAAGTCTTCTGTGAACTTAACTCAAACCTTCACAGGAATAAAACCAACTTGGACCTTAAGAAAGAGGCAGGCAAATAATGGGGAATTTTCTCTCTTTTACAGCTAAATTTAAAGAAGCAAATGCCAAACACAGAAAGCAAAGACAGGGTATAAAATTGTAAGGCTGTTTTTCTCATAAGACAAGAAGCTTAATTTAGAAAGTATCTTTTCCACTGTTCTAATTTTTATGTAACAGCTTGTAGCCCATAAGCACAAATAGGATATCCAGAATGGGATAAAGGCCGTGAACAATAGGAAGAAACAGGAACCAAACAGATTTGTGGGGTGAATGTATGAAGCTGATGTTAGAACAGAATGAAGCAAATTTAAATGCTATTAACTTGATTTTACAAGAATATTTGCAATGCTGTTATACTAAATCCTAACCCTAGTTTGCTTCAGCTCAATATAATGTCTGAATACACACATTAGATAAAAGCAACTAGACAATGCCACACAAAGAAACGTTCCAGCTGCAGTTTAATGAACTGCAGTGGCATGGGTGTCATGGCAATCACTACCCTAGTAATTAATTTTATAAATGCCATAGGAATTAATATTTTTAGAAAGATATCTGGGTGGGAAAATAAAATATGGATATGAACAATCCTATCTAAAGGTGGTAAATTTACATCAGATATAAGAGATGTTTCCAAACAAATAAATCTTTTGAAAGAAAGAGGTAGAAGCCCCTTAACTTATCACCCAGGACATTTAAAAATAGATCAAAATAATCTACTGGTGAATTTAACATAATGACTAATCTCACACTGATTGCATAATCTTGCAATAGGAATGGAGAATGTTCCATCTCTAATGTGTAGTATCTGTGAGTCTCTGGACATGCTTGGGCTATCCGGCCGTGGATATTAGGTCTGGCTCCAGAAAACAGCATGATGCCAGCATGCAACTTAGTTCCCAGAGTTTGGGAAATCTCCAGAGCACCACTGTTGCTAACCATTTTCCCCAAAGTAACAACTTTATTCTAATCTTTACAGTCACCCTAAATCTGATCCATCTCTCTTGCAGAACTTTGAAAAGAGCAGTCGCCTCAGGCAAGCAGAAAGAGCTCACCTTCAATGCACACACAGGATGATTGCTATTTGTAGGAAGAAAATACTCATTTGCAACACAACTGCAAACAGCTCAGGGTATTTTGAGATATCAAAATAATGAACATATTTAATAATTCACTTGAAAAGAAAAACCACAGCTATTTTGTGATGTTGTTACCACAATCTCCCACCTCAATACTTTAATGCTTGTTATTGGCACAATAACAAGTTTATGACTGACTGTATTTCTCTATCATATATGAAGCCCTTAATTTTTGTTAACTGCAGAAAGGCAATATATTTTCAAAGCTATCCATGACTGTGAATGATTCTTGTTTGAATGTCAAATTAGAAAATCTGATTTTCAAAGGTTAGGTGCTCAGCATATTCTGAAAATCAGGCTGTCTGGAAATGTTTCAGACTGTGCCTCTAATAAGGAAGTAATTGTATCATTCATCACTTTTGAAAATTAAACTTTTAAGACAAAGACATTTTTCTTTCATGCCAGTATTCAGACACCACAGCCAAGGGTGTGGTAGAGTAGAACTCTACTAACTGCTTTGACATCTTTTAATTTTAGGTGAAGTGTAGGAAGAAAGATACACGTACCTGCATGAACATACTGTTTTTCCTGTAATAAAATCTGCTAATTATCCATGTTATTTCCCTCCATATAGAAATCCACCTTAATTCATTCTTCTCCTCTGATATTTCAAGCAAATGAGCAAATGAACTTAAGGGAGCTTCAGCTGCTGACCATACCAAAAGTTACATTGATTAACTATAACTGCCTTTTAAAAGGCCTAGTTAAATCAAAGCAAATCCTTGCCTGAGTACACATAGTTTATTTATTGAGTAATATTGATTTATTTGAATTGGTAATCTGGGTCAGGACTCTGAAATATTTGCATGCCTACTTTATGTTTAGCACACTATTTAGTCTAAATACATTTTGTTTCAGTAGAAAGAAAGAATGAAACTCTTCTAAGAAGGTGTAATAAACAAGTCTGACACTCTTTTATAGCAGGTCAACTCAATAAAGACATCACCATTTCTTGATGAGATGAAGCCAGCTGTGCTTAAAGAGACCTACTGGAAAAGACCCAAAATCAGTTTGGTAACTCCCAGTTTATGTTGAATTAGATTTTTATTGCTTTAATCACATTGTTTTGAAAGACGATTTTATTTTAATCATGGCTGCTTTTGTGTGTAAACAATGCCACAGGCAAATATCATCACAGGATACATCAAAGATAGCTACTAAATTGAACACACTGAGGATATATTTCTGAATGGCATGTTTCACTACAGCCATCTTCTAATTCTAATACAGAAATTGAATTTGGGAGTAGAAGAAATAGGAGATCAAATTAGGTATTACCTTTCCACAGTACATGTTATACTTGTGTTGGTATAATCTGAAATGACAAAAAAATGAAACCACTACTCTTATTTTTGTCCATCTTATTTTTGTCCATATTGGTGGAAGTCTGCTTAGCCACAAAATTATTCATTTCTTCATGCTTCACCTATAAAAACACTCAGAATTTCTAATTTCTTGCAAACTTGTGTTATACAAATTTCAAAGAAGCATACCCAGAAAATGAAACACGAATCTGTAGTTGCTTCTGGGTAGTTGTAAACATTTGAAAAATCTGAAAGTAAAAAGGTCAACAAACCAAAACAACACACAAAACAAAAAATCTAACTGCTTCTGTGTGTGTACGTTAACATGGCCAGTAAAGAACTCCCATAATACTGTGATGGTTGAAATTGGTTTGACAAGGCAGAGTAGTAGACTCTTAGTCAGGCATGAGAAATATGATACTGATTTTGTGGATGATTATGGTTAGATTTTTTGCTAATACACTGTCTAAGTATTGTCAGTGAAGTACCTAATATAAGCATGTCTTAAGGGTTATAATATAAGCAGGTTCAGCTAGAAATGTACAAGTTTACAGTCTTTGGCCTTACAGAATGTATAGTAACAAAGCAACAAATCATCTATGTAGTTACTGTCGAATTTTATCTCTACGTATAGCTAGATTTTAGCTCTTTTACTCACTCTTCGAAAAGCGAGTGTTCCCCTGTCTTCGGGCTGTATGTACAATGCAGGCATCCCTGATGGGGAGGGGATCCACCCAGAAGCTGACTGCAGCCTTGGGAGACCATTTTGCCTTACTCCAGCAGCATTTTATACCCTTTTGCAGGCTGACATGTAACCAAGTCAGCCTTGATCATCACAGCTTCTCCATCTCTGGAATGCATTCATTTTGTGAGCATCCAGACAGTTCCTACTGCAATACCTACCTGGTGTTCTCATCTTAGCAGAACTTCCACCTAGTGTTATCTTAGGCCAAATCACATTGCCTGCTGGAGACAATCACAAAGGAAGAGGTTGTGTGTGGGGCAGGGAGGATGAAGGGGAAGACCTGACTATCCTGCCACACATAGTGACAGTGCCCATGGTTCATATACACCTTTGTAGAACGTGGTTATTTAAAACCTGTCTCTAACTGGCTTAACAGGTGACCAGGAATCAGTTGGCTTCACCATTACTTTCACCTTTCTTAGGACCAAAAAAGGGCTGATGTCCTACTCTGTTCTTAGATTTGTTTTAACAGCATGTGTGGTCTGGTTTGTAGTTTAGATTGGAAGAGAGTTCAAAAAAGGAGAAGTCCAGCAATACTGTATTGTGCAATACTTCCATGTTTACTTTACTGGATGCACTGGGTAAATCTCTCAGTGATACTTACTATTTCATATATAAATAACAACCCCCAACTTTACAAGGATGCTATTCAATTTTTAAGTACATATTATAAATGTAAAAGGCATATTGAAAAAAAAAGTAGACACTGGATAAAAAATCTATTTCAGGCAAACTTGTGTATCCTCATGAGTGGATGGTCCTCAGGACAGGGACCGGGCGGGCAAAGTCCCTCCCACAGTAAGAGAAGAACCTGAACATACATAAGTCTATGGGACCTGATGAAATGCATCCCAAACTCCTGAGGGAACCGGCTGATTTAGCTGACAAGACGCTCTCCTTGATATGTGAAAACTGATATCAGTCAGGTGAAATCCCAGATTACTGGAAAAGGGGAAGCATTATACCCATCTTTTAAAAGGGCAGAAAGAAAGATCCTGGAAACTACCGAACTGTCAGCTTCCTCTCTGTGCCTCAGAAGATCACAGGACAGTTCCTCCTAGACACTCTGCTAAGGCCCATGGAGAACAGGGGTGTGATTCAAGATGGCCAGCACAGCTTCACCAAGGGCAAGTCCTCTCTTACCAACCCAGTGGCCTTCTGTGATGGAGTGACTACATCAGGGGACAAAGGAAGGGCCACAGATGTCATCTACATGGACTTCTGTAAGACCTTTACCATGGTCCCCCACATTCTTCTCACTAAACTGGAGAGAGAAGGATTTGATGGATTGTCTATTTGGTGGATAAGGAACTGGCTGGATGGTTGCATCCAGAGGGTAGTGGTTATGGACAGGTGTTGGCATAGCTCAGTATGTGATGGGGCCTGAGATACAGGTGAGGAAACTGGGTGGAAGTTTTGTGGTTTGTGTTGTCATGGCGTGGGGGGGCAAGGGGGAATATGGAGTGAGGTGTCATCTGCATGGTCTTGTTCTTCAACCTGATACCCAGAAATGTTTTGTAGAAACCAAGTACACTGCCTACAAAGAAATATTCCATACAATGTGCCCACAAAGAACAAAAAGCTTGACCACAGTCCCATCCACAGTACTTCACACAGTCGTGATTATAAAATGTACTCCAATTTTGCACCTAATCAGGGAATGAGAATTCAGTGCAAAACTGCAGGGACAGATTGATGGATTTGTTCTCCTTGCTCTCCCCAGAAGGGACACCTTTTGGTAAGCCCTACATCCTCAGCGGTGCTGAATGTTGACCCTGATTTTAAGCTTGTGATTGCAATTACACTGTTACTGCTACATACAGCTACTCTGCAGTTAATGCATTATCACTGGCAATCCAAAAGAACCTTATATGTTGCACTCAATGAACTGTGCTATTTGTGAATCCAACAGACTCTTCTGATTGCAACCAGACCTACAGTTCGTGGACTACTTGTGCATCTGGTGTGAGACTTGGAGTTATGATTTTAGAATACAAGGGACACCTTTATGTCATCACCAAAGATGACCTCTAAAGCTGCCTTCCAACCCAAACCATTCTATGATTCTGTGTATGCAGTTAACCATTACAGCACATTTATATATTGTAATGTTCACGAGATTTAACACTGGCAAAGCCAATCTCAAAAATATATAGCCAACAGAACAATGTCTAACTGAGCCTAAGCATGAAGTATGAGCTTCAAATCAATGTAATAACTGCTGGTCAATACAACTACTTACTATCCTCCCTGTTCATTATTTTGCTTTCTGACTAAATCAAGAAGAGAAGGCATGGTCACACTGGGAAGTCATGCACATTCTAGTACAGAAAAAAATTACTCTTTTGGGGAGAATTCCACCTAGTTTAGGTGGGTAACTTAAGAAATGAATTTCCCAAAGAGTCCTGCACAGACAATAAAAAGATAAACTACTCCAGATGTGGAGAAAGAACCTAATTTAGATGCCTTCACTCTCTCTTCCCTATTGAAACAGACACCACTCAAACGCATTATATTCATTCCCCTGCCCCCAGTTTGTGCTGGGAATCTGGTAAGTCACAAGGTTTTTATTTTGTAACTTTAGAATGCAGACATTATTATTTATGGGTCTCTGAAGGTACACCAAATCCAAGAACCCTGCTGTATGCACATGCCCATATTCAGTCATTTGCACAGGCTACTGTGAGCAGCACCTGACTGGGCCATTTCTACAGCATGAATGTTGGTGTACGAAGCAGGATTTTTCTGCCTACCATGACTCCCATGCGCCATAATGCCAAAGTTCTGAGAACTATCAGCTGAGTTTCTGCCTTTCACTGGCAGGTGAAATCTACTATTACTAGAGAATTAAGTCCCTTCTTCAAGAAGAAAAATTGCTCTTTGTGTATCCCTATCAGGCATATATTTAAGATATTACCAGATGCACGTACTGAAATTGTATCAGCAAATTAATTCCCAGTACACCTGCCAAAAATTTTTAACAGCAGCTGTAAATCTCTTAAAATGCAGGAAAAAAATCTATATAAGCCAATAAAAAAATGTGCTTAAAAATAATTTGCAAGGAATCAACCACATACTGGCCATGTTTTTTCAGTTACAACTGAATGTGAACTACTAAATTTTAAGGTCAGCTGGTACTGTGTCTGCTTGATTTTCTTATTTTCTAACTGCTCTCAATGTAAAATAAGTCAAAGAAAGAGCTAAAGAAAACACGGTTTGGAAAGGAGATTCATTAGGAAAAGGTGTGAAATTAAAAAGGGGGGAAAGACATCAGGATTAGACAAAAAGGTGCCCAGGAGTCTTTCCAATAAATCCAGATTGCATACACACTGGCTTTTCCAGTTGCCAAAATGACCCCTTGTGCTGGATGACACTTACTCTATAGTAATTTAGAGCGCTGGTGTAAAGAGCTAAATTAATTGCTGAGACAGGAAAGGATGGCATAGAAAAACCTAGCAAGCGTGGGAATTCAGAAAGCTACCAGATCTTATTCTGCTGTCAAGTTGTGGAACGTATTGTCCAATTTGGTGCTTTGTGAAAGAGATCAAGAGCTTTCTTCTACATTACTTTTACAACTACTCTGAAAATTGAAAAGCTGAATTTGACAATATCACTCCAGTTGTCAGAAAACCTGGATCAAAGTGGGGCCAGAGAATTATTTCCCAAGGTTTCGTTCCACACAAGAAAGATTTCTTTTCCTCCAACAGAACACTGTGAGCCCCAAAGTCCTCACCCAAAATCATAGTTACAAATACAGACAGAATTCAAATGCTCATTAAAAAAAGACAGGACAGAAATATGTTTTAAACCATTTTAAGAAGTTTAATTTATTGACAATATGTAATCCTGAATGTAGATGATCATATTCTAGATGGCTAAGAGGTGTGGTAATTGAAGAACCCACTTATTTTCTGTTACAATTTTTGTCAGTTGTATGACATCAAAGATAATTCCAAACTTCAATGTCAACATTTCCATTATTATTACCACTGTATAAAATATTAATTTCTTTAACTAAAAACTGTATGTGAAAATTTCTACCTACGAAAAATGCAATGTTTCATGTCATGCCCTGCCGTTCAATGAACAGTCCAGCCAGGGAAGTCCGTCAGCACTAGTGGGACGTGGTACACAGGCAGCAGCACAGCAACCTCTTCCCAGCCATGCAAGGATGCAAGGCCAGCAGTGAAGGCTCCTCTACTCCCCCTCCTGGGAGGCCCGAAGTTCAGCTGCTGCCTTTCCTCGCAGAGTAAACAGCCTGCTTTCTGCTCCAGAAATGAAGCACAGCCGAGCTGGATGGATTTTGCAAATGAAGGCAAGAGCTGGGAGGGGGCAGAGCTCATCACCCGCTGTCCCTAGAAGGCAGCCCCACTGGGACAGATAGCCACTCCTCTCTCCCGTGCTGGGGAAGCTCAGGAGGCCCCAAGGCACAATCCTGTTCCATTGCAACCCCCTCTCTCAGACTCTCTTATATCTAGAACCTCCCAGCATCCAGGCCCTCTTTCTTCCAGTGGCACCGTGGACCATTTCCCCTAGGAGGCAGTCAGTGCAGCAGTATTTTGAACAGCACCTGCAATGTCATCTCCAACGGAGACACACCAAACTAGCTGATTTCCACCAATAAGAGTGGTATGATCAGAGAATAGGGCAACAAAGTAATGCATGAACGATCCCAGTGTAGATAGCAATGTGCATTTACGGCAACCTGCCTGAATGGCATCTGGCATTTTTAATACCACTATTCAAAAAAAATTAAAAGAAACAGCTGTAAACTAGGTGGATGGAGGCAGGGTTTCTAAACGCACCTTTTGCAGATTTAAAAACACAGCTTTTACACAAGAATAGGAAAAACTATACTGAAGGAGAAACACAAGCAGCTTGTAAAACTGATGACAATGGAGCAAGCCCTTACGAACGCTTCTCAACCCATCAATCACACTGACTCCCAGCCACACCACACCACCATTCCACAGTCTACGCACTTTCAGACAGACATGATTCCACACCACATGGAATTCCAAGGTCCCCGAGTTTCTGGAAAATAGATTTTGTCCCAATTTTTGTGACAGATGGAGTTGATAGTCTCAGGATGAAAAAAGCGCCAGTTTTGACAGGCAGCAGATACCGATGCCCCTTGTGGTTGGAGACGATGTTGCTCTTTGAATTAAGGTAGCACTGAAACGAAAGGCAATGGGTAAATGCACCACTACTTTTGTTATGCTCCTCTCCTTGTGCCTTAGTATTTTAGTTTCTACTTCCTTATTAGTAAGCAAAGCGAACAGAAAGTGTAAGAAGGCAGGACGTCAGCAAGCATTGTGCTTTCAATTAAAACTCTTAACAAATTTTTAAAAACTTTTTACTAGTTGACGGATCAAGTATCAAAGAACTATACTAGGATGTACTGTCTTTCTACCAACAGGCACCCTCGTCAGTGTCTTAAAACCGTGCACAAAAACCTCAGACAAGAAAATGAACTGAATGACTTTAAAATCGGTGGGGTATGTGGCAAGTGGAAAGTTGTAATACTGAAGGTACAGCAAAGGAATACTTACGTGGTCGCACTACACCACTAGTAGTTAGCTTTGCTCTCCCGGAGGGTACTATCACACTGAAACCTGGACCTCTGTTTCTATTTCAGTAAGAACAAAGTCGGTCCCATTTTGAGCCTGATCCTCCCTACCTTTCTGGTAGCGGCTCTGCCCTCACTTGAATCACTGGGAAGTTTGGATACACGCGTCACCCGGGCTAGAGAACTCGGTTTTGCCCCTCGTGTTGTAAGAGCAGGACCAGTGTCAGAGCCACATGCCTGCAACACCGGCGCGGAGAGCCATGCCGCCCGGCCCCGGCGCGATGCTGCCGAGTACCCCGCGGCCGCCGCCACCGCCCGGCTCCGCCACCGCCCGGCCGGTCCCGCAGCGCCTGCCCGCGCCGCCGCCACTGAGCGCNAAAAAAAAAAAAAAAAAAGGCTTCAACAACAGGGTGGGCCAATGGCAAGTGGCGAGGCAGGGAAAGGGGGCCGAGCGAAGGGAGAAAAAAGTGGAGAAAGGGAGAAAGAGAGCGAGAGAGCGCAGGCTGGGGGGGGTGTGTAAAAGAAGAAGCGTTGCTAATTTTTTTTGTTTGTTTGCTTTTCCATGCATGCATAATGAAGCCTAATCAGAGCACGTTGCTGCTGCTCGGAGGGCACTTTTGTATTTAAAGCCTTGCAAAGAAAAAAAGATCCACAGACGGATCCACAGAGCAGCTTGCACGGCTTGTTGACAACAGAAGCAGCATCAGTCGCCCAGAGAGAAAGAGACCGCGAAGGCTGCCTCTTCTCCTTTCCCCGTGCTCTCGTCTTGGTAGCGGGGAAAGACGTTTCTTCTCCCCGCCATCCGAAAGCGAGATCCGTACCGAGAGGGAGTCAGCGGAGCCGGGACTGTGAATGGGATCGGAGCGGCTGGCATGTGCAGAGATGCTGCGAACGGAGAGTTAAAAGCTCCCGAGGAGGCAGCAGCAGCAGCTGGGCATTTATTTTGTGGGGGAAAAAAAAGAGAGACGAACTGCATGAAGAGCAGGACAGCACCATGAGCTCTCCCGGCGCAGCCTGCGATTCCCCGAGCGCACTCCGAATCCGCTGTCGTCCGAGCCCCTATTTGCACTGACTCCCCGCACCTCTCCGGGCGCCTTCGCCGCCGCCTCGCCGAGCCCTAAGCAGCGGGTGGGGGACACGGGAAGGCCCCCGGGCGTCTGCTTCGTACCGCGACCCCGCCGACTTCAGCTCCCGGGGGCTTGAGGGCCCCGGGTCCGGCGCGCATGGATTGATGCGAGGAGACCTCATGCACACGGCCGGCGGGAGTTTTGGAAACTTTTCCGCGGGCGGCAGCTCCTTCTCCTCCTCCTCCTCCTCGTCTACCAG
>VXAZ01004110.1:57843-186375 GCA_013399875.1 Gymnorhina tibicen | reverse complement strand
TCTAGTCGAGCCCTCCCGCGGCGGCCGGGGATCCGGCCGGCGGGGCCCCTCGGTGCGGAGCGGCTTAAACGCTCTGGCCGTGGATCCCCCGACCCATCGCCCCGGCGCCCCATCCCCTCTCGTCTCTCCCTCTGCCTCCGCTGCTGCCCGTAGCCCCCGGCCGACCCCTTTCCCCGGCCCGGCGCTGCGAGCCGGCCGCTGGAGCGGTGGCCGGAGCGCAGGGGCCGCTCGTGTTTCGGGTGTTGGTCTCGAGTGTGCACTATGCAATTGCTGCCACCCTGCCTTCGTGTTGCCAGCGAGCGGAGCGGCTGACAGAGACTGCGGGCGAGGCCGCCAGCCGCCCCCCGGGACAAACCGGGAGTCATGGCATGCTGGTACTGGGGGTCTTTTGAGCGTTTTGACATGAAGGTTAGTAAGAGGTGAGCAACCCAAACTTGCTGCCAAAGCGTTGCCGTACTAGTTAGTCAGCAACTTGATTATCATTAGCCGCGTCTTGCTCTTCGTGATGCAGTGGTGCCCGA
Organism: Gymnorhina tibicen; assembly: GCA_013399875.1. Taxonomy (NCBI): domain Eukaryota; kingdom Metazoa; phylum Chordata; class Aves; order Passeriformes; family Artamidae; genus Gymnorhina; species Gymnorhina tibicen. The sequence continues at coordinate 185,854 of VXAZ01004110.1, read as the reverse complement.
AAGGGGCTTATACCGCATCTGCCATTAATTAAATTTAGGGAAATAGCAGACTGAATAAATTCGGTGGTTTACAGCACTCCCTCTTGCACACACATATTCCCTATAACAAAAACGTGCCAGCAGCCGTCTCTTCCTCTGTAACCTAGCGACATTAAAAAAAAATTGTTTCGGAGTTGTTGGCTATACTGAACAATGCAACTTTTGTTTTAAAAGAGCTCTGCACTGCCATCTTTGAAAGACACTTTTAAAGTCGAGAACATGTATGTACAAATATCCTGAAAAGTTTTATTGCCTCGTCATATCAGGGTGCTGACCTCTGGTAAATCTTATATTAAAAAAAGTATTTAAAACTGGGATTTGTTACCAGTCGCTCTTCATTGTATATAGAATTTTATAAATTGTATGCTTTGGGGATAATTTATTTAAAAAAAGATAATAAAAAGTTTTAATTCCACATCCTATTTGCCAGGTAGCTGCATTTGCTATTTGTTTCTGGAAAGGTACAAATTTCACTTTATGTTTAAAGGGATACCAGCAACAGTGATTAAGTGAAGTATTGTCTAGAACATCAAGTGTACAGTGTATTTTACAGATTGAAAGTTAACTTTCTTATTTGGAGAGACTTTATGAACGTTTTAGAATTGTATAAGCACATTTCTGAGCTGCCTTAAACCTTGTATTTTTTATAGAAGGCGTAAAAAAGGCCTGTCTTTTAAATATGTATGGCTTTTTGTATTTTCTAAACGTGTAAATTAGTAAAGAAAGAGCTTTAAGTAATGGATGCAGTGAAATTGTCTTCCAGGGACACTTGAACTCTCAGCACCCGAGATGTGGGGGTGGGGGAAGAGAGGCGGGGATCAAACCACAAAATAACAAACCAAAAAAACCGTAAAAAAAAAAAAAAGAAATCTGTATCTGCCTGTAATACTTCACATAGATGTAAATTAATGCTATTCTTACTTTAATGGATAATTACATGCAAGAAGTAAATACAGCTTTGAAAGTACTCAAATGAGTGGTTGATTTTATAATGCGTTGACATGGTAACTTGCCAGTGCCAGAAGAGAGTAAAGCAATTCAAGGACACTGCTCCTGTATATATACGTGTAGAATTACTAGTGCACCGCGCTTTCTTCATGCAGGCACCCTGCTCTCACTGGCGCTTGTAGAAAAGCTCCTAGGCGTGCAAACAAGTAAGTGGTGAGAAATACATCACACAGAGGTGGCAAGCGTTTCGAACAAGGCTTCGCTTCGCGCGGGCAGGGGCACACGCATCAAGGCAGCTGCAACAAAATGCAAAGTTTGCTATTCAGCCTGCCTTCTCCCACAACGAAGAATGCAAAAGTAAACATGCTGAAGGGATCAGCAATTACTAGATCTTGTAATACTGTGCTTAGGAGTTGCTTTGCATCTTGCTGAAGCCTGGTTTGCTGCCAGAGCTACTGATCTACACTCAAAACGCCCTTAGATAAATAATTACACTCTTAAGCTGTGTCGAGTGCTGATACACTTGACCTTGTAAATAGAAATGTTTGCAGTAGGAATAAACTCCAGCACTGGAAAATCTTTTAAACATTAACACAAAAGAGAGAGCTCAGTCCTCTAGGGATTTGAGTTTGGACTGCGTCAAGCTAGGCACTCAAGAAAAAAGAAAAAGAAGAAAAAAAAAAGGGAAAAAAGGAAAAAAGTTTATTTATCTTCTGTTCATGGTGTTTATTTAAAGCTTTTCGTTTTAAAGGCTATAATTGGAAGGCAAGTCAGAAGTTTAAAAGCTACCACAAATAAACTTTGACTGAGGGGGCAACAGATTAGCAAGATAGTGTCTTTTTCATCTTACCAGATCTTGACAGAGCCCAAATCCCCATCTGTCTGTTGTATAAATCAACAAAATTAGAAATCTCTGCTTCTGGGTTAGTTATTTCAATGACAGATTATTTTATTATTTCTTTAGAGTGTGAATTTGATTACGTTGCCCAGCAATAAACACACACAAGTGCACGTGCACACGCATAAACCAACCCCAAATAGTTGTGGTACCAAACAAGTGTATGACTATGGTGTGCGGCTATGATCTGAAGTTTGTTTTTAAAGTCATCTGAACGGTTGAGTAAGCTTATTGTTAAAACAAAGCTGGAAACTGTTTCCTCAGGAGGAGGACAGAGCAGTTGGGTGAGACTTGTAAATAGAGTCAGCTTTCTTTACAAAGTGCTGAGTTCACAGTTGGGTAAGGATGATCTTAAATACTTCTTCCACAGATGACCAGAAACATACTTTCGGTTTGTCAACAGTTAGCACCCACAAGGACTATTTAACTAGTTGTTGATGAAAAATTAAGTCCCAGCTAAAAGCCTTTATTTTTCTTCATTTAAGAGTAAAGACATTAGCACTAGAAAAGAACTGATAATTAACTGCTACAATAAACTCAAGACTTAATTTTACAGGCTCCTGTCGAAAGCATCTGCCTGGAATAAATCAACACCGAGCACCACTAGGCAGGGAGGACTCATCTGTATGCTTCCTTCTCCAGAAAAAGTGGATTGTTTTAATTTAAGTAATTGTGCAATAAATACAGCTGAACTAATTCTGTCCTGTGAGCTTCTCTCCATAAGGAGATAACTCTGTGGGTTTTGTTCTATAGTCAGAGTAGGAGGAATGGCTGCCTGTGTTGCTATTTGTCCCAGCCAGGCAAAGCCTGTGCAGATGTTGATGTCCATCAAATCTGTATTTCTTTTGCTTGATTTTCAGACAGATGGAAATCTTGAAATGTCAAGTGATGTAGCAAGAACAGATTTAAGCAAGGGAAAGGCTTCACCTTTCCTGACAGAGGGAAATTTTTCACAGGAAAGGAAGTTCTCTCATTTGTCTGGCTATTTGGCAGTGCTCTCTGCTGAAGTCCTGTCCAGCCTATCTCTTCCAGGGGAAGAAGGAACTTTGCATCATTTCATGTAAAATAATCCAGTAGGTTCTGATCCCTTTTCATTCCAGTTACCAGGTTTGAATTCTTGGTGACAGTTTATTTGTCTTTGGAGGCACTTCAGTGACAAATGTTTAAGGGAGTGTGGGACAATGGTGGAGAACAAGGAGGCAGTTCATTGAACTGACAGTGACCATACAGTAAATAGGGGGAAATTCAAGCTTCACTGGTCACCCAAGCGCACAGCAAATCTTTTGTATGCAATCACAATGGACATAACATAAGGTCTCTGTTTATTTTCAACAATATACACCAATGTATACAGACAGGGATACATAACTTCAAAATTGTTATTACATTAAGCCTTACAATGACCATAAGCAAAGCTCTGGTTTGGCCAAGTCTTTTCATGGGCACACTGGAAAGCATGATGGATTTTACTTAGAATCTTCACTCCTCCTGAAAGCTGTTGGTGTACCAGATCTCTCGCTACAGACATACCTCTATGCATATCTTAGACAGGGCTGCAAAGGTGGCTGCAGGGAGCTTTGCAGGTAGAGAACAAGATATTCCATCTCAATGTGATGCAAAACTAGTACTTGATGTTTGGTTTGTTTTTTCTTTTGAGTACACTGGAGTTTGAGAGGTACTCCACAAGAGCCAAAGTGCACATATAAAAAGTAATGGGACAAAAAATCATCACCATTTGAGTAATGGAAAATCCTTCTTGAGTGACTGAGTTGCATAGCCTTCACATGTCACAAAAAAACATTTAGACCTTCAATCGATTTTGTTCCTGTCTCCAGTAATAACATCACACACTTCCACACTGCCTGTGGTAACACACCCACTGCAAATCCTAGGAAAAGTTGTGCAACAGAAAACATTTTCAAATGGGAAGAGCAGTGATTTCATGTCTGTGATACAGATTTGTAAGCAGTAAAGTTGAAAGTTACTGTATTTTACTTGAGGCATTGGCTGTGGTAGACAGTTGAAAAGGCTCACATTGACTGTCTGAATGACATAAGTAATGTGCTATTAGCATAAATACTTTCTAAGACATCCATTTAATCAATTTCTTAAATAACAGAATGATCTACTACAAAATAGTGGACTGTATACACTATATTTTGGCACAAAGATGGTCATTCTCCCACTAGTAACCAGGGGCTCTAAATAAATGATTTCAACAATGTTTTATTAAAGGAGGACAAGAGCCCTCGAGCTGCATTAATCGGGGAGAAGTCGAGTGGCACTTTTGTTATGGAAATGTTAAACACATAATAGTTCAGGCAAACAATGTGGAGCCACTTCATTCTCTCAGCCATGCTGACACCTCTTAAAGAGGAACTGCAGGGAAGGATGTGGGAAAGATTTGCTTTCTGAGGAAGCTTTCAGCTAATATTTTGGATATTTAACTCCAAAATTCAACCAGTACAAATGTAACTGAAGGGCATAAAAATAAAACAATAAAGAGGGATGATTTATGCAGCTACTGCTAGTGATGAGAGTTTGGTGCTCAAAATCAAAATAGTAATTGAGAAGCCCCCCTTTTATTTAAAGTTTCTTTTCTTCATGAATTTATTATGAGACAAGTGGATATTATAGTAGAAGGTGAATGTACACAAAGAGAAATTTTTGTTAACATATGAAGATAATACTGCTAATACTATATCTTGGACATACATCAGGGAGGAGAAAGGAAAACCCTAGAGTAAGGAAATAGACTAAGGTTTAGTAGGATGGTCGTGACGTGAAGTGTGATGTGTAAGCAACCTAAAAATATATTAATAAAGTGATACAGAGTGTGATACGAGTCTGTGTAAAGATCCACTTTCAACTGTGGTATTTTGAATGGGTAAGAGGAAGAACGGATAGGGAAGAGGAGATGACTGTTATGTAGATAAGGTTTGGAGAACAAATAGCGTGCTTGCTAATAAGGAGAAAGAAGCTCCAAAAAAAATATTAAGAAGTTAGCTGAGACACGGTTTGAAAATAATGGGGGAATGCAGAAATGTCTTTAGTAATGTTGGCAGAGCCAGAAGGTAAGAGTAATATGGAAAGAAGATGAATATTCAGCTCTGGAAACAATTTTTTTCCCATCTCCAGAAGATGGACATGAAAGCTATCATCTCCATGGATGATAGCTTCTTGATGTTCATGACAGTGCACCTCCAACACTGTGTCCGGGCTTCAGACCACTCCTCTCCCAAGGTCAGGAAGGATGTTGAGAAACTTGAGAGGCTAGAGGAGGGCTGCCAGAATGACTAGAGTTTGTGACCAACAAGGAAAAAATGAGGGAACTGAACTTTAGTCCAACTGAAAAGAGAATCTAATGGCACCCTATAGGCATGGGAAGAGAACTTTTGTAAAGACTACAGGGCCAGACTCTTCTCGGTAGTATAAGAAGAAGGTATGAAAAGGTGCAGCAGGCACAAACTGTGGCCAGTAGGTTCAGACTGAGCTTTAGGAAGAACTTTGCCAGGAGGTGAAGGAGGTAGTACAGCACTGAGACAGGTTTCCCAAAAAAACCCTGTCACCTCCATTGTTTGAGGTTTCCAAGATCTAGCAAGATCCAAGGCTAGCAAGAGATACAGCTGATTTCTAGTGTTGGCTGGAATACATCTTCTAGAAAAACTTGGAAGTAGATTTTCTCTGAGGGTCCCATTAAATAAGTTTGTATTATACTGTGATTTTAATGTTGACCTGATGATGGGATGTCCAGGAGGCTCCTTAGATGTAGAATGAGATCAGGCTCAAGAATACATATTGCATATTTCAATGGAGATGGTGATACATGGAAATTGAGGAGAGAAGGTAACTGTTACACATGCCCACAAGGCCGGAGAGGGTGGAAACAGTTGAAAAGGGGTCAAAGGGGAAGTTTAGGAGGAGAGTGGAGACCAAAACATAGAATTTAGTGCAGGACTTGGAGACAAGAGGAACAGAGGAAGTATAATACAAGGGAAATAGTGAAATATAAGGGAACATAGTGAGGAAAGGGAAAGTGTCCATCTAAGAGTAACAGTTACGAATTGGAAAATGGACAGTTTGATTGGAAATAGAAAGACAAGATTAGGAAAAAAATTTGGAGGAAACTGGGAATGCAGAAGGGACGTCTCCTTTGCAAGAGAGAAATACTTGTTTATAAACATGTTCTTGGCACTTCTAACCACAGTATCTTGCTGCCTTGAAACAATAGAAATAAAATACAACAGAATCTTCTCCCTTATAAGTATGTCTGCATGCAAATATAGACAATGCAGACACAGTTTGTATTTTTAACATAGTATTTTTAACTATCTGAGAGATTACAGTGCTCTGTGTAGTCACAAAACACACATCCTCCAGTAAATAAAAATAGCTTGCTGGATGTTGTCTAGTAATGCAAAATCACGTCACATCTGTTTATAATGTCTTATACTAAAATAATGCAGTCACCTACTACTTTATAGTGTATCTGAGAGTGTATATTTGGCTTGCACTAGTTTTAATTGTTTAAAAAATAAAGGAAGTTAGGTGGTTTAAACAGAATAAATACAAGCACTACAAATTTCCAGTCATCCCCAGGCGATGATGCTAAGCCTTCTAATTCAAACAGTGGTAGTAGCTGAAGTGCTATTGTCAGCATGATCTTTGTAGCTTTAGCATCTATATCCGGAAATTTCTCTAGCAGGGTACTGGCCTGCATTCTGACATATTGCATCCCTACAAAGAGGAAATCAAGGAAGAATGCCAGGAGGCCTGCATGGATGAACAAGGAGCCCCTGGACAAACTTAAACCCAAACAGGTAGCTTACAGAGCACAGACAGGGAAAGGTAGCCGGGGAGTAATACAAAGAAATTGTCCAAACAGCCAAGAAGATGGTTAGGAAAGCTACAGCACTGGCAGAGGTAAATCTGGCCAGGGACATCAAGGGTAACAAAAAAACTTCTTTAGGTACATCAATAATAAAAGAAAGACTAGGGAAAATGTGGCTCCTTTCAGGAGGGATATGGAAGACCTGGTTACACAGGACATGAAGAAGGCTGAGGTACTCAATCACTTTTTTGCCTCAGTCTTCACCAGCAAGTGCTCAGCCACACTGCCCAAGTCCCAGAAGGTGAGAGCAGGGACTGGGAAAATGAAGAACTGCCCTCTGCAGGAGAAGATCAGGCTCTAGAACATCTAAGGAACCTGAAGGTGCACAAGTCCATGGCACCTGATGAGATGCATCTGAGGGTCCCGAGGGGACAGGCTGAGAGAGTGGCTAAGCTAGTGCCCATTATATTTGAGAAATCATGTCAGTCTGGTGAAGTTCCCACTGACTGGAAAACGGGAAATATAAGCCCCATTTTTAAAAAGGGAAATGAGGAAGAGCCAGGGAACTAAAGGCCAGTCAGTCTCACCTCAGTGCCTGGCAAGATCATGGAGTTTCCTCCTGTGCTAAGAGAAACTGTACTAAGAGATATGGAAAATAATCAGGTGATTGGTGACAACTGGTTGCATTAAGGGCAAATCATGCCTGACTAACTTGGTGGCCTTCTACGATGGGGTTACATCACAGACCCAGTGCTGAACATGGGAAGGGCAAACAGGTGTCTTGCACCTGGACTTGTGGAAAGCACTGGACACTGTCCCGTACAACATCCTTGTCTCTAAACTGGAGAGACATTGGTTTTGATGGATAGACTACTCAGTGGATAAGGAACTAGCTGGATGATCGCACTCGAAGAATTGTGGTCAATGGCTCAATGTTCAAGTGGAGAGCAGTGACGAGTGGAGTCCTCAGGGGTCAGTACTGGGACTGACACTGTTCAACACCTTTGTCGGTGACATGGACAGTGGGATCGAGTGCACTCTCAGCAGGTTTGCTGATGACACCAACCTGAGTGGTGCAGTCAATGCGCTCAAGGGAAAGGATTTCATCCAGAGGGACCCTGACAGGCTTGAGAGGCTGGCCCAGGTAAACCTCACGAGGTTCAATAAGGCCAAGTGCAAGGTCCTACACCACAGTCGGAGCAATCCCAAGTACAAATATAGGCTGTTAGAGGAATGGATTAAGAGTAGCCCAGGGGAGAAAGACTTGGGGGTGTTGGTGGATGAAAAGCTCAACATGACCCAGCTGTGTGCAGNGGACCCTGACAGGCTTGAGAGGCTGGCCCAGGTAAACCTCACGAGGTTCAATAAGGCCAAGTGCAAGGTCCTACACCACAGTCGGAGCAATCCCAAGTACAAATATAGGCTGTTAGAGGAATGGATTAAGAGTAGCCCAGGGGAGAAAGACTTGGGGGTGTTGGTGGATGAAAAGCTCAACATGACCCAGCTGTGTGCAGTTACAGCCCAGAAAGCCAACTGTGTCCTGGGCTGCATCAGAAGAGGTGTGAACAGCAGGTCAAGGGAGGTGATTCTGCCCCTGTACTCTGCTCTTCTGAGACCCTACCTGGAGTACTTCTACCTGGAGTACTGCATCCAGGTTTGGGATCCCCAGTACAAGAAAGATGTTGGCCTGTTGGAACGAGTCCAGAGGAGGCCACTAAGTTGATCCTCTTCTATGAAGACAGGCTGAGAGAGTTGGGGTTGTTCAGTGTGGAGAAGAGAAGGCTCGGAGAAGACCTTTTNAAAGCCAACTGTGTCCTGGGCTGCATCAGAAGAGGTGTGAACAGCAGGTCAAGGGAGGTGATTCTGCCCCTGTACTCTGCTCTTCTGAGACCCTACCTGGAGTACTTCTACCTGGAGTACTGCATCCAGGTTTGGGATCCCCAGTACAAGAAAGATGTTGGCCTGTTGGAACGAGTCCAGAGGAGGCCACTAAGTTGATCCTCTTCTATGAAGACAGGCTGAGAGAGTTGGGGTTGTTCAGTGTGGAGAAGAGAAGGCTCGGAGAAGACCTTTTAGCAGGCTTTCAGTACCTAAAGGGGAGTTATAAGAGAGCTGGAGAGGGATTTTCATTAGGACATGTCGTGATAGGACAAGGGGGAATGGTTTTAAGCTGAAGGATGGTAGGTTTATATTAGCTATTAGGTAGAAATTCTTTACTGTAAGGGTAGTGAGGTACTGGAACAGGTTGTCCAGAGAGATTGTGGACTCCCCAGCCTTGGAGGCATTCAAGACCTTGATGAGGCTTTGAATATTTGCCCATGACAGGGGTATTGGAACTAGATGATCTTTAAAGGTTCCTTCCAACCCAAACAGTTTTATGATTCTATAGGTATTCCCAATATGCTCAGTAGTAATGATCTCCATGTTATCTCTTTTCAGGAGTTACAGTGTCCTTCTAAATCCATTCAAACATTTTTGATGTTATGTAAAAATACGTTATAGCAGGAAGTAAAGCAGCAGTCCACAGAAACTCTTATGGCTATCTTATTTTTCATATTAGTGTATTCAGGTGTATACCATATGTTTGCAAATTAGTTTAAAGGACCTGGCAAAGTCAAGTACAGACAGATGTCTGTGCATATCAGGAATTGAGGTCACGGAAGAAAATTCGATACGAGGGTGTGGATTTTACAGAAAGAACTGGAAAAATATATGTGCTAAATAGTTTGTCCAAAACATCTCACCTTTCTCTGATGTAAAGTCATGTTTGCGTAGTTCCAAATCATTGACTCCTGTTTCAGGTAGTCTGAGTTTGCAGTAGTGTAACTGTTGTCAGAATTTAGCCTTTGGCTTTCTTTCTATACTTGGAGAGAAAGATTACTCAGTTAGTTAAATGAAGCTTATGTGAATCAACAGGCAGCTAACACTTGGGTTTTGCCTGGTGTAGCTAAAAGTTGGCTAAAACCTACTGAAGTGAGCAAAGTTGAATGCCTGGATGTGTTGAAGAACATGTTACTATGCAAAAGGTATTTCTAGAATGGAGAGGACATATTTGTAAAAGGAGCATATAAGAATGATATGGAAATCTGAGAAACTCTGAAATCTTTTCCCTTTTGGGCTGCTCAAACCTTGCGTGGTTCAGTTTTTGGCAATGTTAGGCTAAATCTTAGAACATACTGACTGCATGTAGAGTCTGCATGTAGTCCCTCCCATTATATTCACAAATAATTCTGACTCTTTAGATCTCATTGGGAACACTTTGGTCAGAATACTGTTTTGTTTTCTCACATCTGTGTGCAGTAAACAAGAAAAAGAGCTGTAGCAACCAAGCACTTCCTCTGTATTAAGAAACATTCTGTCCTGCAAGCTAGCTGAAGTCTGTCTTTCTGATATTCATGGGAAAAAAATTATTTTCTCAATTAATTTTATAGGGAAAATTTGTTAAACTTAATGGAACTAGTGAGAGCATTGTGTGGTGATGCTCCCTCCATCTGGATTTTAAGCCTAGCATTGTCTTAGTACTCTGCTGTGCGAATCAAGGAAGATGGTTACACATTGGTAGCCCTGACTCAGGAGATGCTCATGTTTTGCAGTAGGCAAATCTGAGGCAGGAGCTGTTTCTAATCCTGCCCTGATTCTACTCAGGTCCTACCCTCATCCGGGGATATAGAAATGCTTTAAACTACACCTGCCATTCAGTTGTCTTCCAGAATACTACATCAGTAGTGCACTGCTGTTTGGAAAATGTTCAAGCCCAAATCTCCTTTAGCCCTGCTGTCCTTCCAGGTGAGAAGATTAGGACAGGGTGCAGAAAGGTGGTTAAATTACCTCCATTCTGTCTGGAGAATCTTTTACACTGCAGCAGTTCTAAATATCATGTTTGCTGCCAGAATGGGCAGGGACCCCATCAAAGACTTTTGCCAGCAAGATTTCTGTTAAAAAAAAGGGAATAACTGTCGTAAATGAGGTACAGCCTTTTGAAATGGTACAAATATGTCCTTGACTCATTGTAGTCTGCAGGAATCATGTAACTTCCATTTGTTTGGACTGGTTTTGTCATTCATCAGTGGGCAAGCTTTACAGCAAAATAGTTCTGCAAACAGTTAGAACTGCTCAATATTTTGTGTTGTCTGTTGTGGGAGGAGTAGTGTGGAGAAGAGATAAAAATGTGTGATGAAAATAAGCTAAGTGAAAGCATTATTTTGGAAATATTTCCCTAACTGTTTATAACTTTTCTGAGTTTCAACATTTAAGTTATCAGGAGTGCATAAATACTGACAAAATTGCTATGAATGTATCAAGAGTCAAGGTCAGAGGAAAAAAAGATTAAAATGAAAAGTATTTTCTGCAAGGTTGTAGTATAAATTGTTTACGGTGGAAGATAACATATAAGTAGCCCTAGGTCAACAAGACAATCTAATGTCTTCTGTCATTAAAAAAAACTCCATTATTTTAGATTCATTAAATGGAAAACATAAATCCTAAGAACAATATGTCACTTCAAAACCAATTTAATCTTTAGAACAATGGCATTTTTATTAAAAATTGCATTTCTCTTTTCTGAGTTTCCTTAAATAACTCTGAGGATATACATATCTTCAAAGAAAACCATTAAATATCCCACAGGGCTGAGACTTTAAACATGAAAACCTTTAGGAAATTCTGATCTAGATGAGTGATATTTTTGTTTTATTAGATTTTTTTTTAATTTTAAGTAACTACCTATATTTAACAATAGCTTAATACTCACTGTGAATAAAAAGTGATGAATTGTATATATATACCAGCCAGGCTTGCTTTTCTCCTGAGATTTCTATTCTTCTATTTGTTTCAGATTTGCTTAAGAAAAAGAATGTGAAAGACACGGTTTCAGAAACACACTGCCACTTTAAGAGGATACAACATGCCTATTAATAATTGTATTACTCCTCTATTATTGTTAAGAATAATGAAGGAATGGGAGCGTTGGCCCCCAAGCTGAATTTATCCTGAAATGTTTTCAATTAACTCTTGGCACCGGCAGGAAAGCATCAAACCTTTCCCATGCTGAAATATGGAAAATCTGCAGGGAACATCCCAGCAGGAGTGGAATTTCATTAAAACAAGCACATCATAATTCAACGACTTCTGCACCCTCTTTAAGCCTTTCTATTGATAAGGAGTCCGAGGTGATTTTTATGGATTTGCAAAGAGAAATGATTTCATAAGATCTTTTCAAAGAGTTTGTTTTGGCTGAGGCATTTGAGTTATTATCTGCTCCCTGATGAAAAAAGAGTAAGACATTTGGCATAACTGTGACTACTAAATAAGAGGCAGAGCTGAAGAGACTTTTAGCAAAATTTTATCCCTCAGACAACCATTTTCTGTAATCTCTGTAGGAACTGACTCCACAACTATTTTCCCAGATCTTTTAAAGAAAGTGTTGCCATTAAAACCTGCACTTTTGAACAACTACATGTGGAGACTAAAGCAAGCTTGGGGTTAATTACATATTCAAATACAGGCATTTTAATGTTAAATATACCCATACATTTAGTAGTGAAATATTAGACAGAGGTGTGCATTGATTTAACAATATGCATATTGCTTTGCCCATACATGGGTTGTCTTAAAATGTTTCGCTATCCTATATGTAAATAAAATTAACATATGTGTGGGATATAGCGTATTTTTAAACACTGCTGAAGGCTTAATACTTTTTTGCTAAGTGTTGTATGATTTTATCTTGACGTTAACTCTCCACCCCCTGCAAAATAATTTTTCCTGTCAGGATATATCCAGAGTATAGAGACATGAATTGCTGCTCATTACAGAACATTAGCATTTATGTTTATTAACAGGTATGATAATCAAGTATTTTTGCTAATCCCCAGTAAAGGCTCAGCCTGGCTGCATTTAAAGTAGAAGATTAAATATTTGTGTCAGTCTTGGTTTCTCTGTTTTGAAGAGGTACTGAAAATTTATGGGAAAATCTTGTCTTTTTTTCTACCCAGTGTTCAAAACAATCACTTACTTATTGCTGCCATTCCCTCTGTGGCACCACTGCTCCTGAGGCAGGAAGAGCATCATGGAAATTTAGGAAAGCAAGCTGCTGAGGCTGGCACCACACAGATACAGGTTATGCTACAAAGCAGATGGTACTTTGGGTGTGCTTTCCATTGGTAGAGGCATCTTTTTTTCCCATCCTTGTCCCATCCTCCCAAAAGGCCCCCAGGCTAAGCATCTCCAATGCTGACTTGAGTACACAGCCTCTCCTTCTGAGGCTACAGTGGTACATGCTAGGTGATGCCTCAGTTTGACACATTAACAAGTAGTTGCTAGATTCACACACTTATCCTTTGGCAAGCTTGGATGACAAGAGCTCTTTCCAGCCAGGCCAGGACACGAAAACTCATATAAAACCAGACCATGTGATTTGAATCCAGACTGTCACAATTTCACTGCATGTCTATTTTTCAACATGAGCAGGAGGACTTAACAGACACACATACACCCACATTTTCACAGCAATCTGTTTTTGTGTTCAGCAACAAGGTTTTATTCTGAGATTTCAGTCGAATGATACTCATTTGTAGCTAACAGTTTTTCTTTCACATATATGACAGATGAAGAAACATTGTAGGAGTTAGAGTACTAAGGGTTCTATTTTTCTGGAGGTACAGCAGGATTTTTCTGCCTTCAGTTAGCCATGTTACACCTACACCTTTTACATCCTCGACAGCCTGCAGCAAGGAGTTCCACTACTTAACTGCACAGTTTTGAGATGTTTTCCTCTTCTTCGGTGGGACTTTGCCACCTGACATTTCCCTTGCTCTGAAGTGATTTTATAGAACTTTTCCACATCCCTTTTCAAGGTTTCTTTTTCCATGGAACCCCATTCCATCACTTTGATCATTGTTCCTGCTCTTTTCTGTACTACATAGAGTTTTATTACAATATGGTGGGGATATGGGAGCAGAACCATAGGAAAACACTCTTTCTCCTTCTTTTAGATGGTTTCTAAGTTCAAGAATATGGAGATGGTTTTGAACCCAATGATTCAGAGAATTAATCATGACAGATGTTTCTATCTTGGGGTATTGGAAAATTAATGACTAAAAATGGCTACTAGTGCCCTAAATAGAGTGACGTGGGTGTTTCAGTTGAGTTTGCAGTGGATGAGTCTAGTTGAGGACAGGAATACAATGAGTGCAAGAGGATTAGATTTTACATTTCTGTCAAAGTTTGTTGCATGATAGAGCAGGCCCTTCAGTCTTTCTTTTTGATTTTGTTAAAAGATTGATAACATGCTGTGACCTATATGGACATGGAAATTTAAATTCAGTGATTTTTGTGATGCTTTTGATGCCCAGTAACAGGGAAGATGTACCAGGGAAAGACTGCACTGCACAATTTTCAGTTTATACTAATTTCTATTATTTTTAACTGTTGTAGACCAGGAATTCTGCTGCCTTGGTACTCTTACCATGGTCCATTCAATGAGCATGATATAGATTAGAAAAGAAAGAAATGTTGTGCCCTACTGGTTGTTGGGGAGAAATTCTACTTTGATCTCTTTCCTTTTTCAAGGAGTTTTTTTATGTTCTCATAATTAGAAATCTGACAATGCACTTAACCATAAGATATCCACATTTGCTTGCTACCCTTTCATTTTAGGCTGCTGATCTTCCCACTTAAATACAAAAACTTGCATTTTGTATTTTTTTTTCTTTGGGTGTTACAGCATCCTGGCATTCTGCCAAAAGGTTGTTGTGTTTCCTGTTTCTTCTCCTTGTGATTGCCCACCATGTGGAGAGTTTAAAGCAGTCCTGTGTTGTGCGGGACATTCCCAGAACTCATCCAGTCATCATGAAGTTATTGTTATTTTTAACCTTATTAAGTCAGTGCCTCATGACATAAGATCAATGATACTCAAAAGGCATTTCCTGTCAAACCAGAAATGCCTTTTATACCAAATTCCGCAGGTCTAGAACACCTGATCTAGCCTACTGATATCATATTTATGATGAATAAAGCTTTATGAAATTAGGATATTTGTTTTTACAGGTAATTGTGAAAAAGCTTTTCAAAATGGGGATGGGGACAGCACAGTTAACAGTCAGCACAGACAATAGTGTTTAATAATATTAAGATAGTAATTGAGTTTAATTCTCAAAAACTCAGATGTTCACAGTTTTGATTGACACCAGTTGCCTTTTAGAAACTCAACCCCAGATCTCAGTGGCTTATGAATTAAAATTTTACCTGAGATCATTCACTACCCTTCCTTGCCTTCTCCCAGAACCATTAGAAAAACAAAAGGAGAATCCTCTTTTTTTCGTGGTTTTAAACAGATTTTGAGGTTTGATGATAAGAATGCCCAAAAACATTTTTGCATTTTTAGTTTCCTTAATTACAAACTGTTTCTTAAAAAGGTCATGTACAAACAGTATTTTTTTCGTGTATCAGTAAATAAAGGGCAAGAACACAAACCAAAATAGAGAAACACTGTTTGATACAGTAGTTAAATGAATTAGATTTTTATATGACTGTAGATAAATGCTATTAATACTTAACAAAGTTGAATGAAGCCACTTCAGAGAGAACCTTTAGCCATTATTTCCAAGATGTTATAATGAGTAGATGAAACTTTAGAAACCAGACCAAGGCAAACTCATTGTGAAAATGGTTGAGAGAAGAGGGCAAGGGCCAAGGCAGAGCAGGGGAAAGAGTAAAAAGGAAAAGAAAGGGAAGAGAAGGGGACTAGTGAGATGAAGTAGTAAGAATTTTCAACAACATGAAAAGGTTGTTTCAAGGAAGAAGGGAATAAGTTATTTCCTATATTTAGAATTGAATGGGTACCTACTCAGGAGTAAATTTTCATTCACTGACAATTTTTAAGAACATCTGACAAGATGTAGCTGGTCTGGACTAGTGTTGTGGCTTAACCCTGTAAACACTGAGCTGCAAACATTCCCTTGCTTACTCACCACCAGGTAATGAGGAGGAGAATCAGAGGGCAAAACTGAGAAAACTCATGGTTTCAGATAAGGACAAGTTTACAGTTCAATAGGTAAAGCAAAAGGAGGAATTCATTTCCTAATTCCTATCAGCAGGCAGGCATTCAGCCACCTCCAGAAGAGCTGGCCTTCATCTTGCATCATATATATTTGGAAAGACAAACACCATAACCATGAGTGTCACTCCCTTTCTCCTCCTTTCATTCAGTTTTTATTGCTGAACTTGATGTCATGTGCCATGGGATATCCCCCTGGTCAGCTGGGGTCAGCTGTTCCAGCTGTGTCCCCTTCCAGTGTCTTGTCCACCCAGGCTACTTCAATAGAGGGACAGTTTGAGAAACAGAGAAGGTCTTGACACCGTCAGAACTATCCTGAACAGTGTATTGTCAAAACTGTTTTGGCTACCATGCCAAAACACAGCACCATATGAGATATTATGAGGAAAATTAACTCCATTCCAGTCAAACCCATGACAAGAAGTCCTGGAGGACAGGACTAGATTATTCAGAGGCACTCTGGAAAACTCAAGATTTCCCCAAAATAAGTGTTAACATTAGGAGAAACTGCTGAAGGACAGAACTGTAAAACTTAAATGCATTATTAATGCCACAGCGTATTTCTCCATCCTTTGCCATATTACTTTGCACAGGTTCTGTTACACTGAATTCTGTTTATAGATGCACATAATGCACTACTATTTTTCTGTATGCTGTTCTTCTTTTTTCTTTTGAAGTCAAGTTTAATAGTTGATGTATTTAAAACACAAATCTGGATCTCAGTCATCTCAAGAAATATGTCTAAATTGTTTCAGATTTTCCCAACAATACAGGCTGAGTGCAAGTAAGAGTGACATCCTCTGTCTGTAGTTTTCTATCTTTGTCTTTCAGAGATACAGAAGACAGAAGACATCCTTTTTCCATTCTTTTCTTGTATGTATTTATACATGTATAGACATTCATATACATATTTTATGCTATATGATCATCTTAGCAATAAAACGTCAAAGTGAATCAGCAGTTAGAATGAAAGGTGCTGAATTTTCTAATGAACTTGTATATGTGGTCCATGGTTCTACAGGCTGGCACCAGTTTTTAAGAAAGGTCTGTTGCTTGGAAAGGTGACTTACAGTCTTTCAGTAATGACCCTGAAGTGTCATCAGGGAATAACTGTTGATGACGTACTTCATTCTCATACACAGTGAGCTTTTCTGGTAAGTTTTTACAGTCTTTCATTATAAACCTACACAAATTTCTTTCATGCCTCAGAGATATCTTCTAATTAATTCTTTATACTGCATGAGGTTTTTGTCAAATTTAAACAGAAAGTATCTATGAGAAGGGAGAATCTGAGGATGCTTTTCCTTTCCACATAACAAAAATTGAACATAATTTCTTTTGTATAAATGTTATGATCTTGTATAATTTGAAAACTTAGTCAATTTTAGGCAGTGTGTAATAGGACACATGGATAATATATCCCACATAGACAGTGTATGGTGATTACAAAAGAGATGGCATTGATTGCCTTGCTTGTCTTTACTGTAACCTTTCAAGGCTGAATTATTTTGGCCCTTTGTATATTTAGCATGTTTTTATTCTGAGTACCTACCTTTTAAGGGGTTGTATGCAAATTTCTTTGTGTATACTTTCTTATAAATGTGTAACGTAGTTTATTAGCCCTCTCTCTGAGCTTGTGTTTCTAACTGCAGGTGAAACGTCACCTGGAGCCAAGATTAGTATTTGCTTTTATGGAGAAATTTGTTTGTATCTGATTTCAAAAATGCAGGAACTACTGGCAAGCTTCACTGCAAAGACTGTGAATGTCTTGAAGCATTGTAGCATACTTCCCTTGGAAACACTTTGTGAAATAGGCATGCTGCTACTGTCCCCAGTTTGCAGGTGAGGATTGGAAGCTCAGAAACAGGGAAGGTGACTTGCTCAAAATCATGTGGAACCTGCCCTTCCCTCGGATAGGTCAATGAACTGCTCTCATGTCTTTGGGGTCCTTGAACACTTGGGAAGTGAAAAGGACAACAAAATAATAGCAGTAATTACCATATAATACATAATTTTTGTAGCTATTGCTATTTAGCTTCACCTCTGTTAAGACAAAATCTTCTATTATTGTCACTAAGGGGATGTGTTAAAATCATAGAGCACAAGACCCACTTATCATTAGTTAACAAAAGTTATTTTTCTATAACGTTATTCTGACTGGAGTAGGTATTATTTTAGAAGTGAGATATTTTTTTATTTCCTCACACATAACTTTCTTCTTTATATAAGCATTAGTGCAGTTACCACACATTCATATCCACTGCAGCCATTCCCTCAGATCTAGACTTCAGGAAGCTCAAATCCAAATAGTTTTCAAATCCAAGCTGCCACTTTGATTTCATCACATCAAACCCTTGTTGAGATCAAACCTTTGAAATGAGAAAAGATTTTTAATCCAGTTACCCCAGATGGGGTACAACTCTCCAGGTCCTGAGAGCTGCAGGATTAGGAATTCTCAAACTCCCCTCACCCACCCATGAACACACATGCAGGGAGCAACTGCTGCCCAACTTTACATGATTTGCTCACAAACAGTACTGCAAACAAACCAATTTCTAAGAATAGAGAAACACCTTTCTCCCCCCGTCTTTCTGATGTAATGAAATATCCACATCCCCAGCATAGTCAGCTTTGTCTTTATTTTGCAAATCTAATCTTTCCTATTCAATCAAATGATTTTGAAAACTGGTTAAAATTCATAGGAACTTTAAATGATGCAATTCACTGCCTACCTGTAACATGATTTGCTAATGGATGGAGTGAGATTTCTATTTCAAAACATCTTTGCTTCACCTTTATGATACAATCCTTAGCCTTGGATTTAGTCTTCCAACATTTATCTTCTCCTTAAGATAAATGTGGAAAGACTGTGGATAATTTGCTGTGCATGAAAGCTGAAAATAACAATTCCATTATCCTGATTATAATTTTCAGAACCAGAAACTGTTATGCTCTCAGATTCAAATTACATGGGAGGATAATTTGTGGCAATAAAAATCACATTTTTCACCTGACTAATGCATTCTTACAATGATAAGAATTCACATGCATTGATGATGTTTACTAATACTCTGTATTGTTTTAATTTTGGTGACATCATGCTCAAACTATATCCAAAAAGTATGTATGTACTGCTGTTAAATAAGTTGGTATATTGCTCCGCGACCCATGAAATGGGATCAAGAAATTAGGCATGAGCACAGAGGCAGAATATGATAGGTAAAAGCATCAGTGAGAAAACATAAAGCCATGTTTAGTTCATGGCAATTACAGCTGGCATTTCTCCAAGACATCAAGTATGTGTCTGTTTCTGTGTCTGTGTGTAAGCATGTATGTAATCATACACACAGCCACACAGGATTTATACATTATCGCTTTTATATTTATTTTTTGTTATTTTTGTACTGGTTGTTTTGATCTTTCTAGGATAAGCAGCCAAAGGAAGTGACTGCTCACATTCTCACAAATGTCGGATTACTTAATGTAGCTTCCATTTCATAGATAGCAAGATAAAGACAGAGAAATAAAGAAAACTAGGCAATAAAGTAAGTAGAAAAAAATTGTGATTGTTACTTTTCTAAGGGAACAATAAAGAAGCAAACAAACGTCTTTTGAAAATGACAAGGAAATAAGGCAATATCCATAAACCTCAGGTTTATGCGACTTGCCCCCCTGCCTCCCCCCGAATGAAAGTAAAGCAGTTAAACTTTAGTCACAATGAGCAGCAGCCCAGAAGTAGACAGACAGCCACCTCTGTGTGGGGAAGATTTATAGGGACCCCTCCCGGGCCCTTTGCAAGTCCAATTCATGGGCTCCCCTGACCAAGGCTCAGAGCTGTCGCTCCAAAAAGGGAAGAAGGGAAGGCTTGTCTTTTTTTTTTTTTTTAAATCACCATTTGTTATTAGAACACAGGCTTCCAAATGACGAAGGAGAGAAAGGGTTGAGGGAAAGATATTTTTCCCCTCTCCCTTGTGTGGTCCAGCGTATTCAAAGCAGGAGCCTGTCTAGTTTTACTGAGAAGGAGGAATGAGCTGATTTAACATGGATTGCAGCACTGCTGAGAGAGGGAGAGAGCAACTTCCAATCAAAGTGTGAGCTGTTTTGGTGTCCATGTGTGTGGATGTACAAGCAAGAGAAGTGGCCAGTCTCTAGGCACCTTCTTTCCAAGAGCTCAAGGGCAGATAATTGATGTGACAGACAATTCTCCTTAACCCCCTGCCAACAAAACAGCTCTTGGGCAGCTCACAGCTCTCCTCACTCAATAAGGGCCTGAACCTATCACAAAAAACATGGGAAAGATTTACTTGTTGTGAATGGCAGCAACACAAATAGGAATAGTGACCAGCTCTCCCCCACACACTGATGTGTGTAAAGAAACTGAGGTATGCAAGTAAACAAGTGGAATAGTAAATCTATGGGATGAGTTGGTCCCTGACGTCATTGTCTCTGCTACTAACCAAACAGAATTATTGTAGTGCTGTGAAAGTGGCTTTTATTTAATATCTATATATCACCTAAAAGATAAACTGCAAGACCCTTATTCTGCCCCCAACCCCAGCTAATGGTATCCTACAGATTGATTTATCAAATCATTTGTGCCAATTACAAATAGAAAGTACATAAGGAAGCACATGGCTGCTAAAGCTTCTTAAACAATGTTTCCTGGTCAGGGTCCTTTGGCTAAAAGTCCACTTTTCTCATGAACTCATGTCGCACCTGTGAAAAACATTGTGAGCAACCACTCAATAATAATGGCAAAAATTTCATTTTTTCCCAGGTCTGGACACTTGTTGGTAGCCTGGTGAAGTTTGGCTCAGACTGTGTTGGCAAACGTCCTTGTAGCATATTGAGTGATGCACTGGCTGTGAACAGCAGGTTGTACCTAGGAACAACTGGGGAAAGCAAGTTAAAAATGCCAAGTCCTATTAGCAAATTAATTCCTAGGTAGAATACCTAAATATTTAATCAAGCATACATAAACTAGAGGTGGCTGAATATTCAGGTAGTCAGACCTCATCCTCTGCTGTCAATACACACAGAAACAGTGAAATGAGTAAGGAGCTTAATCAAAGTATCCCTGCATTAGAGAGCCCTGGCACAAATAATCCCATTGAATCATTGTCCTGGGTTAGAATAGAAGGCTAGCTGCAAATTGTGCAAGTCTAAAGCCAGAAACTTTTGGATAAGTTACTGCATATGATGTGATGCAAACACTTCAGATGGACAATATTGTTTATATGAAAAGTCTATCTCTATATCCATTTTTAAAGACTGGAAGAGGTAAACAAGTCAACATATTGGCTTCATATCAGAACAGGGAATTTCTACTTGAAGACTTAATTAACTTACTAATTTTCCAAACAAATATTTACTAAACAACTCTGGCTTGAATGAAGAGGCATAGGGACTATCTCCTGTCATAACTCAGTATTTTGAGGTATTAGAAATATTATATAGAACAATAATTTTCCGTTGGCCATCTGTACTCTGTGGTTGTGGGCATTCTCAGGAGATCCCGTCAGGAAATCAGACCATCAAGCCCAATATCAATATGTTTAGATTAATCTTCAGAGGCTGAAGTTTTCAAGGACTTAAAAATCAAGAGGAGATTGGAAATGACTGACACAGAATACTGGTTGTTAGGTTTGCAAATGATTCTTTCATTTCTGCTTCCTCATCTCTTTCTTCCCCTCATAGATCCCTGCTCTGCCAGACTAAACACTAATGTGATTAATTTCTCATGCTTTAATAAGCTCTTTACTCTCTCGTTCTCTGCAGAGTGAAGATATGAGGCTAGGGGGACAGCGGGGATTGCTGCTGCTGTCAGAGCAAGGCGCTGTGGCTGTTCATGGGCGTGCTTGTGCATGCGGTGTGCACCAGCGCACGAGGCCCTGCCCTGTGGGAAAGAGGCATCTCCGACCAGGAGCATAATCCTCCTGTGACCGTATGTAGCAGCACAAGGGTCTGCTGGTGCCTGAGCCACAGCACAGGTCCGCTGGGTGCAGAGCAGAGGGAATAGCGTGGCGGGTGTCCGGCAGCGCTGGGAAGGCAGAGTAGGTGCTTGCGCCTGAGTGAGCAAGGAGGGCTGCCTTTGCCACTGGGCCCTGGGGAGAGGAGGAGGAACAAAACCCTCCATTTTGATGGCTCTTCTTCACCCATCAGCTCCATTTACTCAGTCTCAATAGCTGGGGCTCAACAGCAGCCGTGGCAGCAGCTCCTGCCGGGCTCCCACCTCCTCCTTGGATGCGCACTTCCCAGCAAAAAGGAGAATGAAGAAGGGGACAGGGAAAGAGAAAGAAAGAGGGAGAGTGAAGGGGGGAGGGTAGGGAAAGAAAAGGGGAAAAAAACCTTGCTGACACGGGGCATAACTTAATTTTCACGGTGCCGGGACAGCTGTATCGTGTAATCTGCCATGGCATGCCATTAAAACTTCAATGCCTTTACTGACCCAGAAGGGAAACTCAGACCGTGGAGAGCCTTTTGAAAAGAAGTGGTGATCTTTCACGATTTATGAGCTTGTCTTAAAGAAACAGACTCCACTCACTTTAAATTAATCACCCTTTTCAGGGTACATTGAAATCTGGGGTCTCTCAGCTGAAGACTGTGGAGACCTGGTACCTTATGAATGCCTGCCCTGTCTTTAGTATTATTTTTATTTCGTTTTATTTTTATGCTTACCAAAATGGGTTGGTTTTCAGGGGAACTGTATCTTGCAAATTGAGGTGCAAAATCCAATTACACCAATTCAGTGAAAGTCTGAATGGGGTGGCGGTGGCACTTACACATTCTTGTCCCTGCATACATTGTGCAAAGGGGAAAAGAACCTGAGAAGTATGAGGAGTTAAGGACTCAAACACTAATGAAATGTGAGACACCCTCTCTGATTCACCAGCTAAAAGTAAAATAGCACCGAGTCTCCTGCTTCCATTCTTCACACAGTCCAGGGAACAAAGAGTTGTAAACTCATACTAATAAAACCTAAACAATTCTGAAATCATAAAAAAGGCCTGCGTGTTACAAGGAAGTGTAGATAAAACACTTCCTTACTATGTTCCCAGAAAAACTGCCGTGATTTACAAGAAGAATGCCTGAGTATAGGATTCGCAGAGGATGTAAATCAGCATCCTTCCATTGTCTGACATTAGTATAATATCTGATTTACTCCAGCTGTTTGTCCAGACTTCCCTTCAAGCACTTACTTTCCTTGGCCAGCTGTATTTCTTAATTGGCATATTTTTAATGCAGAGATGATAAGGGACCCAGCAATATGAGGATTAAAAGCAATGTAGTAGTGATTTTCACTTCCTTAAAACTTTCCATATCTAGCAGAAGCAACATGACTTTTGTTCTTTTGGTGAACTAATTATGGAGTAATTTAAACCTAAGCAAAAACTTTGTGAATCTGCAGGCAGTGATAGAAATAAAATAATAGATGGAAAGAAGATCTGACATTAGAGTGAAACTTATATTTGGAATATGAACATCTGAATTAATTAAGCAACCCCCTGTCTTAGAATCCCCTAATGCTCTTAAGTACCATTCATTCTACTTTTGCTAGAAGTCCAACTTTTGACAATCTTTTAAATTGTTAAATATTATAAATACCAGAATTGGCCACTCAAAGTAAACTACTCCATAGTTTTTAGGGCTTAGAAGTTTTGCTGTTTCTCTAGAGTCTGTATCAGCCAGAGGCAGGGCATGCAAACTCCTTTACATATCCAGCTGTTCTTTTGAAGAACTGTGCATTACCTAGACATTCCCAGATGTGTGTGCCCATATTTTTCAGGGCTAGAGCACCCTCCAGAACTCTAGTTTATACAGGGCAGGTTTGTCTGTGTTATCTGTCTCCCTGTGTATATACACTGCCATGCTTCCCAGTGGCTCTGATATGCGTTTCTACTAATTCAGGTGTCCTTTTTCAAGTTTTAAAAACGTCAGCTGCTGCTGGTACAGTTTCTGTGAGTCAGCTGTACCGATGTGCAACAGAAATTTGCACCACATTTCCATTTTGTAGATGATCTATTTTTTTAGGACTATTTTTCACCAGCTTGTTGTATTCAGAGCACTTGGCAGTGATATTTCTAAATCTACATATTTCTTTACAAGCAGTCTACACTCTTACTCACTGGACTATGTCCCACTATGAGACATTATAATGGCAGATACATCAATTCCAGGGAAAAAAAGTATGTGTCTTTGCTTATATAAATCATTTGAGTAAGTGTCCCAAGGAAGTAAGCTTAACAGTGCTGAGAAAAATCTATTTCTTCCACCAATAGAAGGTAAACATATCTATTTTTCTGCAGAATGTTCAATTTTTTGCATCCCTTCAGACCTTTTTCTTTTATATGGTTTGTTCATCTCATTCACACAGAGCTTAATAGCATCACAACATTCTTCATCTTCATCTTCATTTTTGATCCCTATGTTGCTGCTGGTATTTGTAATTTTTTAAAAACCTCACGCTTCTTCAGGCTTGGTATGGGGATGCATTTAAATAAACCAGAATCTACTAGTGGCCTTCCAGTTTCTGGTAACTGGAATACAGACTCTCTGACTATCCCTTGTCAATCTCTTCAATGAGGTCTAGTCCTGCAGTCAGTCCAGCAGTGACATGAGGCTTTTCATCTGAGTGTAGATATAACATATTTTTGGACTGTTACTGTACTTGACCTGTGTTTCTGTCAAGACACAGATGTACAGGTCTTTCTCATTCACTGAAACAAGAGTGAAGAACTGGCCAAACAAAGCAGATAACCAGCTATTCACAGCCATTAAATCTAGATAAAGCCTTTTTGTGATTTTGGTTTCGTTGTTGTGGTTTTCGTTGTTTTTTTTTTTAATAATGTGTTTATGCAATTGATTACAGCAATTTTTGGAACATGGTATGAGAGTCTACTCTATGTCTTGTGATGCCTTTATTTATGTCTCCACCCTGGCCTGACCTGTCAGTTTTCAGTGGTGCTGCACTGCTGGCAAACAGTGGCACCAAGGTGGCAAGGGAGCAACTTTACTGGGTCTTCAAATGACAGGGTTAGTTAATGATATGGTGTGTTCCGCTGCAGAATGCAGAAGGACACTGCACCCATCATTTCACCTTATGGCATTCCATTTTTCTCCAGGAGGACAACACAGGTGCAAAATCTGTGTTTGTTTAGAGCAAAGTCATAACCAGCATACATTGACCCAACAGGACTTTAGATAGTTCATGAAGTAGAGTTCTCCTTGGGTTATGCATCATAAACACAGTTGTGAAATGAAACGTTTATGGAAAGTTTAGTTCTTTAAAACCTCTTGGTGAAATGACAAACAACAGCCTTTCTTTGTGGAAGTAATACCCGAGTGCTACATCTGCAAAGATTTGTACAGTATCTGCAAGGTGTGGGACATAAAGTGCTACAGGAAACAGTGTGAAATAAGAAAGGGAAAAGTTGAAGATGCTTTATCAAACTGGTGAAGTCATATACCATGCTTGCTGAGATAAGATGTTATTTCAGTTTTTGGGCATCTTCAGAATCAACCAAACAGTTTGGAGAGGAGGGTGGAAGGTATCAGCACCTTGCATCCTAAGTGGGAAGTTGAGCAGCAGAACAGTTATTTCATTTCATTTCATTTCATTTCATTTCATTTCATTTCATTTCATTTCATTTCATTTCATGTGTGTAGGAAAGTTCTGTGCAGGTATTTTCCATTTTAATGCTTTAAAATTTGAATATATGTAGGGTGAGACTAGCTAAAATGAAGGCTTAACACTTAAATAATTCTTCCTCTGCACAATTGTAGTAAAGACAGCTGAATTCTTTTGTGTTGAAGTAGGGCTTTTTTCCCCTGAAGATGCAGGAAATTAAAGCCATTACATTAGCAATGCATGCAGACTGCCTAATTCTTTACAGGATTGAAAGCCAGTATAAATCCTGGACAGAAAAGTAAAGTACTCAGAGTTAATCACCTGGGTAGAGAAATCCATTCTGGTACTTTAGTTGTCATCATCACAGGCCATACACTGCTGGCACTGATGCAGGGCACTGGCTCTGAAGGAAATGGCCCAGCCTAGAAAGTTTTATGCAGGTGAGAAGTCCAATTAAATCCTAACTTCAAAGTGTTAAGAAATTTTCAAAATTACTCTCACACCACAGCTAATAAATTCTGCTACCAAAGAAAGGTCATATTTGAAAAATTTGCAAATGTTATGGATATATATGCCAAGGAAGCCCTCTGACCACGGAGCAGCCATTTGGTATATCATAACTTTTTTTTTTTTTTTAATCCCATGGAACAATGAGCAAATTATGTCACAGATGAATCAGTATTTGGGAATTGGGGTTAGAATGTAGTGTCATAGCTTGAGCAGTGTGTTCCTATACAGTCTGAAAACGGAACAGGAACAATTTTTGAATAGTTAAGGGGTGTTTCTACTCACCTGAAAGTTCTCTACGTTTAAGCCAAAATATATATTTAAACTATTATACTAAATGTTTTTAAAGTTTATAATTTACTAATGAATAGTTGTTGGTATGTTTTCTATAGAGAGTAATTAAAGATGCTTAGATTTGTGTGAAAATAAATGTTCTAGATGTTACAAAAGGAGACATTTGGCATTAACTAGCCTCAGTCAAACACAGCATGCAACAATACTTAAAGAATCTGCAGCAGTCTAGATATTCTCCTGGATTACCAAAAGAATTTGTAGGGGCTGCCTGAAAAATTGATGGCAAAAGCACCGTCCTTCCCAGCAGGTTTCTGACATGTAGGAGAACATGGGTTTTTAAGAGGCCTCTGGATTGATCTGGAGCGTGCTCTGAGGTTATGATGGTTGAAGAGAGAAGATTGAAGGTGTAGGAGAGATTTTTAAGAGCTTAAGCATCCTTCTGCTGCTGAGATTATCCAAATAAGTCTTACAAACTCCCTGGTGTTCTTTCAGCATTAATTAAAGCATTTGATTTGAAGTATTTTTGGACCTAGAAAATGCCTAGTGAATTCTGGTTCTTTAGTCAGACTGCAATTTTAGTGAAGGCTCATGTTTCTTAGAAGACTCTCACAGGAGGCAAAATTTGTTTTTGTGATTACAGGTTGATTTTCCTGTCTGTGAACCTTTCACCTTTCACTTCTGGATAGAAATTTTGCGTTGTGTTTGAGTCGGTACGTTAAGCCTGGGGCAACTAAATTTCCTGTGAAGTTTTGTACTGCATTGGACCCTTTCATATTTGGGTCCAGACTTCTTTGGCTGGTTAGTTAAGCCAGAGTACAGCTCTAAAAAGAAAAATATTCATATACTTGGAAGTAAAACTGCATTAGGTCCAAATCGTTAGATTGTTTAGACTTGTGCTGGTTAAATATCCATTCATTATAATAAAGACTTCCTCCTTTGTAAGAAATTTCATTTTCTCCCTGGTTTGCTTTGTCTTATTGCAGTTTTCTGCCCTGCAGCCAGCATCCTGCCCTCTGATAAAAGTTAGCTAAATGACCCCAGACCATGGTTTCACATGAAGCTTTTCCTTTTCAGAGCACAGGACCATGTAGTCTATAGGACTATGTTTGCAGAGAATAAGCCCATTAGGTAGTGGATGCTTTTGCATTTGCATCAGAAGCTGTGAAGTGTCAAAAAGGACCCGTGGGCGGAGGAAAAACTGCCCACAAGCCAACTGGTGGGAAGACAGGGGAACCTTGCTCCATCTTTGGTTATCTTATGGCTAACCTATGGCTGGAGGGCCTTAGGACAGGTGTCATTAACTCAGTGTTCTCATGTTCTGTGCATGTCTCTTCAGACACCTGAGGTGAAATTAATCTCACCAAATATAGATGTCTCAGACACATTTAATCTAAGTGATACATGAGCCTTTATAGTCAGTAGAAAGGTACAGACACAGCTGGAAGCTGGCTCATTCCACTTCCAGGAACATACCTAAGGTAAGTGATACAAAGTGCCCTTGAGAAATGTCAGGGTTTCCGCAGTGACTTGGTGATATCAGATGCAATGAGTCTCCTGCCGAGAGACATCATGGCATGTCAGTGTCAGAACGAATCAGTAGAAGCAAAGAACCTTTAAGACTGCTGGAAGATCAGATTGCCCAACAACTTCAGAGTAACAGAAAGTAAGTGGACACCAGCATATTGTAGCTATTATTTGTCAATGCATAAATTACCAAAGGCTACAATTAGAATATTGATAATTCTCAGTATTGGGAGGAAGTTTGAAAGATAACTCCATTAATGTCTGAGTTTCATTGAGTGTACAAAGCAGTTTTAAGTACTACACTTTAATCACTGAACATTAAAAAAGAAGACTTAAGATAGTAAACAGTCTTGCAAGAAAGTCTTTTGTATGTATCCTTGTATCCTTTACTGATCCTTAATTGTCCATTGACATCAAGAATAATTGGGCATGTTGGAAACAATAGCATGAAAGCAAGTTATACCTTTTCTAGAATTGTAGAATCCAAAGGGTGAAAGAGAATGATTATATGTGTTACATATACATGTCTAGACTTTCTTCAGGTAACTGATACATAAACAGTATGTTAAAACAACCAGAAATTATGATTATCTGATTTATATTAAGGATGGAAAAGGGTATGACATAAATAACTTTTTGGGTTTTATGTGCATGAATCACAAAATCTGAACATCTGTATTGTATTCAGATTTGATCATTCCATTTCCAGAAGAGAACATCTAACATAGAATAGTCCTTTATGTCAGAATATCACAGAATTTCAAGTAACAAGACATTTAAATTGGAGATCTCGCTAGTTCTGCAGTTCTCGGTGTTTCTAGAGAACACTTTTGGGTCTACTATTAAAAACAACTGGGTACGGAGACCAGTCTTACAGCAATACTTAAGATGACCTTTTTCCTTTCTGGTTTCAAAACTACTTTTAAACTTTATTTTTGCAGGAGTATTATTTTCCCCTTAATTTTCTGAGCATTTCATTTTGCACCTGCTTTTTATGATGATGCCTTCAGTCCTTCTTCCCTTCTTTTTCCCCTTTCCCACCATCCCCGCTCCCCTCTGAAATATGCTGTTTGACTTGGAAGTTCTCCTAATGACTTTAAGGATTAGAAAAGCAAAAGGGAAAGTGAATGCTTTAAAGAAGTGTACCAGTACACCCTTGCAGAGCAGAGAGCAGCACGTAGGCAAGAAAAGAGAAAAAACAATGACTGTGCAAAGGTACCTTGAACACTAGTCCATTCAGCAGAGAGGATGTGGAGATGTGTCATTGTTCTTTGCAGATGCCCTGAAGTTTTTTGAGAAAACTTTCATACCAAAACAGGTGTGCACCAGTCTCAATCCCTGAATATGAGGTATTCCCAGTCTTAAGGGAATGATTTTTTTTTTGTTAATATTGTATCTATATGGCCTTTTGAAAACATCAGGTGCTACTTAAGCATTACTATATTCAAATAATAAAATTAATACTTGAAGCATCAAACATTTAACCCTCTCTTTCCCAGAGAAACACACAAATACAGTTCTGTTCTAATAAATCCTTGATTTTACAGTTTTCCTGCTGAAGTTTCTTACTAATGGTAAGTTATTTGTTCAGAAAGATTTTATGGTGCTCATAAAAATTCAATCACAGTTTTAAAATAACTTGTAGTTTTTCTGTAACGTGATGCTGCCATCTCAGTTCCCAGAGGGTATATTAAATTCAAGTAGCAATAACAAATCATTTAAGCAATAAATAAATAACCTGAGACTGAGTTGTTAAGAGTTAATAGTCTCCCATACACTCAATAGAGACTGAGGCTCCACTCTATTAAAGTGACCCCCGGGGCCATGGGCCAAATTGCACCCAGTTGTTTTGTGGAAGGTATTCATCCCTCACACATTCATTTCCTTCTTTATGTTGTCTCCTTTCATCAGTGAAGGCACTCTGCAGTCCCTGAGTCCAGAGAACAATTACGGTACAGTCTCAGAGAAAAGAAAGAAAACTGGGGTCATAAATATGTTAAATGGGTACGTGGGTTTAAGTGGCTTTGTAAACTAAACACGAGGGAAACCTCAGACTAATTAATGAATAAGAAGCGGCATGATAGGAATGTTTTAAGGGGAAATTCACATTACACACGCGCACACACACACATACAAACTTAAAAACAAATTTTTTTTCTTCCAGATTAAAAATTTATTCCAGCAGGACAGTGATGACATAACACATCCTTATGTTTTACTGAAGTGGTATCCAGGTGGGAACTGACTGCAGAGACAGCTGAGCTGATAATTCATTCTCATCATCTTACTGAGAATTAAATTCTTCCCTCCACAGAGATCAGGCATTTATCATGATAGTGAAGCTATGCAAAAAAAAAGGCAGGAAGATTTATGACTCAAGCCCAAATCACCATTTAACTTCACCTTGTATGTCAATTCGTGACCTGACTTACACTCACCACTAAAATAAGCATGGATTCATTGAATGCCAGTGGTATCAGAATTAGGCCCTATTATAATAATGACATTATGGGCCCAGAACAGCAGTCTTCTTTCAGATGTAGCAGTGGGACAGTTTTTGCTCTCAGGGTCTTCTATTCTCATGCGCAAAAGCCAGCAGGAGACAGAAGAGGGGGAAGAGGATCTATGGGCTTTCCCTTACTAAGCGTCTTTTTCTATATTTATATTAGTTCAAATTCTGGGGAACTTTGTTCCTGAGATCTACTACAGCTTCTGCTTCCAGCCTCCAGTACTGTCTCCAGGTCCACAGCTTGCTTCAAAATACTAGCT
Organism: Gymnorhina tibicen; assembly: GCA_013399875.1. Lineage (NCBI taxonomy): Eukaryota > Metazoa > Chordata > Aves > Passeriformes > Artamidae > Gymnorhina > Gymnorhina tibicen. The sequence goes on along the minus strand of VXAZ01004110.1, from coordinate 155,361 downwards.
GATTTCTGTGGGACATTCTTATGTGTCTTGTTTTTGGAAAAAGAAAAAAACAAAACCAACATGTTAGAAAGCAAACCTGTTTGTTTCAGCTGAAATCAAACTCTATATAGAGAAAGACCAAAATATAGATGGACTATTTTTTTCAGCAAAAACCCTGAAGATTTTTTTGGTATAGAATGTAATGATCCATTCAGGGTCAGTACAATTCAGGGTGGTGTTGCCAGCAGCACAGTAGAACTTTGCCCTGAAGGTCCATGCCATCTTTGCCTTTTCCAGACCCCGCTCAGGATACTGCTCACTTGCCATGAGATTGATGCGGTCTCTGTGTCTAGTGGCTGTGCCAAATCCCTGGTTACCTTAGTGAAGTACCTAGGGAGGAAACAAGATTGACAGGGACCACAGCTCCTTCAGCAGCAGTGTATCAGGCAAGCTGTGTGCTCTGTTGGCGCAGCAAGAGGTGAGATGACTGCAATCGCAGAGAGATGAATTGCTATTCCTGATACTGTTTGTAACTCCTCTGTAGTTTCCTACGGTGTTTCTGTAAAACATGAGATCCTTCCACCGTCAGCAGTACTACCAGGTGCTTTTTAGAGGACAGGGACCATCTCCTCCGAAGAGAGACGGAGGAGCAGAAACTAACTAGTTTGGTGGAGTGGCTGTAGCAAAGTGCCTCCTTTGCTCAAAACACAGAGCTGTGACTTTGCAGATTTTGGGTGCTCTTTGCAATAAACAACATGTCTTGGCTGGCAGGCACTACAGGAATTTTTCAGTCTGTGAAAGTTAACTAGAGAGTAATCCATCCTTCCCTTCAGGCAAAACGGGATACGCCACCTTAAACTGGTGGTGGAAGTAGCTTGAGCTGCTCTGACCAATTGCCCAAGGAGTGGAAGAGGACAGGTGATCCCTGCCACCTGCAGTATTGCAGAGCTGGTGACCTCTGCCTGATAGGTGGTGTGGAGTTGCTCATAAAGCTCTACTCTGATGCTGATGGTCCTTAAAGACCAGGTCAGCCCATATCCCCAGCCTTTGTTCTTCCCCTAACTCCATAGGGTCTGTAGGTTGCATAAACAGCTCCTTTGCATGGAAAGTTTCAAAATCCATTAAGAGTATTTCAGAGGGCTACAAAGGAGCACAACAGATCACATATCAGCTTACATATCATTATTGCTGCAATTAATACACATATATTACAGCATTGATATCTGTGACTGCCACTTCATTTTTGGTTCTAATCCTCTACTTTCATTTGTTCCTTATTCTCCAGTTCAGGATACCTAACAGATTTGATCAAGTCAACTTTTAGACAATCACAAATTTGTTGGATGTAGAGACTAGGTGGCTGCTGGTGGTGTCCCTGGTATGTGCACACACTGCTCCTCATGTTAGGCACCAGGTTCCACACAATTAATGTCAGGGGGAGATTTTAGCTGAGTTCGAAAGAGGGAAGTTTGAAACCCCAGTTTAGAAGGATGACAAAACAGCCACTGCTCCTGCTAGGAATGGAGGGGAAAACCTTTCAACAAGCCTTTATCCCAGGATTTCAGAGTATGGGTTTTTAAATTCTCTGTTTAAAAGTGCTGTCGAAAAGCAGCCATAGCATAGAAAGAGGGGCAATGACAAAATTAAACCTGTACAGTTAGCCTGCAATACTGTCAGTACATTATTGACATAGTTACACAGAAAGGTATCTACGGTGTTTATTCACCACCACTCAAAATGTTCCCAAGCCAAAGCATCCCATGGAAGGCAGTGGAAAGAAGTTTTCAGAAAGGAGTAAGTGAGCTAGTTTAATTCTTTGCCAGGAAAAGACCATTTTCTTTCTGTCCATTTGGCCAGCTTCTCAAATGACAAACCACCATTGTCTTCAATGCAGTGACACTGATCTATACCAGCTTTTCAGCTAATAGATAGTTCGCAGGCCACTTCTGGTTTTTGTCAAGTGTAGTCAAGATTTGTAAGTATTTTCAGCTCTTTTTTTTTTTTACTTTTTTTTTCTAACTCTTTTACTTGTTGGCCTATCAGCTCACTGATCTGCTAGCTTAAATGGTCTGAGCAAGAGGAGTAAGGGTAATTTGCATCCTATAAATGAAATTAAGGGGTGATTAATGTAAAAGGACTAAAACAAGCAGAAAGCTTTCAAGATCAAAAGCCGTTTTCTGAACACCAGCCTGTAACAAGTGGCTCCACTCCACGTCCAGGACAGAAACAAAGGCAGTGCTTTCATTGGGTCATCTTTTTCATGGTTATTATTTATTTATTTTTGCTATTCATTCAGCTCAAGGCTGAGCATGGGCTTAGAAAGGAATTTCGCATTACAGCCACCCTCCCAACATCAGCAAACTATAAATAGTGTCCAGTCTTTTATCCTCTGAACACTCCAAAGATCCTTGTAAGTCTGCGGAAGTGTTAAGCATGCCAAAGGAGCCCAGAGTGGGGCCTTTAATGAATAGACTTCGTTGTGCCTGGTGATTACACAGGTAGATGGTGACAAGGCAGACAGTGTCCAGTCCTAACAGCAGTCTTTGTGTTTGGGAGACGATTCTTTCAAACCCTCTGTTCTGCTCTGTCTGATCCTTCTGTGCTCTTCCAAGACAGGCTGGATGGGAATAAAACTGCATCCCCTTCTTTTCTGGCTTCAGCAAGGGGGCAAGCACGACACAGACTGAAATGGGCATTTTCTTTCTGGACCAGTGGTAAGCAGCGAGCACGCTGCCAACAAGGCTGAGTGAGGCCTGGAGACTGTTCACCTGTTGTCTCCCCCTTCCAGCTCCTGGCATATGGCTATGCTTTGAAACCACGGAAGCACTATAAAAATTTAGTATTTTTTCTAATTACGCAGAGAGATAGATCATCTACATCTGGCCTCTCTTGAGCTTTTTTATTCAAACCAAATAGAATGCTAGGTGTTATGTTGGTAGTTTTTCCACTTTGGTAGCATTTCATGGAAATGTGAAAATGAAAAATGTTTAGCAATAAACCACTGTCTCTTTCCCTATTAAAACTGTCAGGATAGTAAATCAAGTTTTTAATGGCTAGGAAAAAAATCAGTACATTTAAGAAACCAAGAGAATATCTTTTGTGGCATCTCTAAAAATATCATCTGGTACCAGTTAGCATGGAGAGACACACATGTGACAAACTTTATAGAGAAAATGTTGGTGTGAAGTTCAACTTGAAACAGAGCCTCAAAACACACTCCTCATATTTTCAAATGGCTTCATGTGTGACACAATCTGTGGCAAGAAGGATAAGGGTTGTCATCTGGTCAGTACTCACAGAGCTTCATAAATGCCAGCACAAGTATCCAATTGATTTTTTTTAATCTAAATATATTCCGTTTTGATTTTTAGATACATTGAATGATGAGGACCACATAAAAACCACGACTGAATTTGCAGGATAAATTATGGTGCATGTAAAGAATAATGGATAAGTGAAACAGAAGAATAAAACCTGCCTCTGAGGTGATTGATTGATCCTGCAGTTCTGACACCACCTGAAGTGAGGTTAAAAGGAGTTTTGGCACAGGGAGGCTGGAGGCAATGAAAGTTTGTGCTTAGTAGCCTTCTTGCCTTTTTTTTCTTTTTTTCTGTGGAAGATCAATCTGTCAAACTAAAAGAAAAATAGCCTTCCTATCCATTATATATACAAGTCCTTGAACTATCTTTAGCGGTTGCCTTTTCACTGAACTGTGAGACAACTTAATTTGAAATTACTCTTTTTGGAAACCCTAAACCCTTGACACATTTCATTAGGCACAAAATTATTACAGTTATCAGTTAATTTGTTTGAAGACTTGGTAAACACTTGTTACAAAGAGTTTTAGAGACATCTAGTAGTTAGCAGAAAAGGGAAGCTGTCTCCAATCCTTAGGTTATTTACTTAGCACTTATTAAGCACCACTTCTGTATCTACCCAAAAAAGAAATATTTTAAGCAAACCGTAAAAGTAGGCTTGACCCTTTCACAGGCACATCATAAATCAATTGTTAAAGCAAGGGTGAAAACTCTGAAAGAGGTCAGAGGTGGAAGAGAGGTCATCTCTGAGAAGGGACAGTGTGAAAATCCATGAGGGGTGGAGCTTAGCCAGAGATAAAGGCTGAAAAAAGGAAATTCTAGCAGTGGCAAGGTTCTTACACCATGAAAACGCCAATAAAGTCATAGCTATCAAAGTGCTGAGGTTATTCACAGATCATTTCTAAGCCTGCAGCTCCAACTGCCAGATCAGTGATGCCAGCCCATCTACTGAGTGTCAGAGGCATTTTTTTAAGTGGAATATTTGCTTTTTGTTAAGTGGAGCATTTGCTTTTAGTCATACACAAAGTCAGTACAACACTTCTATCTGTGTCTCAGAAATTTTACCATTTCTTCAGCTAGGCTTTGCTTGACCTAGCTGCCATCAGGTCAGAGAGGTTTACCTCAATGACACAACAATTTCTGTGGGCAAACTTTGATAACTTGGGAGCAAGCACTGCATAAAAATGTTTGCTGCTATTCCCTGAGAAAGCAAGGAAGTCTGCATATATTTGACTTCAGCATTGTCTTCCTGTGTTAACTACCAATGCACTGCTATGTTCAGAACTGAGACTCCAGACAGACTTGAGGAAACTGTATAGTGGCATGATATGGAAATAACTCTCTGAATACATTTGCAGTAGTGTAAATAAAGCACTACCAACCACGCTAATTTGCCACTTTGTCAACTCTGGTTTCATCTCATCTTGAGTCAAAAGGCATTAAATGATGCAACTGTAAGATTTGTTCAGTCTTTAACCAACCAGTCCCTCAGTTGTTGGTTTGTTGTTTTTTCTTTATGCAGGTTTTAGCTCAAACACAGAATTTCAATGAAGAGCTCTATTTAAGCATTTGTTTCACTCAATAGACTAAAGTTTAAATTCCCAACAATTAAAGTTATTCAGATTTAAATGGGAAGATTTCCTGATTGTTTTGTAACTGCACAATTTATAAGTCATAATGACATTCCTTCACTTTGTCCAGAAAAAACAAAGGCTGATTTATTTCCTAATAACAAAGGCAAATGGTGAGGCTGTATGAAACTGCTTCCTTATTTTCAATGGGTCAGTGCCAGGCTGTTAGGTATCTTTGAACCCCTCCTCCCATCTATAGCTTTCCCCTGAAGCAAAGTGCTCCAAAACATTACCAATCTGCGGAGCACGTCACGTACTGAGTTATGCCGGACACCCAGATGTAGTGCACAGTCTGATACCTGCACAGTCTGCTGCAAGAGACCTGCTTGATATTCATTGTCAGCACTGATTGCACTGGGCTTACTGAAACACGGCAGAATGCATTCATCTGGCTAATGTATATACCTTCATTGATGCTGCATTGTGATGTAAACAATGTCCTGTTCCTTCCTTATAGTAACCTAATTGACAGCCAGGCATTTTGAGTGCTCCAAAGGGCTATTGTTGTGGTGAATGCCGTAACAATAGGATTTCATATAGGTTGGGGCTTAAGAAAAGTACAATGTCCTTTTTCTGATATAAAACCGAGAATTGTGTTCTAGTCGAGAGTGGGATAATGGGTTCATCATGGAATTGAGGCTTTACCTTTGTTGGGAATCAGCCACTTATTTTTATAGATACACTTGTTTAAAATCTTGCCTTTGAATTAAATGCATATATTGTCTCTGTAGCTGTATTTTTCAAAACCCATATCTCTTACTCCCCTGACTGATAGACTCACATGATGTGAAGCTTTAAACTACACTTACTGCTATGTGTTGCAGCTGGGGGTGAATGCCCTGGTAACCTTTGCAGGGACGAGAAGCAATGCCAAGAAAAATCACACCCTTCATCTGAAGAACAATTTTGTGATGATATTGCTAACAGCTCAGCCCAGAAATGAGAATTTTAGGCACAGGAGTTATTTCAGCCTCTTAATTTTAAGTGCTTCCTATTCTTTGCCTCCCCCTGGAGACAGAATCTCTTCCACTTCCATCTTGCAAACTGAGATACTCCCAGTCACAGGCTCTGCTTGAAGATCTGGCCCTTAACCTCTGGGGTTGTGAGAAAATACTGAAAAAGAAATTTGAAAAAACCCTGATGTTTGGAAGGATTTCAGCTAAATAAAATGATCCTTGCTGGTTACAGCCTTCTGGTAATGAGGGCATTGCAGTGCCTTCTGGTTATCAAACTTGAAGATGTTCCCCTGATGGCCATGCATTTCAAGGGACAGAAGAATCAAGAAGAGGTGGTTGGGAAAACATTTTCAAAATCCGGAATGAGCACAAATCAAAATGGAGAAGGGGCTGTCATTTGTGCTGCTTCAAAGATGTTGCTCCCACACACCAGCTGAACAGACATTCAACCCACCTGATTCCTCCAGCCAAATTCTTGAAAGAGCATTTTGAAAGCCTCCCTTCCTCATGAGGATGTTTAGTTTCTGTAACTGAGAGGATTTTATTGAATGTCCAGGCTTTTTGCCCCTATAGAAGCCACATTTAAAGAGTGCTGAATATTCAAAGCCTCATCAGAAATCAGTGGTTTGACTCTGTCTGAAGTAAGATAACATTTTGACTTCTGATCAGTTAAAATTATTTAGGTTGAGATTCTCAAAACTGCTGAAGTAGCTTAGGCATGCTTTTCCTACTGAAGATGAATGGATCCTGTGTTTTCAGACAGAATTTCAATGACACATGAAGATCCAGTCTCTAGCATGGAGTGGATCCACAGTATAATCCTATATACATGAACTCTGGCAGTACTAAAAGCCCACAACTCCTGTTTTGCTGGGTTCCAACAGATGCAGAATATGCATGAAGTTTGTACGTTCAAGCACATGGAAGTAAATCGAGCCCAGATATTGAGATCTCTCTCTGTCTCCTATGTATGTGTTCAGGCATGTGTTTGAACGATCTTTTCCAAAACACAACATATTTAAAGTCAAGTTTTTCCCACACATACATTCATATGGTCAAAAGTAATCTTCACATTGATTATTTTAATTGGTTGAATATGTTTTAAGAGGTGAGGAAGAGTGGGATTTGCAATATTTTCCTGCTCCCCTCTTTGGCATACTTGTGAGTCCACATGTACAAACACCTTCCCCTCATGCTCTCTTTCCTGGGATTCCTGAAACACACTCAAACAGCTTTGCAGAAATGTTTAGCCATCTCAGTTGCAGCTGGACTGTTGTGATGACGGCAGCTGCTAGGTGAAGGATGGAGAAGCTTTTTTTGGCATCATTGCCAAGTGCATTAAGACAAGCTATCTGCAGATGTTGAAACTTGATTTGGGTGGAAGAGTAATTTCCTAATAGTATAATAACTAGGGATGGGCAGGTTCACATTGCCTCAATGGGCTCAGACCCAGTAGGCTTGAACATTCACTAAATATTCACATATTATTTATCTTGTGTACCTCTGGGAAAGGAACAAAACCAATCCTTTTTTTGTCAGAAAAAAAAGTAACAAAAGGAGTGAGTCTTACAACCTCTAGGTCTTGACTTCAAACTATGTAACAGTTTAAAGAGCCTCTAAGCATTGCAAAAGGAGAGGAGAGAATAGCTCTGAAGCAGTCTGTTGTTTTGCCAGCCTCTGATTTTTGAAGCTGGTAATATTTTATCTGCTTTACATGTGGAAAGTTTCTCCCCAGAGGTTAGCAAAGTCAGTAACAGGAGAGCATTGCAGAAGATTGCTCTCTGGTGATGGAAAAATATTAGTGCTGGTGAGTCTGAAATACAAATGATAGCTGGGCTACATGTATAGGTGACATTAAGATAAGCAAGCTTCATTTGCAGCAGCTTATGTCCAAACAAGAGCACACATATAGTGGAAGTTAAGTTTTCAAGCAGAAGGCATAGTTTAAAGGGGTAAAAGTAAGGAGTAGACCCAGTCATGCTTTAGTCATTAGCTTTTAATTTGAAAGTCAACTTTAGAGAAAAATGGTCTGAAGAAGAAGCTATCTCAGCAGGAAAAGGTTGAAAATGGAGCATGACATTTATAAAACAGCCTCTGAGAGAGCAGAAACTCTCTCTCAGACATACCACAGGTTTCCACATTTCTCTCGAGCAAAGTGCAACATGAGGAGCACGCGTTTTACAGTTCTAAGCATATTTAATACAATGTTTTTACAACAGCTGTTGCTTTCACAGAACTTTAACCCCACTGTGTAAATGCATCACAGGGAAAATGTTGTCTTGGAGACAGCCCTTGCTCGCAAGTCCTTTTCCAGCGAGCTGGTGTCAGCTTTCAGCTCCGGCTGCATTCCAGGCAGGCAGGCACATCCCGGCCTCCCTGTCTCTTCTGTCTTCATTATTGGCCCTGCTGAAGGACAGAGGGCTCAGGAATCCGGGGCAATTACCGGAGCTTCGTACCCACCGCTTCCATCAGCACACCTGATGAGAAACCGGGAAAAAAATAAGCCCTAAATAGGGAAGGGGGGCAGGGACGCAGAATTTATAAGAGATTTTCTGCCATCCAATTTTTTTTTTCCCTTTTGGTTATGTTTCATTTATTGCTTATCAGACCTGGTACAGAGCCAGGTGTCTTTTTCCTGCTAAATTTAAGCCAATTTATTGCCTTAGTTGAAAAGTGTTGTGTTACAGCTGACACTTGGAAGATCATTGGAGGTATCATGTGACAAATGCCTCCGGTTAAAGGACTCGGGAAACCTCTCCTGTCTTTGAGAAAGGTGATACTAGCTAGTGACTTGACCCCTCCAACTCTCTAACACATGCACCCACTGCTACAGGTAGTACACAGCAAACACTGCCCTCGTTACTCGTTTAGAGACACAGCCCAAAATTGTGTTCTAAATCTCTGTCTTCAAAGTTGGACATAAGAAAAAGAAATATATGGAGAGGTTTCTTAACCCCAGAATATGTGCTTTCCTCTCAGTTTTATACATATGAATGTGCTTGAGGTGGCTGTGGTCCGTGCATGAATAAAAATAGTAAAAAAACGATGCTACAAACTTCACATATCACCAAGTATCAAAGAGATTTTTCAAAATGGTGTAGCTGGACCTAATCCTGCAAAGTACTGAATGCCCTTAAGTGCAGTGAATGTTGAAAGGACTCAGGTCTCCCAAGAAAACACTAAACAAGTTAAAGAACTAAGGCCCAAAATATATTAATCTCTCTGAAAACAGCAAGGTGCAGCCATACCTTTGGCTACCTTGTAGTCAACACTGCTTTCCTTCATGTATAAGCACTGCTTTTGTTGGCAGGTGGTGTAAGGCTAATGCAAATCTAAAAAGTACCTATTGTTTGTCCATGGACATCCTCATTAATGCCCAAATTCAGAATTCACTCCTATCTAGGGCAACATTTAATTGCAATCTTTAGTAGAAACATGCATTTCAGATCCCTTGGGTTAAATGACAGTTCCAAGGCATATGCTTAACATTAGGAGTTTTCTTTCCTGAACCAGAGCCCAGAAGATTAGCTGAATGTTTTTTCTAAAGGTTTAAAAGCAAAAATTCCCTGTGTCAGAACACTTGCGTGAGCAAAGATCTGAGGGAGCCTTTTGTAACTTTAACAATGCTTGACTGGAGTAAAAGCAGTAAGGTCCAGTATATTGTACTCTCTGAAACAGGACAGCCCTCAACAGAAGGAAGAGTTTTGGCTGCTAAACAAAATTGGGATGGAATCCAGGGCTGGACCTGTGAATAAGCTCAATGCAGACAAAGGAAAGTTTTAGAGCTATGTAGCATTAAAACACGAAAGAGGTTACAGAAGAGCTGTGTATCCCACAGCGTTGCAGGAAGCTCTTCCCTGAATTAGGCTGGGTTTTAAGTTTATGTTTTGTCTTGAGCATGGCACATCACATTGATTCATACCTGCTGATGCTCACAAAATGTTGGTTACAAAATGGGGGAAGAGGGAAGATGCCTTCAGCACAGGTACAGCTTAACTGGCACAGACTGCAGCAGTGTCTTCCTCTCATGGACAAAGGGCCCAAGAGGCCGTTCAGCCAGCTCTACCCACCCCAAATGTGCTGCTCTTACAGTGCTCCTTTTGCAATATCAGCTTGCCCTAGACTCATGATGAGAGTCCTTCAGATGGAGAGCTACATGAGCCAGTAGTACCTAAGTCTGCTCTGTTGGCAACTGGGGGTCACAGCACTGCTGTGAGACTGAGCACAGCCAGCAAATCGTCGCATCCAGTTCTGCCAGCAAGGGATTTCCCTGCCTGGGCTGGGCAACCAGAGCAGCAAGTACAGCTGCAAGTGCTGTAGCGCAGGGCTTCACCATCCCAGAGGGTCATCTGAATTAGGCTTTCTACTCAGGTCTTTGCTCCTGCCCAAGAAAGGGTTTGAGCACCCTCGGTGGGGTACTTTATTCCTGTCCTTCTTTGATGATTTTGTCCCCGAGGCACACCACCAAATAAAGGAAAATAAGATCGTAGATTTGCACCTTCCTTGATTTTCTTTTGCTTCTGCTTATTCTGCTGACACCAACAGGGGACAATGAAGATCATGATGATCATCATGATGATTTTCCTGTGCATCCAGAGTCACAGTCTGAGCCCCAAAAAGTAAGGGTGAGCAGAGGATGTTTGCTAAGACGTGTAGCAGATTTTTAGCATAGAAATAAAGCTAGGAGAATGGAGACAAAGACACAAGGCAAACATACCTAGAGTGGAGTGAGGAGGATTAGGCCTCTTGGAAGATGCGTGCACATCCATCTACAATCTAAAATAACATGCCGCATTCTACAAGTGTCACACGCCTACCCTGAACAGAGGGGTTCATTAGCAAACTGAAGTGGCAAATGCTGTCAGGCTAAAGCCTACTGAGCAGAGCCACTCTGCTGTGAGACACGGGAGAATCAGCACGTACTTGACATTTGCGTGTATAGCCTTCCTGCAAGGGAGAAGATATTTCTGACTTCAGCATCACAGGCATATATAAACTGTGCCTCCCCTGACCTGGAAAGTACAAAACCTTTTTGAGTTTTTCTTCCAGCTGCATTTTTTTTTTTGTTTCTGGACATTCAAAAGTGTGCCTAAAGGTTATACACTAAATAGGTAGAAGGTTGCAAAGGCAGCTGCAAAAATCAATGTGACACTTCAGTTGCTTCCAGTGAATACTAAGCCAAGGTGAGCAATTAGAAATATATAGTACCTAATCACATCCATTTTGTTTTTGTAAAAGGGTGATCCTTATCTGGGTTCAAATGAAAACATGCATGTGAAAGGTTTGTATCCAATCACAGACTATACAATCTGACATATTTCTAGTCGACATGAAGCAACCCAGCTGGAACTCTGAGGCTCTGAATATTCCCAAATATGCAGGGAGACAGGATTATTAATAAATGCATTAGCAATAAGCTTGGCTCAGTTCAAGGTATTATATTTCAAAATAGACTTAGGGGGGTTTTTTGTGGTTTAAAACTGACTGAAGTGAGATGGTTGTGATTTATGTAATGCTAGCTCTGACATATAGTACTTTTTATAGATTGCACTCCTGCATTTGTAAGTAGTTAGAAGCAAAGATGTCCCGTTATTTTCAAGAAGGAAATCCTTCAATGTCAGAGCTATATTCTTGGAATTTCATCTTGGCCTTTCAAGATGTTTAACTGGTATTTTATTTATCTGTGTTTGTGACCTCTGATATCTACAGTTTCTTATCCTCCATGTCTGCTGCCTTTGTCATTTTTTGGTGTAGTTGCAGACTCCTACAAATCTATGATAAAACGTTCGAGACTGTTTAATTCTCTTGGAAACAGAACATCTAACCCCATCTTGTCAGTCAACATTTTTTCTTTGGTTCTTTCTTTCTGGAGTCCAGAAATAAACATGGGTGTGTATAGTTAATTATATGAAATCACTGGTAAACACTGGTAAACAAAACATTTTTTCTGTCCCTTAGCAAAATATCAAACTAGTGAGACAAAAAATTTTGAACCCTTGTGTTTGCTGAAGCAACACCATGCTATTTTTATGGTCATATTTTTCAATGAGCTAGGACAAAAATCCTGATCTTTGAAACTAAAGGTTGCACCAAAACTTTCCTGGCCAAGTGGCTAGGTTTGAGCAACAAAAGAAAAACTGTGGCAGGCTGTGTGTCCCATTGTAAGATGTGCAAGTGCCTCACTGCGTCCCCACACCCTGGCAGGGCTATGACTCTATGAGTGAGGTCACCCTTGCTGGTTCTGCAGCAGCCTGTGCCAGGCAGAGCAGCCTGCCCTGGGGCAAACCTTCCCTGTGAGCTGGAGCCACAGAAGGAGGTATTTGGTAGTTATAGCCTTCTTTCCTGATGCCTCTTCTGATAGGTAACCAAGCCTCTAGTTTGTGCATAAGACTCTTCCCGTTTGACGGTGTGACAGAGCTGTGTGTTATCGAGTACTGACAACAGATTATTTCAGTGGCTTTTTCTGGGGAGGCACCTTTCAGGTTAAAAAAAAAAAGACTTTTTTAATTTTCTGGCATGAGACCTATTAACATTAGATAAGACAAAGTGTTACAAAATACATTCCAGTAAAAAGCCTTCTCTTCTGAAATGTATGAAATACTTAAAAAAAAATAATTTTCTGTGGAAGAATCACGTGCAGAAGTGAAGAGTCAACAGATCAGGTTTGATGCACCACTTCTTTGCTTTTTGGACTCAATGATCTCCGAGGCCTTTTCCAACTTGAATGAGTTTGTAATCCTGTGATTTATTAGACCAGTTGCTGAAATTCTTGTGGCCTACCATCTGCTAATGGTGACAAATCCATCATCAGCTGTCAGATACTTGGGAAATAGGTGGAACTCAGAACGAAGTCGTTCACACCTGCAGGTTTTTAAAGACACTATTACAGATGTTGGTTACAAATGTAAAGGGAAAAAGGGGATTCCTTGTTATGTGGGTGTTTTAAAAAGATTTTTGCTTGACCTAAGCAAAATAAAAAATGAGATCAGTAGAATCAGAAACAAAATTCTTTTCATGAAATGAAGCATTTTCTTACGTGTTTTTGTACTTTTTAGTAACATAAAATATCGAAATACCATGTATTACCATTTGTAATCATTTAAAGAACATCACATGAAATATTTGACACACAAACAGTCTCTCAGGCGAATTTAATGCAGATGGAATAGTTTCAAGAAACATGAACATTTTTTTTTCAGCAAAAAGACCATTAGATACACTCCCTTTTTCCAAATTAAATATCCACCAAGGGCCCAGTCAGGAACACAGACTCAAGTTGAGAAATTGTTAGAGCCTGTGGGACCCTTGCCAAAGCTGGGATTGCAAGGTTGATCCCTCAGGGAAAAGGAGTATTGTAACAACGGTGCTGTGCTGAAAGACTTTTGAAGGAAGGGAAAAAAAAAACCCAACAACCATGGGAAACCCTCCAGGTACTTCTTGTAATTAGATACAAATTCAGTATCATTTTAAAAAGCAAAGAAATAATTACCTCATTGTTGCATTTGGAATGCTGAAAAAAGCCCAAAACATCCTGGTTTTCACCAGGCTCCCCAAGTGTGCTGAGGACTGTGCAATTCCTACTTAGCTGGTCTGGCTGGAACTACACCTAAAGGACGGCTGTGTCATCTACGCGGCACACAGGTGGAGAGGGATGCTGCCAATGCACAGATCAGTCACATGCAGACTAGTCACAGGTACCCAACCATGCCTGTTATTCTGCCTGTGTCTCCACCTCACCCTTTCCTGCATTTCCAGCACATCATATGGTCTTCAGTCTTTGGAAGAGTTTGAAGTCTAGCACAGGTAGTGATAACTCTATTGAAATTACTGCCCTCCCCACCTGTTCCACTAATAACAAGTGTGTCTGATTGCCCTCCTCGAATCACCTGATCCTCTCTGACCTGAATATCCATACAAGTACAAAGTTGTTTTGAGAAACAATTTGCATCAGAGTACATGAAATTAATATTAAATAGCTTTTATTTTGATTTAATGTATGCATTACATACTAAGAATATACTGATGAATGATTTCTGGTTTTGTCAGTATCTGTCACCAGAATTACATTATCATGGAACCAAAGCAGTGAGGAGATCATCAGTCTCCTGAAATAATGTGCAGCTCATCAGGTCTCATTATTCTCATTAGTTCTCTGTTGCAGCAGCATGAACTTCTGGCCCACAGAAGTAGCTGCTGCTCTAGTTCCACTATTAGTTTATTAGTAATATTAGTGTTTTGGTTTAGCTAAGAGAGTGCTTTTAAGGAAGTTTCCCAATTACCCAGCTTAGCACATGGAGTTTCAGATCACTGGCTGGTGTCAGGGCACAAAAATTACCTTCCCTTATGTTTAAACTAAACCAGAGGACATCACTTAGAGCACGTTGACTGTACTCCCATTGGTAATGGACATTTAGCACAAACCAGATCAGAGCTACTCTGAAACAAAACTCCTGAACCACATCTGTTCCGCTCTTTCTGTGCTCTAGAAGCTGTTTATTTACTAAGGATGCAGATGTCAGGTTCACTGATGTACATTAGAGTGTTACCTTTGAATGTGTGATTTTCTGCATTTCCGCCCATCACAGTGTCAGAGTTCACACTGTATACACACAGGTTGATTGTAGGTCATTATGGATATGACTATATTTAAAGATGTTTATTTTTTTTCTAGGAAGGTTCTCTATTTGTTTCCTTTGTCTGAATGACCTTGCAATATGACAGGGGTGCTCAGCTCCTACCGTCTCAGATTTTTGCTCTGTGTGGTTTTACCTACTCTTTCGACTCTGAATTCACTTACAGCCTGCATTCAATAACAGCTTAAAGATAGCAATTGGACAATAAAAGCAAGTAAACCTGCCAATGGATTAATAAAAAGTATGAAAACACTATATAGAAAATCCCACCAACTCTTTACTTCAGGCAATCACTTCTCAACTATCCTCAAACTGACAGATTTTTCTGCTATGTTTGCTTAGACAAAATGTGCCCAGCAGCCAATTATCTCCTTTTCCCTCCTGGGAACCAAAATATTTTTCTTTTAGCAAAGGTTTTGCTAGGATACAGCCCTGTCTTCCCGAGTAGCAGACGAGAGCTTGTTGGTTATGTATCTCCTTCCCAAAAGCACAGCAAAGAGAGCATCCTTGTCCATCATTAATGACTTGTAAGTGTCACATATTCTCCTAAGGTAGCCCTTGCTGTTTGCTAAACCATGCAGTTGTGTTAGAAAGTGTTCTGTGTAATCTATGACTTAAAGACATGGAGGCTTGACTTTTAAATTAGGACCTTGTTATTACACTCCTTTTGTTAGCCACACGTGGCAGTATTAGAGAGATACTATTGTGTATTCTGGCTTTGTTAGGCGATCTAAACCCTGCCTTTGATGCTGAGTGGTGATAAAAAGTACACAAAAGCTTGTAATGCAAATACATTAATGTATATATTGCTCAGAGGATTCACATCTTTTGTAGACACAGGTTGTCTTATGTGCAGTCATTATTGCCTCAGTTTAAGATGGATTTAGTTTAAGATCCTTCAGAGGAAGATGCACTCAAGTGAAGAAAAGGTACTATTTTTATTCAGTATTTTATGTTAAAAGTTAAGTTTCAACAGCTTTGTCTTGTGGAGATTGATAGTTTCATCAGATTGTTGCAAATATTTTCGTACAAAACCATGCTCTCACTACAAACAAAATAAGCAGCTACTAAATCTTCTTTTAATCACCAAAACAAACAAGCAAACTAAACTTTACAAAAAACTGAATTTAGTAAGTGGGAAGTGATCTGGAATGAAATGGCAAATACAGAGTGGTTAAGCCTGTAAGTTCATATATTTTCTTACTTTATACTTACTGTTGTTTGAAATATAGTACTACGTAGGCTTGATTTACACCTACAGTTAGGAATGTGCTCACGTGCTACTGTTCTTTATGTACGGCTTTTGGCCCTGGCAAAAAGCATCTGTTTCACATGGCGGAAAATTGGAATCAAATCGACTTGGTTTAAATTAGTTCATTATGTGCTAAGTAGTGGTTTGGAGCTGTGGGTGTCATTGAAATGTTTTTCTTGTCTATAGAAAACTAGGAAATTACCTAAAGTAAAGGTGGAAAATATTAACTAGTGCCAACAGCACTTGAAAAGAATGGCTGGAGGTGTCAGGTCTTCACTATATGAATCATGTCAGATTATTAGCTCCCTTTCCTGAAGTGCACCTGTAATGGAGGGGTTTTGATGAGAAATAGATTTTAAAAATATGTAAATGATAAATGAGAATATGAGTTGCTCTTCATGTAACCACAAGATTTAACAAACACTGTTAGGCCCATAGCAAATTGTAACTGAATCCCACTGATTTCTTGGGACTCATGAAGAAACTCGAGCAAAAAGGACACTCCTGAAGGAAATACTTATCATAATCAGCATTTCAGTTGTTCTGCTAGAAGTGTTTTGCTATTATATGGGATATATGGTTCTTAATGAAAATCTGTTCTTACAAAAAGTGCACTTCAGTGGTTTGAATGGGAGTTCAGGGGTTTTCTTATAGTCTGTTTTCATGCCATACCATTTAGAGGCATGGAAAAGTGGTGACTGTGGCTCTTCCCAGGAGCCGGGAAATCTGATTGTGAGTGACCTCACAGCATGAACACCAGGTCTCTGATCTGTGACCACTAACAGGTCGTACATCAGGACATTGCCAGACACTGAAAACACCCTAAGCAAGCGAGCCAGATGGCCAGCTATCTGAGTGATGTGCTGAAAAACATGTGTTGTCTCACCGCTGAAGAAAAAAAAAAAAACAAATCCAAGTTTACAGATTGAGGCATCTATTTTTCTTTCCTAATTTTCACCTTAAAACATTTCAGTCTGAGGCAAATAAATGGCTATCCACAGAAAAACACAGCTATTGAGCAGCAACCATTTGTCCATGCCACTGTTCCTCTTCAGAAGAGACTGCAAAGCAATTACTTACTAGCTTTTGGGTTACCAGGATGCAGAACAAAAGCTAGTACTGATTTCTTCTCCCTCTCAAAGCTGTTACTTCTTCATACAGAAGCACTTGACATAAGTCACTGTTTATTTATGTCCTCAGACACACCGGCCATGACTCTCATCAGCTCTCTGCTCCCTCTCTGAACACCCTCTCTGCTAATTCTCTGCAGACAAAGCCCTCAAGTCTCTGGATACAGCTTTGGTCCCTCCTCTCCTTTAGTTCAAGAAACCCTCCCAGCTACCCAAAAAAAATCCAAAAATATGTTGGGCATCAACAGGAAGGATCCTGATGGCAGAGGAGATTGTTTTGCCACCTAATAAAACCTTATAGTGCTGCATGCAGAGCCTGTCTCTGAAGCCGGAGGGGGGTGTAATGTAGTTGGAAGGCACACATAAGAGGGAAAGCAAAATGCTTATATTGGCAGAGCAGTAGTCTTAGCAGAAGGGTCTAGGAGGACTGTGACTCTGGCATAGAAAGTAGAGAGCTGGGGTATAACATGACACATTTACAAAATCATAAACGTGGTGAACAACCTGGATGTGAGGATCCTGTCCAGTCAATCTCACATTGCTGGAGGTAGAGGACACTCCATGAACTTCATGGATCACCATAAGTCAGATGAAAAGTATTCATTTACAGAGCACACTGTGAACTTCTGGAACTTGCTGCCAGAGGAGGGTGAGAAGGCAGGTAGTACCAGCAAGGCCTCAAACAAGAACAGGAGAAATTTGTGTGCAGTATGTATAATCTATATATGGACAGATAAGAAGATAAGGCAGGGATGTAATGTGTCTTGGTGATGCTGGAAAAGAACAAGAGGAATGGTGCCAAAGCGTCCAGGCTCATATGCTCTCCTCCAAAATAGCACCTTCCCTTATGGATAAACATCTTGAAAATTGTCCTGAAGCTGTGGACAGGCTACCAGCACTTAGCACAGTCCGTGAAATATTTCATCTGTAACACAGACTGCAACAAAGAAATCAATACCAGAGGCTAGAGCTTTCTAGGGTGTAGGTGGAAATCATTCATTTTCCGGGAATTATTTCCCTTTTCAAAATTGTGACAAGTATTCTTGTTATGCAGTGTCTCCAAAGGAGAACTGTTGTTCTGCTCCGGAGATGTGGTTTTGGTCATACCCCAGAGATACCATTGGTGTTAATACAGTGTCATCATTGTCATTGTACCACTACCTATCTCCTGATAGTAAAACACATTGAATTCAGCCAATTTATTTTTCGGTCTTGGATATTAAATATTTAACTTTTTTTTCCTGGTTTTAAAAAGAGCAATTGCAACCTTTCAGACTCTTACTGCAATAGGGGGAAAAAAAAGCTTGCTAATATTTCCCATGCCCAGATGCCTAACAATCTTCAATCCTTACTTATCATGGACAGAGGATTCAAACAAGAATTCAAGTAAGATATTAATATTGCTTTCTCTAAGATATGTGCATCTTTTGACATACATTGATTTAAAATTTGAGTAGTATCATCAGTGGGACCGTGATATGGAAAAAAAGTTTGGTGGTGTTCAAAATTTACTGTTCAGATGGCTTTGACTATGCCCAGTTGTGACTGACATCCTTATGTTAGCAATAAATTGTTTGTAACTGGAAAACAGCCTTTGACTGTTGAGAACTGATTAGTAATTTCCCTCTTGCACTGGATCCCTGACTCTTGAACTGACTGACATAGATGTAACACCAGATCTCAGATCGATTGTCTCCATATGCATTTTAGATCTCCTATATTCCAATCCTGCTATGTAAACATTTGTCAGCCTCATTTATCCCTTTTTTTTCTTCCTAACAGATTGAATTACTGCAGCATAGTCTGCAATAACTGGTATGGCTTATGTTTAGCGCTAGGCCTTCCTCCCTTCTTCATGTTCATGGCATTGCCTCTGCTCATAGACAGCAAAGCACAACACTATCCTTAGACCTGTGTTCCAGTCTCAAAGTGGAATTTCTAGAGACAGTACTTTCTGGAGCAACAGGCCTTCTCCTGTGCATTAGGATACCGCTGGAAGTCCAGTCAGTAGGACTGTGGGCTCACTGAGGGCATGCATCTCAGTGTAACCACATGGGCTTATACTTTCATAAGCAGCAGCAAGCCTGTCAGTAATAATGGAAGTGTTCAAACAAGGACATTTGAATTAACAAAACCCTTACACACCTACTAGTTTGCAGCCAGTGTGGGAGGAGACTCTGAGGTTCATAGATCTGCTATGGATGCACATCTGAGGTCATCTATATCTCATCCCTAGCCCCACATCCACAGACCGCCCATGCAGCTCCCCTGCTCTCTAGGTGGAAACCAGGGATCTACAAATACTCCAGAGGGAGGCAGAAGATGTTGAACTATTATACAGTTGCCAGTCTCAAACACAGGGCTAAGGGTTTGGAGAGCTGAAAGTCTGTGAGACAGGCATAGGTGCATAGGAGAAGGGACTCACGCATGTACAAGCCCTTCATAAAATTCTTCTTGTCTTAGACTTTATGGTTTGAGAAAAAAGACAGCAAAATCTTGGTGTTATTTTGTTCCTAGTAGAGACGCTTTGTGAAATCAGTTTTTCAAAATGATTGACAACATCTGAGATTTTCTGTATGAAAACCATACAGAGGAGCAGACCTTCAGGTATTTTCAAGGCAACTGAGCAAGGGTTATCCTTCATTAACTCAGTGTTATGGGTGCCTGTCACTGGTCCTGCTTTTATTTACTTTTTGGGATCCTGGAAACTTTGTCAACAGCAAATCAAAGACCTTGCCACAGATTTTAAATAAGTGTATAAACTCTCAGATTTACCAGGGTTTCTCCTTGATTCTTTTCAGGATAAGCAGTAAATTAAATATCAACTATATAAAAATCACACTTAGTTGCCAGGTAACTTACTCTGTTTTCACTGGAATAACATGGAAAGTTTGGAAGATATTTAGCTAGGATTGAAATCAGACCCTAGTAACTGGGAAATGATCCTTAATATTGTGCCAACCTTGACTTCCCAGCATCAGGTGTCTGGACAACTGTAGGTAAAGTGCAGCTGAAGGATAATTGTTTTAAGACAAAATGAGGTCAACATAATTTAAACAGAATAGCTCTTTTCCCATCACAGTTTACACTTTCTTGGAATAAGTGGAATGACATAGAAATGATGTCCACAATGAAGGGGAATTCAATCCTTTCTGACTCAGAGCGCTATACATAAAACTATTTTCCAGAAGGAGCTGATGTTTCAGCACTGAAGGCAGCTCCAGCTACTAAAGAAATGCATTATTTAAAGAGACAGTGTGACAAGATGGATGTGAGAGATCTGCATTCATTTTGCTTGCAACAGAAACTTCTTACATGACCTGGAGAAATTTTTCTTTATGTTGTGTCTCAGAGTAACACTTCATTGCCTTCTCAGGGACATGAGATAGGTAAGGGTTTGAGTCCCTAAAAGGAATGACACTGCTTGAGAGAGGTGGGGCAGTTCCTGTCCTCTGGTCCCTGCAGGGGTGGCCAAGCCTTGTCCAAGTGCTGTTCCTGTCCAAGCCTTGACAGCCCTGTGGCTGTGGATGGGCTGCTGGCTTGCCTGGATTGAAGCCAGCACTCATAGGCCAAGTGAGGGTTTGATCAGCTGACTGATTTTGGCTCAATCAGCTGTACAGTGAGAGAGATGTAACCCCATCAGCCATTGTGCCTCATCACTCAGAGCTCTGAATATATCCTCAGCTTGGCTATTCTGATCTTAGTAATGTAAAAATGTGTATAAGTAAATCAAACGAAAGTAATTTGTACTGGTTTTTTTTCTTTTTGCTCGCATGTTGTGTCTGTGTGAACCACTGGATCCTGCCCACTTCCCCACTTTAGCTGGGAGCTGTGTATTGGACAGTGGCAGCTGCATTAGGCTGAAAAAACAAACTCAGGGCAGATGTAAGGATCTCCGCTCCAGTTGCAACTGTGTGTCGAAACACCTTGGGGTCATAATGATATTAAAAATAAGAGCATGAGCAGCATAAGAACTGCAGGAGCTAAGCTAAGTAGGTAACTCCCAATACCTTTTCTCAAAATAGCAGGGATAAGAGGCAGTTTGTAAGAATACAAAAATTTACTGGAGAATTTTTTTCATTCCCAAAACACTAAACTGAGAAGCAGTGTCATAGAACAAAGCAATGCTGAAGAGCCACATTTCTTAAGAATTAAAATTTTAAAATTAACATTAACCCAAACAAGGGAGCAAGATGATTTTTGGAGATCTATACAAGTGCAATTTCCTGTTTAAAATAGGAGGTTGTATTTTCATTTGATGGTGTACCTTGCAGCAAATAGGAAAGCAGCTTTATTTCCTGTTTGGTAAGCAAACGCAGAAAACAAAAGATGGTCTCTGGGGGCTGAACTGTTTATTCTGAGTACAAAGATTTGTCAAAGGACATGGAATAAGCACTCTTCAGCTGCATGGCTTTCTTCCTCACTAGCAGCTGGTCAGTCACAGGTGCTGGCAAAAACCCCACCAACCACTGAAATGTACTGGGAAGGGCTTTGTTATTTTATCACCACATTCAGAGAGTTCCTAATTTGCTCTGGTTTGAAGTGCTCATCGTGAATACAGTGAAAATAAAAAGAGCTCCAGAAGGAACCTGAATAAACACAGAAGAACTTATTTGCAAATACAACAGCCAAGGAAAAAATTATGTGATAGCTGTGCACAAAAGACACTGTCTGGGGTGGACTTTGATTGCAGTTTCACTTTCTAGCCATGCTACCCTCTACAAATACAGTTGTAGCATCTCTGTCCTCTGGTATGTACCGGAGGAACACATGGAGAGCTGAAGAAAATGCTTTTTAGAGGATATGGGAGAGTGCCCGGACACTCAGGAAAGCCACAGGATAAATACTCAAGCAGGCATGACTTCTGGGGGACATCCAATAACCTTTGTGATGCCAACATCTTACCACAGAATTTCCCTGCAAACTGGAGTCCTAGTGGGCACTTGGTTCTTACAGTAACACCAGGAGGCCAAGAGAGCAGCCACAAGGCGTCTGAGGTAGTGCTGGGAGCTGTCTCCAGCAGGAGACAGAAAACCGCATTTGGAGGCAATGTGCTACTCCCATCTCAGTAAAAAGCATCAGGCTATAGTCACAAATAACCTATATCAGGCAGTGCCATTTTTGGGGCTGGACCATAGCCACAGGCCAGGGGAAAGGGGAGATTTCACTGTGGTGTCATATACAGGGGAGTTTGTTTCCCATTACTTTTGTCTTTGCAACCTTAGTGTTTAGACATTTGCTGTGCCAGGAACCTAATAACTTGGAAGCTCATTTTTCATGAAGCTTAAAAGGCCATAGCTTTTTTTAGAGTGGGGGACAGTAATGAAAGTTTTGAAGGAAGAAAGCATATTGCAAAGTAAACAGTTCAAATTATGGAAAACTGAAAACACCATGAGTTCTGGCATCCCTGACAAATCTGCTCTTACCCCATGTCCCATTTCAGTTTTGCACACTGTACTTCTTCAGTGCTGATACAAGCTTTGGTGGACATAGTAGGTGGAACAAAAAATAAATATCCTTTTGAAAAAAACCCCTTTTTTTTTCCAGCCACATCTGTGTTTCCAGATGGCATTAGCTGAGTACCAATACAAAACAAGCTATTACAATTAGCTAGCTCCTATAGCACAAGTATCTTTTTTTAAAGACAGATATTGTGTGAGGCATTGCTTGGAAAGCACAGAAGTTATTTGTCTACAGTGATGAAATTTTCATCTGTTTACGGAACAAGACTTGTGGCATTATCTTTTAGACGGTATTCCACAATGTTTTTCTCTAATAGCCCCCGGTTTTGCCAGCATTTGGCGGTTTTGTCCGTGCTCATACCTAAGTGTTTGTAGGTTTCAGATCTGTGTTTGTTTAAGGCTTTTCACAGTCGTCTGTGCCTTTTTCTTTTCATTTACTATAGTAAAGCGTGGAACAAGTAGTGGTTTCTGGAGTTATATTTTTTCAAATGCATTCCAACTTCTCCTGACTTATCAGATTCAAGGAAGGAATGAGAGATTAGTGCAAAGTGAGGGCAAGGAGATGAGAATAACGTAGCCTTAGGAAACCTGAGGCTTTGTTCCAGGTCTGTGTAGTAAGACAGAAAATATGAAGTGGAAGATGAAAGATCCATCTAGAGGTCTGAATGACAAATGACATAGATATATCTCCCAAGGTGCACAATGTTCTCAGAGCCTTTCAGGAGAACAAGAGCCTTATATTACTTGCCTGCCTGTCTGCTGTTTTCTGGGTGGCAGTGGATAAGATCTTGCTGATGCCTGTGAGAATGATTGAATTCAACCTTAGGCAGAAGATTGCAATGATATAGATAATCTGGTCCCTAAAGTAAGCTCAGTGGCCTCGCCTAATTCAATTTATGGGCTGCTTTTCTTATTGTGGAAATCTTCTTGCATTCACCACTGGCTTGATCTACAAAAGGTGCTAAGTTTTTCCAGCTACAATTAATTTCATGTAAAGTTGTGGGTGCTTGCACCTCTGAAACTCAAGCCTTATATGTGATGCATGAAGAATCTGCCACATTCAGTTTCTCATTATCCAGGGGCATAAAAGTGATTGAAGGAGGGAGAAAAAACAACAACTCCAAACTTCATAAACATTCATTAAAGTCCATCATCAGTATCTAAGCAGCATGATAGCATAACGATATGTCAGTTGTCACTTTGTAGCATGCAAGTTTTATTCCCAAATTACCCCACTAACCTAAATAAGAAAGGCAAAATGCACAAAGAATATGGCCATCTGGAATACATAACGTGGAAAGATCTGCAATGCATTACATGGTCTGGAAAGTGGCTGGTCGAATTCCAGAGAGCTAAGATAGACTTCAAAGTCTGGCCGCACATCAGTGAAACTGCTGATCAGCTCAGATATTTAAAGTGGGTGTAGATGAATGAATTTATTACATTTTTTATCTGTTGCATTCATATGGGAAAACATGTCTGTGGACAGGTTCTCCACTGATTTCATGCTTGGTTCTTTTATTTTAACTCTATACTCTATTTTCATAATTTTACATCATATTTCAGTTTTACAAAAATAATTTATAATGCCATTGTACAAGAGAGAATAAACCAAAAAGCCCAAATAATTGTAAAGAATAAGACATGACTCAAATACCTTAAAAAAAGGCTAGACAATTTTAATTTTAAAATAATGAAAGACAAATCAAGCTGGGTTTCCACCTTTGTCCTGTTTTTAACTAAACACAAAAATATCCACCATTTGGGATTTTTCATATTTTAATTGCAAACAGCTTCCTCCTAAATTGATTGATATATCTGACTCTTATTTACCCAGACTTCCAGCTTCTCTACATTTGTTGGAGAGAGAGAAAGAAAGATGAAGCCATACACTCCATTATTTGCATATGCTGATCCTAGATCTGCATGTATCAGACTGGGGATTTGATGTGTTCAAGGTGTATTTTACCAAGCCTATGGATGAAACCATGAATCTCCAAACTTTGATCATCTCTAATGGCACAACTGGATTATTCTACTCTTCTTTTTCCTCTATTGAATGTTGGTTTTGTTGCAATAGCTCATATCATCCTTCATTAAGCTCTCCAAAGCTAAAATTACTCAAACTAAGCATAATTTTACTATTTGACCTATTATTTAGTCACTGAATTTAACTATGAGTCATTAATAGATGATTTTTACTATAAAATACAAAAATTCTGTTCATGACAGTTTTTTCATAGATTAGTTAGTTCGTGTTAACTTTTGTACTGAGTATTCTTCACTCTGCAATTCAGTTTCCTGTTTTTTACATGCAAGTGTCAAGTAAACTGCTGGGAAAGCTGTTTTTAATTGACTTTTAATTATAGTGTAATACGTGCATAGGACTGGTTGCAATGGAGTAAGAGAACTGTCCACGGGAAATGCATTTGTGACCGGGTTTTTAAGGTTTTACCTTCCCTGGGCCTGTAACAAAATCCCAGTTTATTTCATGCAGTTCCCATCCTTCAGCTAGGCTAGCACCCACTCGGGAAAATACAGCGAAATTCCTTCAAATACTGTCAATAGCTAGATCAGCACATACAGCACAGCAGAAACTGCACTCCCTCTTAAAGCTGTCTCCTCCCTTTCAGGAAGATAAGAATAATTGTCTCAAAATTGTGACGAGCTTGCTAGATAGATTATGTTCTCCACAGTGTTTTTCCAAGTCATTAATGAAGGCACTTGGGGAGGTGGATATTTTCTGTAAAATGGACATGGTTAAAGACTGATAATTGCAGTTAGAGTGGACTTCAAGAAACTGTGACTATAGATCACTCAATTATGTCAATGACCATCTCCCTGCCAGAGAGCTTCTTCCCAAGTTCTCTGAAGCCTTTTCAGCAGTGCATTCTTCACCAAACCTCAAAAGCTGAGGTTTGAGGTGATTTACCTCATTCTTGCCAACAGCTTTGAAATATCCATAAGGGCAATCCCTATGGACATTTGACTCATCAGCTTCCTGTTTCTACTGAAACACAGATGTAAGAAATAATCTACTATGGCTGAAGAAGAAAAAAAAGAAAGAAAAAAGTTGGCTGAGTATTTTAAAATCTTCACACACCACGGAAGTTTGGGTGTCATTTTCCTCATGTTTCATTCATACCTTTAAAAGAAGAGGAAAGGAAAACATGTACTTAATCAAAATCCCAGACGCACTTCCTGAGCCTATGTGTTTTGCAGATGGGAAGACTTAGAAGACAGATTGATTTTTAATCAATGTTAAATAAAGAAGAGCATCTGCTTCATGTAGTAAAAATGTACCCTATATTCCCAGTCATCTGGCACAGCTGCTGCTGACATCACTGACTCAGTCACGGGGAAAGTGTGGTGGTAGCACAATGCACACCAGAGGTGGGAAAAGTGGTACCTATGATAGAAAACCTCAGTATTCAAGAGTTCGTGTACCCCAACCAGGTGCAAGACACCGGATGAAGGGAGTAATTCCTCATAAAGTCCATTAAAAAAAAAAGATTCTTCTTTATTGTAGAAGTCGATCCAAAAAACTCTACTGCTCGAATAGCTAACATTTCTAAAATGACTGTAGACAGGGTCTAAACTTTGTTGTTTGGTTGCAGTCTCACTGTCTTTTAACCAAAGGAGTGTGAAAACAGAAATGGCTTGGATAATTGTGCCATTTTATTCCCTAGTACAACTTGCTATTTGCAAGTGAAGAAATTCCTATTTGAGGAGAAGGAACTGGAACTCTATTAGCCTTCAAGAAAGGCTAGTAACTATGAGTACATGCCATGATCTGTTTCAATTGTTTTCAAGCTTGAGACAATAAAACTGCAAAAACCATAAGAACAAGGTGTTTTAAGAACTATGAATAGAAACCAAACATAATAGTTTATATAAACAATGTATCAGTAACTTGCAGGCTAACTTTTTATTAAGTCATCCAGGAAAAATATGCAAAGTATTATGCTTACAAAAATATAGGTTCACTTTGAGAATGAACCATCCACATAAAAGAGAAGTTTCCTAGATAACTAGTTTCCAAGAAAAATAGTTCAACCAGCTGCAAAAAGGTGTGAAATGCTTGCTAAACTAAGAACAATGACATGAACCTGTGTGCAGTAATGTTCTAAAGAGTCTGAAGTATACTGGATATAGCTATTTTGGGAAGCTGTTTGGAACTCAAGTCAAAAGATACGGCTGTTCAAATGGAAGTCAAGAATTGCTCCAGTCAGTCATAACGGGATCTGACTTTAAGGCCCCTCCAGGCTCACTTTATAAATTGGACTGTTTAGCAGAAGCATAAGATAAAATCATACCCCATCTTCGAACAAGTGCTACCAGGTAAGAAAAAAAGGTGCTGCAGGTCAGAACACCCCCCCTCTCCTCCCAAAAATCAGGGCCTTGTTTCAGAGTCTCTAGAACACAGTATACTTTGTCTTCTGAGCATTTTCTGGCAGGCCAGGGCTTTATTTTGGCAGGTAGTAACCCAGTTTGAGGGCAAAGCCTTGACTTTCTTATTAGCTACCTGCTACTCATTAAGGGCACCCTTGCTCAGCGTTGTCTATGCTTGTTAAAATGTATTCCAAAGGTTCTAGAGTAACTTTCGAAGTCACTTTTAAGAATACTAGCTAAAGATCCTTTAGAGAGTTTAAAGAAATCCAGATTACCTTCACCACCACTTAAAAGAAAGGAGGGGGAAAGGTGAGATGTACCCTCTCCTTGCTAACAAAATGAAAATTGCTGTGTAGTAGCCAGGAAAAAACAAACTGACCCTACTTCTTCCTGGGGGGCAGAGTACTCCTTTCCCAGGAGCTGCAGCTTCTAGCTCTTTCCTAACACAGCTCTGGGTTTTGAATCAAATCCCTGTATTAAGAAAATTAGGGAAGGAGGGGAGTGTGTAGTAGAAAAATGTCCATATATAAGAATAAGGCTAGCACTAGAAAGAGAAAGGGAGAGCTTGAGAAAAGTGCTAAATAACTCATCTGAGGTATTTCTTGGGTTATAAGGTCTTGCATGTCTTAAAATCATCATATTTGGCAGGCAGTCAAGACCAAGTTTGCCAGTCACTGAAAGTTTACTGAAAGTCTGAAAGCAGGACACTTATCTGTTGGGTTTAGTTTTACATGCATGCCTTTCTCTTTCATCTTCTTGTCCTGCTTCATGTTTTTCCTATTCTTGTTTAAATATTCCAGTTTTTAGAATGTCCTAGTAATCCTTTGAAGCATTTAATTTCCTCTTTGCCAATCTAAGCCAAAACACAGACTATATTCCCTCCGACTGATGTTTGACCATGAGGATTTTTTATCTATGCTTGCACATACACACAATGCAGGCACACACTTAAAATACTTCAGAAACACACCGATCTGTTACAAGTCTGAAAGCAATCTTCAGCCCAAATTCCTCAAGAGCTCATTCAGGGACTTTTTCAAGGGCAATGGAGGAATATCCCTCGTGTTCACAATTATTTAATGGAGAAACATCTAGATTGCTTTCAGAGCTCCATCCAGCAGAAGATTGTGTGTCCCACTAGAAAACTAAGCTTTCTTTGAGAACCACTGGTGATGAAAAGCTGTACTTATGTTGCCATGCAAACTACGCAATTTAATGTGTACTTCCCTTAGGAGGTGACATGGAAAAAAAGACCTAACTAAAGTCTTCTGATCTAATGCCCAAAATATATTGCATTTATTTGCTTTATATATTTTAATGAAAAAAGGTCTTTTGAAAATATGCACATTTAGACATAAAAGAACCCAAATAATTTGAAATAATTACATTGTAAATGTCAGTTTTTCATAAATGAAGCAGTGAAGCATATAGAGCAGGAGCAGGCAGACATTGTCAAGCAGGTACCCACTTTGTAAAGCTACACTACAGCAGCAAACATTTTAAGAAGTAAATCATAACATCATTGAAGGGATATTATCTTTTTGTGTCTGCAGTCCATTTCTTGTCTCCTTTGGTTGGTTTAGAGGAAGGTCTCAGTGCACTTAGCATGGTCTCCTGGCAGTCTTGCCACGACTGACCCCCACGAGCTTCTCCACTCACCCATCCAAGCAAGAGCCATGCACTTTTCCCTTGTGCCTGCAGTCACACAGGAGAATAAGGGTCCAAAAAGGAAGAAAGAGCGTAGAACAATTAAACTCTCGCAAGATTTTCCAGGCTCTACCCTTTCTCCACAGTGTTTTCCTTTGGAGTTTGTTGGATAAACTAGGAAAAAATTTCAAAGCAATAGGGAGCTCACCTGTACAAAACAAACCTGTCAGATTCTATCTGTATAGGTTTATGTTAAAAAAAATAAATCCGTCTGATAGAAACCTGCATGTTCTCTGGAAACTTACTTCTTTCTGTCTTGAGTAAAGCAGTGGCAAGTTTTGCTTTCTGATTGTTTCTGATTTCCTGGAGGCTCTCCTGCAGCACGGTCGGTACCTGACATGAGGCATGCTAAGCCAAGCAGTATGCTGCTCTTTTAAAAAATCCAGCCAGTAAGACACCTAGGATGGGTTTTCTTCGTAGAGAGGGAAGGTCACTACAATGTAAGAGGAAAACACAACAGGAGTACTTGTTCCAGATAACCCACACTAAGTCCCTGATAAGCTTTCCTTACTTCTCTCCTCAAGGAGCCCCAGCTTGGCTACAGACAAAGAGAAATACACAGGGAAAGTTATGTGTTCAGCTGAGTATAACACACCTGCACTCTCTCAGAAACACATTTTCAGTGTGTTGCCTTGTTGTCCAAAAATTATTTGGCAGAAATCCTACTAACTATTTTTTGGTTTGTGATTTTTATCTAGCTTTTAAGTGATACAGGGAACAGTGAAGCCCAGACCCCAGCCTAAAGAGGATCAGTAAACACATATACATCTCTTTCTTCGTGTCTGGTTGAGAATGCTCACTTTTGTCCCCAGAAGTTCATGGAGATGTTACAGGATCCCAAGAGTGGACTTGGTGCCCAAGTACAACATTGGGAGCCTTCTGATCACCAGGTCAAAATGTGAGAGTTATATACAGCTTTACAGGAACTGCATAGCACTAAGAATATTTCTAAGATGTATAATTTTTTTAGAAGAACTGTGTGCAATTAATATTTTCAAGATATATTAGTCATCACTGTCCTTATACTCTTCTGAAAATTACAATATAGTGGAAAAAGTAAAAATTAGTGCCATTTTAGCTGTAGCATTGCATTCTACATGAATGAACAGGAGAAAATTCAGCTATTTAAGTATGCTTTGTATAGACAGAGACAGAACAACTGATGCTTTAGAGACATACCATCCTATATAAAATAGCAGAAATCACTTTTTGGCTCTGAAATTCTGTTCACTTTGTGCATGCAAGTAAATTTATCAGCAAGAGACAGAGTATAAGGAAAAAGAGACTAATATAAATCAGAAAAAAACTCTGTAGGAGAAGACTTCTCTCACATATATAATATCCCACAAATAAACTGAACTTTTGAAAATATATTACTAACCCCATGCTATTCATTAGAGAGAGAAGAGCTTTTTAAAATAGCTGGCGTACAGAGAATAATGCCATTAACAAATATTTTCTTAACAAAACCTTAATTAAACAAAGACTTCTCAAAGCACATATTCCTTAAAAACCCCTATGACACAGTTCTAACACTTAATTTAATGCTTTCATAATTATAAGTAGATTCCACAGATGAAACAGATTTTTTAATTTATCCATTTACTCCACCCTATTTGGGCTCAACAAGGCTCTTTATAAAATGGACACAGGTGCTGTGTCTTTATAAAATGGACATTTTTATAAATGCATCTTTATAAAATGGACGCAGAGATTTGCTCTTCTTGTAGTGCTTGCTTTATATATAGTAGTGGCTGTATGAAACATTTCCTTTCTGAAATGAGAGGATGTGGGGATGAAGCATTTGCTTTTGTTTTGGTTGGTTTGTTTGTCTATTTGGTGAAACTAGGGGTCTTGCTGGAGATTTTTTTTGCTATAATACTGCCTCCTTCTGTGATGGTTAATATACTGGCATAAGGTATTGATCAATGCACAAGGGTAAGACCGAACCGGAACTCTTGCTTTGGCTATGCTGGATGAAACAGACTCATACCATGCTTCAGTTATGATCCTTTTATTTCTTCAAGGAGCTATACAGCAGCTGAGCTTATCACAAGCTTGGAAAAAAACCCCAGATTTTATTGGCATATGAAACCTAGGAAACAGCAGGTCCTTGATTCAGTTCTCTGCATATAAATGTGCAGCTCTGCTCTCTAAGGACGACAGGCTGCAATGTTTTAAATAATGTAAGTAATTCAGTGTCTGTTTCTTACTGTAATTTGTGGGCTGTCTCTATACTGAGAAGAGCAGTTCTTCAGACAAAATACTGAAGAACAAAAGAATGAAATACAAATGCAATTCAGTGGCTTCTAACATAACTGATAAATGTTTTTTCTGTTCCTGCATTTGTCAGGTATTATATTAAACTTTCTCTGGTTAATCCTGGCTACAGGAATTTCAGAAATATAATAAAACCATAGTTTTACAGTGAAGTCACCCATAGTGTGAGCTGAATTTTGAAAAATTATGGATTTACCTACTGTATGGAAAATCCCAAAAAGAACTGCTTTGTGGATTTTCAAACATGTAAAACACTTGATGGTAACTTCAGTTTCTGTTCCCATGTATTTTTCTAAAAATTTCTAAAAATCCATTTAAAATTTCTAAAAATCCAATTAAAATAATGCAAAATGCATTATCTTCTGTATGCTTGGGATAATGCATTTAAATTATATGTGCGCATTTCTAACTGAGCTTCAGAATACATTGCTGTTCTTTAGCTGATATGAACTAAGCCTATCAAATTACAAAAAAAAAATCAATTTTTTACTGTCTTTTTTTTCTTTTGCAGATGAATATCTCTATGACAAATAATTACAAGAAAACAACATATTACTGGATTCTCTCATTGCTTACCCTATTCTGAACATCTAGTTATCACCAGATTTCTTATGTGACTGCATGGAGTACCCCAAGTGTAGAAGCCTACATGTAGGTATGGAAAAGCAGTGTCACACAGCTTGATAAGCTCATATATATAACTTTCAAGTGTTCAGCTACAAAGTAAATTAATATTTTAAAGACAGTTTGTGGGTTGCTTAAGGAATTTTTGTGTGCAAACATTGCCCAATGAAGACAGTAAAAAAGAAATGTGCTTTCCAAATAAATGTACCCAATAAACTCTAAATGACGCAAAACACATCTGGCTTCAGGTTTTGCAATGCACTCCATAAATGAATTTTGATTAGTCACAGGTTTGCAAATCTACAAAGCAAAGTTGTGACCAGTGTCTCTGTATGTGGAAAGCTACTTATGGTATTCGGCTGGAGATCTTACAAAATTTGTATTTCACCAGCTTTGTGAATGTTTTTTTGTGGTTGTATACAAACTGCACTTTGACTTTTGGCCTGCTTAATGTAAAGCACAAAGCAAAATTCAAAGCTAAAGATTCTGTATAGGTAGAAGCAAGGGAAAATGATCACGTGAACAAATAATGGCTCCACAGCCAAATTTGCATAGGACTACTCTTTTGTTTTTATTTGCCATTTAATACATGATCAATTAGTAATTTGAAACTCAAGCCCAAGCACTGGAATCAGGATTTAAAGCACGAGGTTTTAAAAATCATGTCATGCATTCAAAAGCTGCTCAGATCTGTATCACTGTAAATAGCGTTTTCATTTCATTGTCATAAGGAAACAATCTCAATCCACTTTGCAATTGCTCCAAGATTGTCAGAAGAGATTTTGGTTCATATCTGGAAGTAAAGAGGCAGTCTCAGTAGAGAGGGGTAGAAAATATTGTGTGGCCAGAGGGCAGCCTTGAGGAAAGAGAAAGCAAGAAGAGGAAGATGCTTGGAAGTAGGTCTCGCTGTCAGAAAGTGAATATCCAGTCATCCTGTTCCTGGTGCTCAGTAAACACAGTAAATATCATCAGAGCCAGAACTTCAACATGATTTTTCTTCTGCTAGAAGAAAGAGAAGGAAATTTGTCCATAATGAATTGTGCACTTGAGTGCAATGGAAATAAATAATCAGAGGAACTTGCTGGCATACAGAGTCTCTCAAAAGAGACAAAAAGCTATAGGAAGTATGGGAAACACAGGACCAAAGCCACCTTTGGTTTCATGCTTTACCTCATCTACTCTGGTTTATCTCTCTGAAAGAACTGGCAGAAATTGTATGTGTAACCCATTTTGTGATATTTCAAACATGTCCCAGATGTCAGCCCTCAGTATCAGAGTAGAGAAGTCTGTTTATAGGGAAATGCAATAGCTGCAATTTATGGTCTGACAAAGTCACTGTAATAACTGATTAGTGAGTTAGTGGGTTTCTGGTATTCTGCTTCTGCTAACAACTTTTTTCCCATCAATTGAGATGTCTCATTTTACAACTTCGAAGATGTTCAGAACAATGCTAGAAGGCAAATGGACTAAGAACAGTCAATAGACCTGGATTTTAATTTAAACAATACAAGTACAGATACAACTATTCTTCATCCCAGCTAGAAATTTACCTTTTAAGTTATGAAAACCACCACTAAACTATGCTGTTATTTCCAGTGTTTGGGCACAACATTAAAAAGTTCTTGATTTATATAAAGGTCAGATCCTCTCACGATTGGAAAACATCTGTTTGAGAAGTTTGGTCAAACCAAACAGGCACTTCCTCAGTCTCTCACTATGCTAGCCAGTAAAATAATAATAATAATTTTAAAAAAGAATAGCAAGGAGCAGCAGATGTCGTGCTCATACCTTTGGCTTTTCCAAAGTTGCAGAAAAAATCAGATTAAAAGACCTGGTCATAATATGTTCAAAATTGATTGAGGAGGCTGCAATTATTTTGCACAGCCTTGTTGTATACCCAAGGCCATAAACTCCTCTCCACCTGAAAAACACTGTGCCACAGGTTTTAAGTGGCAAAGAAGGGAGGTTGGACAACAAGACAAGGACAGGGCTCAGATCTGAAAGGCTCAGATCTGAAACAGTTGAAGAGACAGGGTGAACGAGAAAATTGAAAAGCAGGAAGAAGGGGCAGGACTCTTCACATGGGATGGTGCTGTGTTGTATAGGCATCCAAGTGAGTACAAGCATGACAGCTACATGATGACTGGTTTAGCAAGGCCAGTATAAGAGATGGGAGACATGTGTGGCTCTGCAGAGCACACACAGAGAAGAGCCACTTGACAGCTCATCCTTGTGACCAAACTGCAGTGACTATGGGCACCTCTAGCATCATTTCAGATCCATAGCCCTGGGCGTGACAAGGGTGTTGATCCTGTGCTGTGCCAGCAAGGGTGGACCAGAAAGCCTGGATACCTCTGCCGCAGGTGGACAGGGTCACAAGGCAGGAGAGTCAAAGTTTACAAGTCTCAACAGATCTGTTCACTCCAGCAATGGCCTTTGAGAATCCTTCTTGAGAAGTTTCCTGGACAACCTGACTTTCCGACTGGGGGAACTCCGTGGCCTCATCATAAGGACCCTCGCATAATCGGGTCCAGGCTCATGCAAGGTGGGTAGGTGTCCTGGAAATAAAAATCCAAACTCATCTCCCTGAGAGAGCTGGGAGATAGAGATGCTTCAGGAGTTGAACTGAAAATGGACTGTGTCCCAGGGCTCCCAGTGAATATGAGTAGATGTTGATCTATTTTTGTTGATCTATTTTGTCTAATGTAACTTGTAATGAAGCATAAGAGTAGATGAGATGACATGTGCCTGCTGGGTCAGGACCCTTTGTTCTCTGCTGCCCCACAAAAACTGCGAAGCCAGGAGAGTCTTAGAAGGTACTTATCTGCCTGCTGGCATCCATCACACATTCCCAGAAGCAGAATACAGGTCTCTGTAGCACAGCTTGAACAATGCAATGATGAGTGGCTGGGACACGCAGGGACAAGGCAGACATCTTCACAGTTAAGAAATGATAAATCTTCCCATGAGAGTGAAAAGTTTAGAAGGTCTGCCTGAGGCATGTATTTGGAGAACTGAAAACCTCAGTGAGTTCTTGTACGATGCTGTGATCTGCCAACCAAAAGAACAAAGGATGTGTCTCAAAAGATTGCAGGGGACATGGCTATACCCTGACTAAACTGGGAAAACATCTTTAATCGCATGGTTATATAGAGACATAGAAAACTCTATTGTAATGTAGTCCTCAGAATGGAAGTATACTTGAAGTTCCAGGCGTTCGCTTTTTACAATGAGATATTAAATTTCTGATCCCTGCTTTCTTCTTCTGGCTCACACACATGTGGGCTGCCTGCAGCCACTTTGCATTCGTGGGAAGGTTTGACTGGATCTCCAGAGAAGTGCCTAGAGGCTGACTGAACTCTGCTCCTGGCAGAAGATGTTGTGATGAAAACTCAGAACTGGAAATGAAGAGACCCCATGCTGCCAGCAGCATGCTGGCCTGTGAGCTTAGCAGTCTGCTTAAGATTTCAAATAAATGTTTCGAAACTGGAATAACTTCACTCGCCTGTCTCTTAGAAGGGCATGACGGGAAATTGGATTGCAGAGATGCAAAAGAGGCTGAAAGAACATGCAGCCTCTTCTGCTCCACTGTCACAAACCCAAAGACAGGCCTACTTTGTTGTAGTATCATGTAAGGAAGAAGAAATAAGCAGTTCACAGGCTAAACCATGTCCTCTGGATCAACACTTCCTTTATTCTGGGATGAAAGCTTTTCTGGGGCTGGCTTATTTGTCCTGTCCAGACAGGCTGAGGAGAAGCCTTGTACAGCCATTTTATCCCATGAAGCAATGGAGGGAAATTTGAGGGTTTGGCTTTCCATGAAGTGTTTGTCACCTACAAACAGGAGGATTTCATATCTTCCTTGGGCAAACTGCCTGTAAGTCTTAACTTTTCTGTTTTAACTCCCCAGAGCAGTTCAGTTTTTGGAGAGTAGTAACTGCGTTTTCAAAGTTGCAGAATCTTTCATCGGTACATTTCCCTACTTCACAGTTATTTTTCATAATTTTGGATCCGTTGCATAAAGTAATCATCTCTTCAAAGGCTTAACACTGGTATTGAAAAGAAGGTAATTCAATACATCCTGATGAAAACAACTAATAGAACAGTCTAGAAATGTGATCATGTCTGTTTGCAAGACTGGGTCATTTCATTCATCCAGACTACTAATATCCAGATTTGCCATTATCTTTTCCCAAGTTTTACTGTGGGTAAAGAATTTTCCTGTGATGAAATATTTCCTCTAATTCAGCAACCAATATCTTTCTAGATAAGAACTATCCAGCTACATAAAGTGAGACGTTATGTTTGGCCTGCACCTGTCTGTCTACAATAAATAAAAATTTTAAAAATAAATATGATGTTGTTTATAAAGAAGCCTGCCAGCATTTGCTAATTAGAAGCGAAAAACTCAGTCTGAAACATAGAACAGAGAGTATTTGTTAAAATTTTTGGAAGAGTTATTAGCTTCCATACATATTTCTGATTGCCTAGCAGTATAATTTCCTGCAGTTAAAAGACATAAATGTGACATTCTGCATTCAGCAAAGTAATAATTTTTTTTTACTTTTTCAGAAAAATTCTTAAGCAGATATATAGTTTTAAACGAAGTCCTACAGAAGTCAGAGACTGCTGTACCCGAAGTTAATGACATGCCAGCTTGGTTTGAGGAATGGCCCCAGTGAAGCTCAAGGATAAGAGCAGATTTCATATGCTAGCAGCTATCTGAATCACAATGGTTGTGCTGGGGAGAGCACAAAAACACTTGCAGCTGTGTCATAGCAGTGCCTGAGGGATAGTTTGTGGTATGTTGCAAACAAAAAGGTGACCAAAAACTTAGAAAAAATTCAGAACTACAGGCTGAGCTTGTCTAACATCCCATCTCCAGCAGTGTCCGATGCCAGATGTCAAGGAAAGAGGCATATTTCTCTTGAACACTTTCCTAATATCCAATAACAAGCAGTTCAGTAACTCCTGGGCCTACGTAAGCAGTAGCCTCCCATCAGATTTTTCTTCTCTGAATTTGTGCAATTCTTGCTTGAAATATTGCATACTTAATATACTCACTGCCTTGATGCCCTCTCTGTGGAGCACCCTGCAGAGGTATTTTGTGCTTTGTTTTCTGCACTCATCTCATTTGATGTCCCCTGGTTCCTGCTACAGAGGAAGTGATTAATGCTTTTTCCCTGTTATTTATTTCCCATTGCACTGATTGCCTGATTAGGAATTACTAACAACAACAACCTCAATAGTCTTTCCCATAGAGCTCAAGTTTAATTCTTCCTTCAACAAAAGCATTCGATCACTCTTCTTGTTTTTCTCTTTGCCTTTTCCATTTCTTCTCTGTCCTTAAGGGACTACTCTGTACTCAAGGTATGGGAGAATAAAGGTTGTGGCATTTTCTGCTGTGCTATTTTTTTTTCTCAAATACTTCCAAGGACACAAATTATCATTTTAACCCATATAGAACAGTGGTTGATTGTTTTTTGTGTGAAAACCAAGACCCTCTTTCCATTGAGAAACCGTCCCACCAGAGCTGCTCAAAGTATAAGCTAAGCTGGAACTTTTTTCACTGACACGCAGTTTACAGTTATCTACACTGAATTTGATCTGCTATTTTCTCACTTTATGTCTTAGTTCTGTCAGGCCTTTCTGTAGTTCTTTTCCATCAGGCTTTATCTCTACCTCCTAAATAACAGATATAATCAACAGATTCTGATACATCTCCCTTTTCCAAATCTGAAACCCTTGAGGGCTCCATTGATGACCAGCTTCCACTGTAAAAAATTATTATTAGTTCCTGCCATCTAATTTTGTCCCTTCTTTTAGTCTATGCAAGGTCTACCCACCATATCCTAAGGCTGATTAGCTTCATGAAGAATCTCTGCCAAGGGACAGTGCTGCTGTCTGATGCCAAGACAAGAGCTGTGCATCCTCCTTGATACACTGCCCAAAAGCAACAGCAGTACCTGAAAATCTCCTTGTCAGTAACTCAGGTTTGGCCCCAGTTATCAGGACCTCATTAACAGCTTCATGGACTTCAGCTTCAGTTTTGTACCTTTTTGTTCAGTGCAGTGATGGGGAGAGGGCTGTGCTCTCTGTCCCTAATGAAAAATATTCCCTTCAATCTCCGATGTATTAGGACACGCAGAAAATCCAGCAGGTGTAGGCAAGCATATTCTTCATCCTGCAGGATTTCTCACTTTGGGAGCTTTTCTTAGCTTTTTACAGACCTCTCAGCCTTCCCTGTGATCTGTCAGCCAAATTCCAGAGCTATCTTTATCATCCACACTCCCTTTCCACCTTTAACCTCTTGCAATTGTAAATGTTCATTAATGTGACACACAGCGTAGCTCCTGTTCCAAATGCTTGGCATAATGACAGGACAGTTGTTCCTGCTTTCTCTGGGCTGTGTGAGTGCTCAAAGAATTTTTTACCCAGAAGGCAATTGCTTGAGGCAAATTTAGCATATTTGGGCAAGTGTCAACTAGAATAACTGTGTCCTCCCTCTCTCAGTTCAAGGGATTGTGGTTAGGGAAGAAAAAGTATGGGCACACTTCATTGTATCTTATAATATATATAGTATCCTATACCTTCTGAAAACCAGAAGTAAACATTTTACACATTTTTATTCTAGCTTTTCTGATGATATTGACAGTTACAGTGAAGTTTGAGATAAAACGAGGGCAAAGACACCTGGGAGCTGGGAGTTAGGCCAGGTTCTCTGACACCGAGGTTTGGTTTGAAATAAAATCAGAATGACTCGCCAGTGTTCAGAAAGGGAAGTCAGGGGAGCCCCAGCTGAAATGACTTAGACTTATGTTTAGCAATCATGGTCATACTAACACTGTACGGATCCCTGAAGAGTACCTAACCAAAAAATAAAAACTGAAAGTCTCCCAGATAACAGGAGATATGTCTCTATTGTTATATTTCCTCTCCTTCTTTTGGCCTATGTATTTTATTAATCTGTTGCAAAGCATTTGAAGTTCAACTTCGAGGGACAAGCACAGTGCCAGTAAAATGACTCCTATGATTCAATTTGCTCCCACAGCAGAAAATTAGAGTAGAAAAAATATTTCCTTAGTGGGAAAGTATCATTCATTTGCAGAAGTAAGAGAAAATTTCATGTTGCTTTCTTCCAGAAGAGCTTCCCCTTCTCTAACTGATGGGGAGACCCTCCACTCCCTGGGTTGGGTCATGGTCATCTCTTTTAGTGTTTCCATTTGCTAAAAGTTGTCTGTCAATAGAGTTTTTGCTACAAGTTGTCTGCAAAGAGAGTGAGAGTAAAGAGGAAATAACTCTGCACTAGCTCTTCAGGTTCCCAATTATGAAGGTCTCCCCTTTGCATTTTGGCTGATTATTTAGGAAATCTCCCTCTGAAATTAAAAAGTATCTTGGGACCAGCATGTATCCTTAAAGAGAAATTCTGCTGTTATTTTCCTCTGACACATGGCTGTAAAAAGGTCTGCATTTGGTTATTTTTCTAATACAACATGACAGGTCCCAGTAGGTCCCAGCTCAAAATCAGCATTTCCCCTCCACCCCATCCCGTTTAACTGTAATGAAGTAACTGTTCAGACTAAGACATGACGACATGACACCTGTGAAAATACAAGATCATAAATACCATGATGTCATTGTAAATCTGCAGGAATTAAATAAAATTACAAAAATTGCAGTGTCTTTATTTCACACCATGTATCACCCACAAGGCAATCCTGAGAGTGTGGGTGTTGAGACAGTAAGAAGCTCAGCACTGAGCCCTGGAGAAAGCCAAAACCCCTGCTTGTAGGGCTGAGTTGTGTCTCATTGCTATGAGATCATATGGTCTCTGAAGCCCAGATTTCCATTAAGTTCAGTAGACTTTTAATGTGGTCCCAAATGCACAGCCTAGAGCTTCATCCTATATATATGCTACATTTTCCCTCTGATTCAGAGGTTTCATCAACCTGCAAATGGCTGCAGGCAGCCCTTAGGCCAAGAGAGTCATGACTCCAGAGCCATGCCATTTTCTTTCAGCCTTTGAACAATGGGCTCCAAACCCCACATTCAAGCTTTGTTTAATCTATGGGCTATTTTCTGCTCTGTAGAAATCACCTGGGAACTACACTTAAGCTTTCGCCTCCTTCTGTGCCTATCAAACCAAGGCTCTAAGCATTACAGCAGAAACTAGAGGCGTTCAGGACTAGGATTTCAAAGGGCAAGAGCTGTGTTTGTGCACACAATATTTGAATGCACACTTGTTGCATGCTTAATCCCGCTCACGTGCAGGAGAAAAGGGGTGGATTTGCATTTGTAAGATAGCTGTGTCATGCCCCAGAGCTCATTTGGCCAAGGCTGCCATCTACCACTTTGTGCGAGCCTGTAGTTTGCATTTGTCCATTTTGCTGACAGTGTTGGGGAATGTGTGGCTCCAAGAGGGATAAATTAGACTTTAATCTTTGACAGCTTGCCCTTGTGCCTTTTCTAGACATCTGGGAGATTCCTACTCTGGCGCTGCCCCTGTGCCCTGGCTTCTGCCAAGGTTTGGTTGCTTTCAGCTGTGTCTGGTGAGGCTTCATTTCTCTGGGCCCACATGTAGCCTGGAAGGGGGCTCAATCTTTCCTTCCTTCTGCTTCAAAGACCCGAGGCTGAAGGAGCATGTCAGGAGAAAATCTGCCCTGATCACAAGGACGGAGTGCTTGATTTTCTGAAGGTATGGTTTGAATAAATGATGTCCTGCTTTGGGGCATTTTTCAGCATGAGATTCATGCATGTGCTGTCACTTCCATGAACTACTCTCTGTTGAATAGCTGAGTTCACAAAAGAAATAATTAACATAGGAGGAAAGGGGAAAACAGTATGCTCAAATAATTGGCATTGCCTTTCCTTGGGACATTTCAACTGACTTTATGCCCTTTGTGGCTTCATACTGTGTAGTTTCCATGTAAATCTTTCTACTTCATTCCCCACAGGAGGTATCCACATACTGGTTCATAAGTCTCCTGCTCTTCTCTCAGCAGGTTATGTGTCAGTTGCGAAGTTTCTCCTTCTGCTGCCAGGGAGCTCTGAAAAATGATTCACAAACCCTACAAAGCCGTCATCAATCGCATTAGCCCCCAGGGAGGGATGTCACAATAAGTGATATCTGATGGTGGCAGATGTCTATCTGCATGGCAGCTTGGAGTTTACAAATATTCCAACTGTAGTGCAATCACCCTTCTTCTGGGAGAAGCAAGTGTACTGTGCTTTGAGGGTAACTGATAAACTGTCAGATTTGTGGTCTTTAAAGGGTTAAAAAGGCTAGAGCCAGTGTGAGAAAGCTCTTTTTTTACAACATTTCTAACAAGCTGAACAAAATCCAGGCCTTGTTTAATGAGCACATATTTTATACAAATAAGCTCAAACGAGCTTACCCATCTCTAATTAAACTAGAAAGGAAGCATTTGTCCTAATTGGACTGCATAACTGAAGAATTAATTGTGTGGCTGCTTAGAATTGCAATCTTACGGCCCAATTCACAGAAAATACCTTCATGGTAGGACATACACAAGTTTGCTCCTGTCTTTTACCAACACATAAGCCCATGTGTGATTTTGATGCTTTGGTTTTGTTTTTTAAAGAAAGAATGTTCACACCGACATACATGGGCCTTAGTGGAGGGTAAGTACAGTATTTCAATATTCTAATTAGGCCACGAAAGAATAGTTCTCTATCACTGTAATTAGGTACTCAGTTAATTCCGACAGTGAAAATGCTGTACTAACTTACTTACAGATATCAAAAGGATGACTATTACATTGACTTGGCTTCCAGAAACAAAAAGCCTGACATGGGAAATTATATTTCCTTCCAGTAAGGCCTGGCTCTGACCGTGGCATTGCAAGAAGCTCGGGAGCTGTTGGAGTAACATCTGCTGTGTTTGGAGTGTGCTTATTAAAACCGAGCAGTAACATTGATAAACACCTCCCTGTGAATCTCGCAAGTCTCTCCCGCTCTGTTTAGTAACTGGAGCAAGTTTCAACGACTGACCATGCTGTACAGCCAACTCTGCTGTGAGAGAGGAATGACATGCACCTAGCCCTGAGCACTGCCGGCAGGACTGTCAGCACAGCTCCCGCTCCAAGATCTCTGGCAATGATACACAAGACAGAGCGCTGCACAGCTGTCAGACACAAGCCAGGGCATGAGGCACGTTGGCAGTCATAGGAACCTCACTTTAGCTCATAAACTAAATGTTTTCTATAGGTCTCCCATCTGAAACGCTGCTTCTCTCTGGCCAAGCTCCTGTGACTTCACTTTAGTTCTTCTAAAGCAGTGCTTTCAAACTAATGTAAGTGATTTAGATGCTTGACTGTCTTTCAAACTTCGCTGTAAACAAGATGTTGAATTACTTCAAAAGGCCATGAAATTCCCTGTTGAGAAACAGTAGCTGTGAGAACACCAGCCTTAACATTTTGTGTGCTCTAGCACTAGGGACAATATAGGCCTAGTGTCAATTTTGTCTTGGCAGGGAGTGAGTATAATGTAGGTCAAGACTTGAAGATTTGGCTACATATGAATGTGAACAATGGAGGAAAAAAACATAAAGCATTGAGTGATAAGTTTTTCAAACTCTTCCTGATTGTTCTGCCTGCAAGGAAAGTGCTGTTATTCTGCAGCATAGGCAGTAGATATGTGTTATATTAACTGCTCAGCTTTTGCTTCTATTTGATCTTTCAATGCATAGGAAGCTTATTTGTTAGACTCATTTCTTTTTCCTATATCAGGTTTTCATTTAAAAGTTCCAAAAGTGCCTATCTGTCTTTTCCTTATTTAGAACTTTTTATTGTTTGAGTCATGCCTGTTTTCATTTATTTTCCAAGATGTACATAAAGTGGACAGAAAACCAGAGGATCTTCCTAAATTAGACACAGTAACTGGAAATGCAGGCCTGAATATTATGCACAACAAAATCAGAGACCTTCAAAAAAACCCATCCGTATCACGTAGGCACTGTTGCAAATCTTGGTGGACCAAATTTAGCCAGGAAATGCATTGAAACCGGTAGAATTTTTCCTTGTGGCTCCAGAGCGAATGCTCACACTCAATTTAACATTGTACCAGATATATCAACAGTATGTGTGCACTTTTCCACATGTCCTAAATTAAAGCAAAGGAACATGAACTACAGGGACCAGAAAAAGAGTTGTAAATGTACTCCTTATGGACAGATTTCTGCTCTTAGCACCAGAGAGTGCCACTTCAAAACTACTGACGCCAAAACTTTCTGCACTTCTGGGTCCATGCTGAGAAAAGGTCTGGGTCCACAGCAGCAATACATCTTGTGGTCAGGTTTCCCTAGCTGGGACCTGATTTCTAACATATGCAACCAAGAATGTCTGCCAGGATGCCAGAGGTAGCAACTTGTACACTCCTCATTTTAGAGAGGGAAAGAAAACAGGCTTTGACTCTCCTTACTTCTATGTGGGTCAGTCATAATGATTCATGCCCAGGATTTTAAATAGGCATATGAATTGATTGCACATTCTTCTTGCAGGTGAAGCAGTACAAAACATCACATCTACTTTCTAGGATTTTTTATTTAAATAAAATTCTGAAGCAGTTGAGTAAAAACGTTTACTCCTAGGATGTGTGGACAGTACTGTCAAGGGGCTGAGTGGATTAAAACATTGTTTTTAATCTGTACAACTGCCAGTGGTATGTGGCCACAATAATGAAAAAAGAAGTCCTCATGCAAAATAACAGCTGAAACACGAGCTTTTCTATCCTGTATAAAAGAGCTCAATGGTTGCAGTCCAGTCAGTGACTTAAATGAAGAGTGCAATTCTCTGTTTGGTGTTCTGTGGGAAATAAGTTGCACTGCCAAAAGCCTTGACACATAATTTGGCGCAGTTGGCCAGTCTGCTGCAGTGAGAGGAGACTGGAGCAGTCCGGGGACCAGATTGACTCACAGTGATAGGGAAAACAATTGCTCTCTTGAGAAAAGTCTGGTCTTTGCCTGGCAGCCTGTTCTTACTATC
Organism: Gymnorhina tibicen; assembly: GCA_013399875.1. NCBI lineage: Eukaryota > Metazoa > Chordata > Aves > Passeriformes > Artamidae > Gymnorhina > Gymnorhina tibicen. The sequence goes on along the minus strand of VXAZ01004110.1, from coordinate 111,996 downwards.
TGAATCCTGTTAGTACAGGAAATAATGCTTTACCAAGTTAAGGAAATATATGTAAAAACTTCTGGTTTTATCCATGGCAAAGATTCATTGCAATACTAGGTACTAGGTAAAGGGGTACTTCTTAGCCACTTTCTTTATGAATACATCATCCTCAGGCAACCATCAGTGTTTTTAATTTAGTCTCTTCAAATTATTGTGTAGCATTACTCACTGCTTTCCCAACACAGTCTGTGTATCTTGGCCTGGAGTCCATCTATCTCACCACAGGAATGAAGAGTTAAAATCTGCCATCACTCACAGTGGTGTAAATGCTGAGAAAGTACTCGAGGCCAGTGGAGTTATACTGGATTTATGTAGATGTAAGTGACAGCAGAATTATTGTCTGTTTAATACCAGCAAAATTCTATGATGTTTTATGATTCAGTCTTTACTTCTCAATTCTTCGCACTGGACAAGTTAAAACAATATTTGACACATTCTTAAACAGCAGGGTATAATTTATTACAATCCAATTACAAAAGCATCACAAGAGAAAGGAATCAATTAGTTAGACTAGGAGGGCATAAAGAGCCACTGATAAGATGCACAAAGCCAAAAAGGAAAAGAAAAAACCTCCCAGGGTCAAATAAAGGAAGAGCTTGCTTCTCCATGGAGCTTTCTTTTTCAGTTGACAAATATTCATAAATTCGGCAGGGCTGAAGGAGCACCTGCCTCTCTCTGGGTCTTGAGACAGAGGCAGTGTGTGCCAACTGTCTAAGGCTGCCTGAAGGTAAAGCAGGCCCAGACTATTTCTGGAGTGGTATATTGACACTGATTTATGTCTGGTATGACAGACACGACAGTGAAGACAGATTCCTTGTCAAAAGGAGGTTCCTATGGAACAACATGTTCTGTGTAACCCTCTCCTGCAAGAGACCTTGGGGATACAGTCTGTGCAATCAAAACGGAGCTGCAGGCAACACATGTAATCAGTGAAGGCAGGTTGAGCACGGGCCAATCTCAGGAAAGCTGTAGGTGATATTTTTGCTGCATATAAATGAGGTCTGCCAGTGATAACTTGTGCCTTGAACCAATTTCCTGTTCAGAAATGTATGCTCATAAATTGTTCAGAAATCATAAATTGTTCCTGGAACAGCACCTTCCTTCACATGAAGAACCACTTAAAATTATGGTTATGGGGACACAAAACCCCCAATTTCTTCTCACGTTTTGTGCTCCTCTGTTGCAACGAGAATGTGAGTTCACTCATGCAAGACTTTCTGGAGCCAATGTAAATCGTCCAAGCTGTGCTGAAAGCAATATAACTGTGCCTTTCTCACACCAGTGAAGCATTGCTTTTTTCCAGAAAAACAGAGCTCCTCAGTTTGCTGCTGCAGCTGGCACATAAGCCTGGAAATGGGGAAGCATCTCATTGTGTGCATCACCTCATCCAGGCACACCTTGAAAAGGTGACTGAAGAAAAGATTCTGAGGTGCGTCAGAAAGCGTCTATTCTAACAAATGCTGTAAATGCTTTTTCCCATCCTTTGTATCTGCTTGTTTTTCTCTTACTCATGTGAACCTGTGCAGTACTTCCAGACATCCAAACACTCCACAGCTCCAAGTAACAGACAAAGTCTCCAATTGTTCAGCTCAATGGCAGGAGACTGTTGCTCAGTTAGCTGCAATGGAGTTTTCAAGAAAGACATCTCTCAGTAACATGTCAACAGGGCAGCCTCTTTCCTGTAGAGTCTAATTTGAAAGTCTTTAGCTTGCTGATGTCCTAGCCACAGAAAACCTTCATAATAAAGCTTATTCTTAGTATTTCATACAGTACCATTGGAAAGAGGTATAACAAAAACCGGAAAAGAACAAAATTCAAAGGAAATCAGCTGCATTCAGATGACTAAAGAAAAGAAAGAAATCATTAGTGGAACTTACGTTCAGCCTCTTACTGAGACAGAGTTTAAAATTACTTTCAACTTTTAAGTAATGTCTTTCATAAACCTAACTGTGAAACACCTTTAAGTTCTTTGAAATACCTTCTCAGGAGTAGCCAAAAAATTAGAGCTATTCTTTTTAGGCTGGTTTCCTGTGAGTGTGATAGTCAAACAACCACATTATTTGAGTGAACGTGCATAAATACACATTTAGAAAGTATGGGAATGAGTAAAGGAAGTAGAATTTATTAGTGCCCCAAGGTGAGGAACTTTTCAGAGCTGCTTCTTGGAAGCTCATCTTCAGGGCACAAGGTCAGAAGGAAGTCCACCCATGGTAATTGTTTTCATTTTTTTCCTAAAATCAAAACTAGAAGAGTTAATTTTATTTTGAGTAAGCTGCATGATGCAACTACTTGAACCAAAACCACACAAAGATGACATATATCCTTCATTCTTCCAGGGTTGCCTTCCAACTTGTGTTTCTTTCATATGGTACACAAGAAAAAAATAAACATCTGAGTCCCCTCCTCAGGGGCCTACTTGTCATCTCCCATTCTCCTGCTATGTCAGTGGAAATGGATGGGTGGTATAACAGTAAGAGATGCTTCAGCAGACTCTGGTATATGAGACAAAATGAATACTACGTTCATGGTCAAATTCTGAATTCTTTAGCATCTCTACTTTTAACATCATTTATTTGTTCATGATTGATATAAGATAATGTGAACTACTTTGGAAACTCTAGCAGCAAACGCACCAACTTCTGGGGCAGTTCTTTTTCTCTAGAAAAACTATAAAAATGGTACAATATGATCACGGTGTCAAGGTAGAAAAGTAACATATGGATATGAGAAACTAAAGATGTAAGGAGATGTGACAGTGTCCAACACTTCTGCAACTGATACAGAGACTATAAGGTTTGACTATAAGGTTCCATTTTTATGTTGTCTTTGACCATAGCAAACCTAGACTACTTGAAATTTCACCCTAGAGAGAAGGTCATTAAATCAGATGGAGTTTCAGGTCAGTTTTCCTGTCCCACAAGCTTGCCAAAGGGAAAAGACTTCTTCAGAAGGCCTCATAATCAACATAGCACTGTCCCAAAATCCTTTGCAGAAAGGGCTACAAGTCATAGAATCTCTTGCAATGAATGAAAATGTATAAAAGGCAAATGCTGTCCAACAAAGACATCGTCACTTCTCTGTAGTAGTAATTACATCATTAGAAGTAATTACAGATTGATGGAGCGTTACTTATTTAGCAGAGAAAGAATCTCTGCTAAGAGATCTGTTAAGGTATAAGTATTGCCTTGTATCATACAAAGAATCCTTCTTCCAAAAGTTTCTACACTTACCTTGCTCCGAAACTTAGTGCTGTGCATGTAGAACTGCTCATAGATATTCTCTAATTTATATTCAAACTAACAAGAAAATTCCGTAATTAGTTACAAGAGGAAAAAATGCCTTTAGGTAGTATTGCTGGATTTTTAAGACCTTAACTGAGAGGAATGAATTTCACACTTTCCTATCTGATGTTTGGAGAACATTTCTTGTGTATCCATTGTTACATCAAGAATCAAGAACGATAATAACAGCAAAATTCAGACATTGATTTTACTTCATTTAATTTTCAGCAAGATATTGCAATTATGTCTTTTCTTTCTCACTCTCTTTTCTTTACTCCCCACCACATCACCCTGCAGTCATCTTTCCCTTCTCCTGTACCTCCTTATGCTACTCTTCGTGTTCTTTCCTTCATCAATATTCTTCTCTACTTCTTTTCTTCTGAGGAAATAAAAAAAAAATTCTCATGGTGCTTCTGGCCTTTCTCTTTCATCTTTATTTGTTCTGTTATCTACATTAATTTATTAACCTACCCTTCATAAAAGACTGCCACCTGAGTAGGCAAACTTCAGTTCCAGCCTCTGTCTCTTAGGCATGGGAGGAGAGCTGGAGTGGATGAGACAGCTGCCACGGGACCATGCCATACAGGTGGTGTGGCTTCCTTTGCCATCTTGAGAAACAAAAACCAAATAGAGAAGGACCTTGAGCAGATAGGTCTCATTCTGCCACCACGATCTTTGGAAAACAACCCTTCACTGACAGAGTTTCTGGGGAAACTACTCAGGAATGACTCCTACTTTTGGTTGGCTGTTTGCCCTTTCACACTTTGTGAGGATCATGGCTAGAAGTAGCGACACCAACATCAGAAATGCCAGCTCATCTCCCCATTTTTCTCCTGAGGCTTTTCTGTGCTTTTGCCAGAATCTGACTCATTAATGATCCATTTGATAGGCAGCCCTAAAGCCAGAATCCCATGGAAATGCCACATATCTGATTGGCTGTCCTGCTCACTTGTATAAGGAGATCTTTAACAGTAACACTTTCCATTCCAAGGCAGTCATGGCTTACCCTTAAAAACATGACTAAACAAGTCGTATATGGACCATCTTATTTTACCAAGTAAATGGTCTAAAATTAATGGAGCTACTGGTGTGCCAGCAGCTGCTTGATGAGAATGAGGATCGCACTTCTTTCAGCCTAACTCTCCCTGAGTGCTTGTTACACCAATGCACCCATAGGAGTACAGTCCACAAGCCCGCTCATCTGCCGCAGACAATGGTCAGTTACCTTTGCTCGAGACAGTAAGAACAAGGCAAGTAGCTGCTGTTCAGGGGTGCAGCAGGTCAGTTCTGAATTTGGTGTTTGCGCTTAAATAAAGACAGAAAATTAGGACCCAGTGGGGACAACATAATCTCTACCTGCCCTGTGACAATTACATTGCGGTGCCTGCCAGCAGTGTCCTAATAATTCCATAGAATGGAGCTGGTTCACTGGGACTTCAGCCGCAAAAGCTAAGACCATTCTGTGTAACCCCCACACCAGGGTAGCCGTGTGCCTCTGTGGAGACACAAACCCTCAGTGAAAATGGAATAGTAGTGCCCATATTTCAACAAATTTCAATTTAGATGTTGACAATGTAATTGTTCTTGAAAGTGTATCCCTAAATACAGCAAGGTCAAACAAAGCCCAGATCTTCTGATGCTTTGTGAATAAATGGGGCCAAATGTACTTTTCAAACAAATGTACTTTCAGACTCCTCAGATTTTTTTAAATTTACTGTCCCCAGTAAGCTGACAGAAGTATGACTGAAAACAAAACTGTCTCTTAAATGCTGGTCTGTACTAAAACTCTAGTTAATGTGCACCTATGTTGAAAATGCATGTGCTGGTTGATTCTTTTGTCCAGTACATCTGGTTGTAGAAATATGTTACTTTGTCATTCTTTTACAGGTCAAGCATCCATGTGATTCCTTTTGAAAGCCCTGGGTAATACCAGTTAATAAAAACTTTGAACTGAAGCTTTACAGGAAGACACCAACATTAGTATCCTTCATCTTCAGAAATCCTGTTAATATTAATACTATCTCCATCTACAAAATTATTCAAGATGACAGATGAAGGAATACCCCAGGTGATGACAGATAATAGAAAGCTGAAAGATGCACACTGCAACTTTTTTTCCTCTGCTCTCTGAAATGCTTTGGAGCACATCTGAAGTAACTAAATGAACCTCTTCTTTACTAAAAATCTTTTAAGATTTTTGGGGATTGCTATTTTATCTTGAGAGACTACTACCTGTGTCACAGGTCTGATGAATCCTGTCAGTGTAAGGTTACTTATAAAGGCTGAAGGAGTATTTCTGTTGGTGGTAGTCATCTGCTTCACTACTTTTTCCACCACCAAACTTGCTTAAAAAGACAATAGATTGAAAGAACTTCTGGTAGTTCATCTAGTGGTGTTTCACTGTATATCCTGTCAGAGACAAATAGGGATGAATGGGAGGAATTTCTAATGCTGCATACTTTCAGACAACCAATAAATGCATCAATTAACTAGTTGTGCCTGGGGTAATTTCTCTAGAAGTTCAGTTGCCAAAGTTTATAATAATCACAGAATGGAAGGAACAAAACCAAGCAGAATGATTATGCTGTAACTCACAGAAAGCATAGAGCTGAGTTGTCACATACATATATCTGCAAATGCATTTGGAGCTCTTTTTCATTTTGAAACACGTTTGTAATACAAAATGTAGATTTTGAACAATATCAGTGCTAATTTCTTGTTAAATTTCGTTTCTGACATTGAGTCTTTCTGGGCTGACTATTAGCAGCCAGTAGGAGCAGTCAGTAATATTGGCTTCTCTTATTCTGAATTGCAGTGAATTAGGTGGTTGCTGTGGATTTTCTCAAGTGAGGATGTCTCCATGCCATTAGCTGTGACGTAAGTCGAATGCTGAGGCACATCCTTAGAGAGCTGTTAGCATTTAGGTGCATCTTAGCAACAGCAGGGACAGTGGGAGATGGTGCTGCTTGGCTGGTTTTCCCTCACTCTGTCTGACATCCAAAGCAAAACTGAGGATCAGCACTGTTTCAGTCTGAGACAGAAATCTATGCTGAAAATATATCTTCAAAAGTGTATTGAAACACTCATGACAGAACCATACGGAATAAAGAATGTAACTAGACTCATTCACCGTAATCACAGTGCTTCAATCATGAGTTGTGATAAAAATGTCTCCCCTTAGCCCCTGATAAACCGTGCATGAAGAGATGTTTGTGTCTTCAAGGAAAGACGTTAAGAAATTTCCTTCCTTATGCATAGTTTTCCTCATTCAGGCACAATACCTTCTCATAGCTGTACCTAAGAAAGAAGACAACGGCTTAAACTCATATACTAGTAGGTCAAAGCCAAAAGGACCAAGCACAGGGCAGCCTAGTCTGACCTGCAATGAAACAGATGTCACTGAAAGGCAGACCAGACCTATACACTACAGTTTCCTTCTCTCCCTCTCAGAATAGCCAACAGAGTAATTTTACACTGCTGTAAACACATCACTGTTAAAATTATGTGGACGATTTGCTACAATTGAAATTGTACTAAAGACCAAGTATATATATATATATATACATCTAATAAGGAAATAATCCCCTCCCACCTCACAAGGGATTGGGGATGCAGTGACTGACAATGAGATTAATAAAAACCATCTTACTGCATAATTGTTTAAATTCTAGTGACATCATCAGAGAAGGAACTCTGCCTTCCAGGTATAGCACCTCTGTACTGTGGGAGTCAAGGTACAGAGCTGTCTTCCCAATTTCTGATTCTGCAAACTGACAAGAGTAAACTCAGACCAGTACATTCAGTCAGTATCTCACAGGAAAAAGCAGGACTTCAAATGTCTAGCGGCTGGAGATAGTGACTTTTCAACAAAGGCTTATACCAACATATTAATGAATTAATCAGTGTTTCTACACAGTGTTTCTCATCTTCCCTCACAAACTATGGATCTTCCACACTCATCCCTCATTTGCTTAAATTTGGCCATCCTTGACTGCAGTTGTATACTCCTGTTTTTCCCTTATAGTTTGTTTTCAAGGTAGCAAAAATGCCTCATTCTTTATTTTTGACTATGACTGTTTCTACTTCAGTTGCAGCTGCCCCCACTGTTTCTGCTGTTCATAACTGCAACTTTGATTTAGCAACAGTGATAAGCCACAGGCTTCACGCTTTGATAAATCCTGTACTGGTTAGGTTGTAATCTGGATAAGGCTCCAGCCAGCTCCTCAGATTGCAATTAATTTGAGTGCTTGGAAGGATTGTGAAGAGGTCTGTGACTCTTTCAGACCCAGCAGATTCTGCAGCAAGAAGGACCTCAGAGATTTATCAATGAATCTAGAGTAGTTCAGCGTTCCTTGGTTAATAACATCTAAAATAAAATATCAGTTATCATTATTGTGATTATACAGTTACACAAGTTAATTCAATCTGATTAGAAACAGCTCTGTGAAAAAAACACGTTTTACCTCTTTAAATGGTTACAGTGAAACAACTTCTCAAAGCTCCTATCTGGGAAGACAAAAAAAAAAAAAAAAAGCTAAACTTGACATTAAAACACTGGTTCAGACTTTAAGCTTACTCCCCTGTGTGATTTGGGGAAGCAGGGAAGAAAGAGAAAAGGGTCTTGCTTCTCACTTTTTTCCCATTTATTAAACTCTAATATTTCTATCTACAAGGAGGACTAAATAAAAACCAGGCACATATTATCTGTGGTTTTTAACATTAGATCAGCTGAAAACCGTCCTCCTTTACTAGGAAGTGCCTGTATTTGCCAACAATTCTTTGTGTCTGACTCATTTCCTTATTACCTCTCTCTCCTCTTCTGTTTTCCCTTAAGGGGTTGACTTCCCCCCACCTCAAACAAAAATAATTTCTTTGGCATATGAAGGTCAAGGACAGATTTCCTAATGTCTGCCTGCTTGCATGCCTATCTCTCTCTCCCTCTCTCTCCTTCTATCTGTCTACTCCTCTAAGGCATCTGTCCTTGTAGGTTCTTGGAGCACATAAAAACAGGCTTAGCTCCATATTAATGCACTTCTTTTTTTTTTTCAGAAGAGGAACCCAGATGTGCCACTTAAGCTTTTGACATTTAGTGATGTGACTAAGAAGTCTACCTGTGCTCTGCAAACCTGACTCAGTAGTTACACAGTAATGTAAAGAAGTGCATATAATAGGAGGAAGGATTTATTTTAAGACATCTCTCAGCTCTCGTTTTGAGAATCAAAGCACTCTTCCTGCTTTGTGAATAGTTCAACGGGGCAAAAGAGGCTTTAATGGGCTAGTCTCTCAGCTCCAACAATACACCATGGCCAAGAGAAAGGTAGCATGTCCGTTGCTCTCTATTTTGGTGGTGCTCTCCAAATCTCGGAGGATGCTCTTTGTACATTAAGTGGTACTGAAAGGATTTAACACTACTCTTTTACTGCCTGTTTATTTTTGCACAGGAGTCAACTACATAGCACATATAGTGCTATATATAACATTTGATATACATAAGATAGAGCACAGAAGAAAAACAGCTGCAATATACATAGTGTAGGCAAGCATGCTTTCGGTCTTGCATTTTTATGATTTAACCAGGAAGGGAGAAAACGTTGGAACACAAAAACTGCACCCTTACTGTTAGCTAAAGTAGTAGATGCCAAGGCAATTAGTCAATCCAGACAAGGGAAAAGCCAAGAGCAGTGCTTTTTAAGCAAGCAAGAAACCTTTAACATCTTCAAATCCCATTACTCAGGAATGGCTTTTTGTTTCCACTCTGACAAAATATTCACTCTTTCCCTTTATGTTTTCATTTACTACATGATCTACAGATAAGTAAGGCTTTCTACAACTTTCAGACTGCTTTTTTCTGGCAGTGTGTATCATGTCAGAGATAAGTATTGTAGATGAGTTAGTTGATCAGACTGGGATTGAAAGCAACACAATTGTAGTGCAGAAGAGTGACCAGGAGAGAACTCTGGAAATGCTATATCCTACAGAAGACCACTAGATTAAGAGCATATTTCATCTTTTATAACCATGGCTCAAACAGAAGAAAAAGCTCAAATGTGAGAGTAGTGATTTGGGATATTCATCCTTAGATGTAGTAATGGAGCCTGGCCTTCAGGGAACACTAAACCTTCTTCCTGAAGGTCAGATGACCTTTCATTGCCTCAAACTGAGAATTAAAAATGAAAACTTTAACATCTTTAATCAGAATTGAACTCCTGGTGTGCAGGGTGGCAGCCTAAAGAGACATTTTTTCCAAACTCTGGCCTTGCAAATGCTACTGTACAGGACAGTTAGGGAACCAGTCGAAATGCTACGTAAACTTAACAGCATTCGTAGAAAGAGATACTGAAATTATAGACTGTAAGTCTTCTCATAACAATGTTGAATCTAAAAGTAATGCTTATTCAGTTGGGAATTGTAAACATGACTACTATCAAAACATACTTCCTGCCAGTACTAAGCTGTGCAGAGTTTTATTTATTGCTCCTAGAGGGTTATTCACACCATCAAATTTGGACATCTCACTTAGGTATGATTCAGAGGATCAACACTACATTCCTTAAAGAGTCAACAGAGAGAGATGTAGGCACTTCCCAGGCACAGGGTAATTCTGTGTAATTAGGTCAGATGCCTAATGCTACATAAAGTATATGGTTTGCGTGCTTCCTGCAAGGGCCTTGCTGGCCTTGCTAATTCTATGATAGCTGCCTGGGATGGGATTTCCTTGGGGTGGCAAATATTTCCATTTCCCCTTTTCCTACCACCACAGTCTCAGCCCATCAAATCCCATCCTTTCATTTTTGCTTCTTACTCCTGTGGCCAGTCTGTACTTTGCTCTCTTCCCATGGAAGTCACGAACCTCTGTGTGAAAGTGAGGGTTGTGGGGAGGGTGGTAGTGGTGGGGATAGCACAGGAAGGGACCGGCACAAGCATTAAATATTGGGATTAGCTCATTTGGTTAGACCACAGTGCTAGTAACACCAGGGTTGTGGGTTCATCCCCATATGGGCCATTCACTTACGAGCGGGACTTGATGATCCTTGTGCGTCCCTTACAACTCAAAATATTGTGTAATTCTGTGATTAAGGATGCAGACAGCCATGCACAGGTGTGATGAATGTTGTGGATGCAAACTGCAGCTGCTCTTAATACATCCTTCAGTCTCCCTGACCAGCTGCCTTGGCTTTCCCTATTTCCTGCTTTGCTGTACCTGTCAGCTCATGAGATGCTTTTTTATGTGTTGATAAACACTGCAGGAAAAGGTAGAGGAGTGACATATATAGTTATGATCTGATATGTTCAATACATTAGCTGAATCAAATGTCTCTATGTGGCATGAAAGCACGCTGTAGGCACAACCCCTCTATGTATTTTGAACATTTTGATAACCCTGGTAGCACAAACTCAGGAAAAGTTTGCTCCTCCACAGAAAGTTTAAACAAAAATGGCAAAGACCAGTTTCAATGTCAAAAAAATCAACATCTCCACAGACCAACTGTGATTATGTATCTTTATACAGACTGAAGAAATAAGGTGAAGAAACAGACCATGAAATAGACCATGTTTCGCTAGCTCAGAATGCTGTAGGTCTGATGCTCAGAAATGAAGTTGAGAGCACCTGAAAGTGCACTAATGCTTAATCGTATAATTACAAAAGCATAAGCTGTCTGGCTACAGGAGGAACTCCAACTCTAAGAGGGTGGGGAAATTTAACTCTACATATTGTAGACTACTATTCCTTTAAAATCATTAATATAGCTTCAGCAAAAGATATTGCCTGAGGCATGACCAATTTTAAATGCTGTATTTGCATTCACTATGTTTTAAAATAACAGTCTGGGTAAATTAGTCCCATTTGGACAACATCTGCTCTTTCTCAGCTCCTTGGACTCTGCTGTATCAGAAATGAATGTGAATGGAAGATTTCTAAGTTGCCTAAAAAAAACCCCCAACATTTTACCCCACTTTAAATAAGATATATGATAATGTTTTGCAAGTGTAATTTTAGATTGCAAAGATTTAGAGGGTTTTCTTTTCTTATGACTGTTGCACCATGTGGTCTGGATAAAAAACTGGCTTTGGTTACCAGTAGTGTTAAACAGGAAAACAAAACTCCACATGACTCAGTGCTTGAAAATTATTTAATCATGGCACACAATAAAATTTTACAATTCAATACAGTATATTTTCTTAAGTTGAGCTCACTTTCATTAAAGCAGTGGTAAAGAAGCAGCACTGGAAGGAGTTTATGGGCATAGTGGGCCAAATGGTTGCCATGAGTGGCAGCACTGCCCTAGGAGCTCTGGGAGCTGGTGGAGTCCCACAGCTCTTGAGTACTGACACATTCCCAGTACATCACATGGGGACATGGGAATGTGGTGGTGGTGGTGGTGGTGAGAGCTGCGTGATCCTGGAAAGGCAAAGCAGTCACAGAGAAATAGTTTGTGAAGGCCTTCAGGAGGCAGGTGAAGGGCCTGCTTCTGTCATTTAGCTGTCTCACCCTCCGTTTCTTCATGTTTAAATATGACTAAACCTCTCCTTGCCTGCACAGCTCAGTTGTACTGCTTTCATCTTCATGCTGTGTTGCAGAGCAGAGCAGCACCTCTGCCCTTCCAGCATGTCATGGACAGTCCACAGTCGGGCTTTTCTTCTGGAAATGAGTATTTTAGAAAGGGTTGGGTACAGCATAGTCAAAGGTCTGGTGACCTCAAGTCTGCAGAAACTAATGCTTGAGTTCCTCACTTCTTGGTTTTTTCCTTCACGATTCAGCAAATTCAGCACCAAGTATCAGCAATTGTGGTAACAGCTCTGGGACCTATCTTCTTGGCTTGAACTGAAGACAATTCAGTGAAAGTTCAGACAAGCACAGACCAGATGCCATGATTTGAACATTAAGAAATTTTGCAACCTTATTTAAAACAAAGACTTCAGAGTAAATGAAATATAAGAATAAAGGATCTTTTCTCATCTTCAAGATCAGTCTTGAAGTCTTTTGCACTCTCTCCCTGTGCATAGTTGCTTGTTGTATCATCATCTTGGCAAAAGTTAAACATGAAACCAGTATCATTTAGAGCAGAAGAAAGTTCTGCTTTTACATCCACAGACATTCTTGCAGAGGACTTGGACACAGACCACACTGTGCATGTGTGTGCAGAGAACAGAGTCCCAGAGAAGGAAATAAAAATCACCAAGAAGTGCTGGGAGAGTACTTTTGCTCACAGAACTGATAATTCTAGATGATAGTCATTTTGGCTCTCCCTTCAAAGTCTCCAGCAACAGAAAACTGAAATCAAAACAGGAAAGACAAAGGAAGATGAAAGAGAGAAATATTAATGATAGATTGAAAAATGATACACATGAAACAATTTAATCCATGACTGAAGACAAAATGATTACCAAGTAATATGTTAGTCAATCAGTATGTCTCCCTGCCTTTTACACAAAGGTCAGTGATTAAAGTAACTCAGTCCTACTTAGATGCAGTAAATTTTCTATTTCCGAGGAGATTAATAACTCCAGGACCTGTATTTCCTAAAGATTCAAATGCTTTTGCATGAATCTTAATTTCCATTAAGAAAACAAAGACACAAAAAAGAATCCAAAGTTTATTTACAGAGGGGAACATTGGATGAAGGTTTCAAAGTCCTGAATATGCAAAATGGAATCTTTTAGAAATTAAGTTAGACTTGCTAGCTATAGAAAACCAGTGGAAAGAACTCAAAAGAGCAAAATGGTGAACAGCTGTTGAGAGAGAGCAGTGGGCAGAGAGCAAGTGCCTGTTAGAATTCTAGAATCATAGGGTGGTTTGATCTGCAAGGGGCCTTAGAGATCATCTGGTTCCAACCCCTCTGCCCTCAACAGGGATGTCACTCACTAGATCAGGTTGCTCAGGGTCTCATCCAGCCAGGCCTTGAACGTTTCCAGAGACGGGGCATCCACAGCCTCATCAACTGGACAACCTGTTCCAGTGCTTCACTACTCTCTGACTAAAGAATTTCTTCCTAATATCTCATCTAAATTTGCCCTATTTCTGTGTAAAACAATTGTCCTTTGACCTCTCATTATCTGCCCATATAAAAAGTCCTTCTACCTCCTTTTACAAGCCCCCTTAAGGCACTAGAAGGCTGCTAAAAGGTTTCTTCAGGGTCTTCTCTTCTCCAGGCTGAGCAGTCCAATTTCTGAAATGCTTTTGTGATCTCACTAAGATCACTTCAGGTGTGATCCAGGTCTGAGTCTTACACTAAGTTTCTTTAAAGACAGTTTTAAAATAGCCCAAAAGCTATTTCAACTCATGAAGAAATTAATAATGTTTAGTAAATTCTAAGAAATTATTTTTTACCTAAAAACAGTGTCTGGTATTTCTGAGCCTGATCCACTGAAATTTTCACAATAACAGAAATCATTCTCCCTCCTTACAGTACAAAGCTTGACACAGCCATAGGTATGGTAGATCCATAATTTACTCCCTTAAGACTAGTGATTGTAGATCAGCAGTTGGACTCTTGGACAAACTTTGAGGCCAAAAAGACCATTTTTTCCATTCTTGATAATGTAAAAATGAAGTTAACACAACCCAGCCAGCAGCAAACACTTAAGCCTCTGTGGACAAATATTGGGCAGGTAGGTAACACATATTTCTGACTTGCCAGGTTGTTTCACTTTCTAATTTGGAAAATGGAAAAATATATTAATAGAAGTTAGCTCTTCCACAATATGTGCCAAAAGCCTCTTTAAATATAGAGCTGAAACTGTTTTTCTTTAATCTCATTAGTTTTCTGTGTTCTTTACTCTTTCCTTCCTTTTCTTTCTTCTGAAAATTGCAGAATTATCACCTGTTGTCATCTCCATGTATGTTCATACTTGTTTGAATGTGAGTCAAGCATTAGTCTGTAATTTAATTGAAGGCTGTAAGGTTTATGTTGGGCTGAGTGCTAAGCAGCTGCATGTTGTGCCTGTGGCCTTGAATCAGAAAAAAAAGGGGGCAGCATTTCAAGTGAATGTGAAGCCTTTTTTTGTTAAATAAAGTTGATGATGAAGGAGAAAGTTAGTTCTCTTCACCTTCACAAAACTCTGTGTTATATGGGAGGGCTTTGACCACCTTGGTTTCTCTCTATGAACTAGTGATTGAAAAGTTCTAAATTTTTAGCCACTGAGGAGCTAATGTACACTGTTTACAGAAAGTCGGGAAGCCAGTGTGTTAAAGGAACATCCACAATTAGAGTTATTCAGAGACTCCAAATCACACATTTGATGAACTAGAAATATAGAAATATAATATTGATCACCATGCAAGTATATCACCTGTCTTGTCTTTTAATACCATCAAAGCAAAGTGTCATAATGATCATTTAATCCACTTCATAATACAGATTCTCTGTTTACATTCTTTATTGCTACACTTGATAAAATATAAATACATCATCTTGTTTTTTATCATAAACACTGAAATGGTTTACTGGATCAGTAACTGAATATACCTACTCATGTTGCTGTGGCAAATACACAGATAGCTAAAAATCTTCTTATGTTTTAAGATCTCAGTTCCTCATTAATTCAGAATGCAAAATCCTACTAGATTTTTGCTTTGAGTTGTGTTTAGTGTCTTAGCTGTAAAGAACAGTAAGGTTATTCTTCCAAAAGGGAGTGGGAGCATTGTCCCTCCACAAAGAAATGGAAGAATTCTCACTGAAAATTCAGTCTTTCAATTAACTGCTGTAAGGGTATAGCTACTTCCACCCTTGGTTCTGCTCTCATGGCCCTTTCAGTTCTCAGCAGAAGCACCCTAAGAAAGCTTTCCAGGACAGTGCTCAAATAGAATATCAGTACTTGGAAATTTGTATTACACACTATAGTAGTACACCTTTCTTGGCTGCTCCAAAACCACCATCAGCAGAGGTCATTGCCCAGGTACACGCCCAGACAGATGAAGCAGCTTGGAAATGAATGGCAGCCACTGGAAATGAACTGCCAAGAGTATGGAAAACAGCCACAACTAGCTGGAATTTCAGTGTCAGTAATGATCAGCCCTGAGTGTAAAGGGTTCATGTTCCAAAGACCGGTGGTATCATGAAACATTATCTATGGAAATGTGTGCTTACCCAAAATGTCCTGGCTTTCAGGTGGCAGGCACCCAACAGTAGATTTAAATAAATACGTTTATATCTTCCATGTACTAGCCCAGTTATTTTATTACTTGGCAAATTACTGAAACAATTGTGTTTGCTTATTTTGTTTATACAATTATTTCCTAATTGCAAACTATTACTGATGTATTTTAAGAACAATTTGCTTTCTCGCTGAATGCTAAAGGCAAGTAAACTACTTTGCTTAGAGAAAGTTGGAAATTGCTTTATTTCTTCTCCCTTGGGATTTACAGATGTTTCAGTGTTCATCGTGCTTCATTTACATTGGCCTTTAACATATGAATTATTTTAGCCCAAGGACCAAAAAAAAAAAAAAGCACGTATGCTTCTTGCCAATGTCAGTGCATCCTTGGTTTTGGGGAACAGCCTTGTTTTACAGGAGAAAAAAAAATTAGGAATACGCTGGTACCAGTTAGGAACATATTAGTACAACACTAATTATAAACTGGAATGTGTCAGAATTAAGTGAGTTATGATCTGGCGAGGACCTGCAAACTATAGTCAGATACTTAATAAAGTTTAGACATGCAGCTGTGAATACTTCTGGATCCTTGCCACCTTTTATTAGAGTGGCGCCCAGCAACGCTGCTGTAGTTAAGGGTCTGTCAGCATTTCCATTATAAAACCCCATTTTTTTAGGGCTTTGTAACTTGCCCATTTTAAATCACATCAAGCTGAAACTTGTCATTAAAATTGTCAGGAATAATTTCTTTTAATGCACAAATGTTACTAAGAGTTTCAATCTATCTTTGTTTTGGATTCAGAGAGGTAAAAAAAATATAGTGCATGTCCTATTTTATTAGAAACCTTTTTTTGCCATTATTTCCAAAAAAAACCCCAAACCATGTCAAAAAACAACAAAACAAAGGCTTGAGTTTGAAATATATATATTTTTAGCCCCTTAGGGCTGAATTCTGCTTTTTGTTTCCCACTGAGGCATAAGCAGGGAGTACAAAAATGGCATTACATTCTAGTTTCTCAACCTACTGTCTTGAAGAATTGTCAAGATGGTTTGAATAAAATACCATCTTATTTTTATCTGATTATCAATTTTGTCCATTGTGGGTTTTTGTGTTTCTTTTTTTGTGTTGTTTACATTTTAGATTTTACAGTAGACTTTTCATTTCATTTCCTACTTGTTTTCTATCAGGGCATCAAGTCTTTTAGTCTGATGTTCATACAGCCCCAGAGCAATGGATATTTACATCACCTGAGGATCTTCTGCTCAGCTGATTAAAAAAATTCCTTGTCACTCTCACCTCCCTATTTCTACCTTCCTTCATGAAAAGAAAGCAAGGAAAATTACTTGGACATGTTAGTTTTTTATATCCTTACTTCCCTGTGCAATACAAAGCCTGTTACTATGAAAGACGTACAGTTCTATCCAGGTTTCCTGTGAGCTGAGGTTGCATCTTGGTTTTGCACTGTGTGTGCTGTGCAGGTGGTCAGAATAGGAACCAGCCAGTTAATTTTCTTAGGGATCCTTTACTTTCCTTCTCTCCTCTTCTACTATTCTCCTAATATATGTGAAAAAAAAAAAAAGTTACTCAGACTGAAGTTTACCACTGGTTTGTGGTGATCACATAACAGGAAAAAAACCCATGAGTTTTCAGTCTAGATGAGCCTGAAAATCTAGAGCAGAAATTGAGGGAGAAAGGTCTTGTAGGAATTGAGAAATTTTTTTTTTAATTATTATTATTGCTGTATTTGATCAGAGGGACAAAGAGCAGCTTTGTTACCCACTTGGAAACTCCTCAATAACTGTCGAAATTACTCTTTCCAACACACCGTAAGTGACAGACACCTCCACATATTGTCAAGCCATCGCCTGGCCTCCCCTTTTCAAGTCATGCAGGCAAACTGAAACCAATGAGACATAATGGAAGCAGTGATGCCTACATCTTAAATATTGGAAGTATATCTGTCAGCTCACATCCAGCCCGACAGTGGCAGCACCAGCCCAGCCAGGGCTGCTGTGCACCAACTCTGGATGTTCTGGGCAGCCTAGAGTTAGAACATGAAACAAGTTCAGCTACTTGACCTGACATTCCCTATGGATTTGCCCTTATGTTTTGCTCCTGTCTCTTTAGAGATGGCCTCTCATCTCTTTAACTGCAACTCCAGTTTACAATCCTAAATTTGTTGTGTCCCTTAGCTCCTCTGTATCATATGTTTGATACCTGTTCCATGCCCTCAAACTTCTTCTAAGGCTGAGCATGACTGGCCATATCCTGTCTGACAATCAGACAGACTGATCATAAGGGGCTGGATTTGAGTTCTAATGGCAAATTCAAGGTCATGTCAGTGGCCTTAGCAAAAGAGTTAGCCGATGTGTTTAGATTTAGTTTGTGCAGTGCTAACATGAATGCAGGATTGATTCCCACAGTTCGTCTGATGAGCAATAACTGGTTAATCCGCTTGTTACCTCATAGTACATCTGAGACCTACCTTTGAAAATCCAGTCTCAAACCCTCCTCCTCCTCCTCCTCCTTGTTCCCTCCCTGCCTGCCAGCCCCCTCCTCCTGCCTGGCCTCCAAATTCCTGGTGAGGTAAGCATGGTCATTAATTCCTTCAGTGATTCATCAGAAACAGATCAATTGTCTGTAAAACTCCATGGGTTTCTAATAAGCAAAAATAACAACTTGGACAGTACCAAACCTGAAATACTGCAGCACATGCTATGTGAGGTGTCACAAGCAGCAGTAGCAGGGCTCTATGCTGGAGCTGTGATTTTAATGAATCATCATTCCCAGTAACTCAAACCAATCTAAAATCTCTCCATCAGGATTGTCAAAGTCAGAGAACTCAGCATACCTGGGTGTCTCAAGGAGCAGTAAATTAGCAGCCTTTAAGCAGAACACAACTTCTGCACTTTGCCATTTTGAGTTTCATTAGCCAGTGTTTCTTGTTCATCTCCTTCATGAATTACATTCTCATCCTTTAATTTGCCTCTTTTAGTAGGGGGTTCATTCCCACCTTACCCAGTCCAAATGTAGCAGGTTATTGGCATTTTTGCTCTAGGTGTGAAATCAAGGTGTGGATTTTCAAGGTGCTGAGTGCTGGGTTGTTTTTAAAGCAGTCCAGGAGCACTCACGGGGCAGCACTTGAAGATCATCTATAGTACATCATCTACAGTCCAGGAGTACTCATGGGACAGCACTTGAAAATCAGTCAGACTGTGTAGAAGGGCCTAAACTATGAAACCACAAAAGTGACAGCTCTAGTGTCTGGATCCTAGCCATGCCTCAGGGAGTGCTCTGACAGCCAAAGCATATTGACCCAAAAAACCTTACCATGGTTGCCCCCGCTCACTTGATCATCCAGTAGGGAGGGGACTCCAACAGTGCCAAAATCACAGCAAAAGGCACCCCAGTTTTCAGACCATTAAAGCCTGAGGAAAGCCTCTCTTTGGCCTATATAGTGTGCTCACTCTCCTTCAGCCAGAGGGGCATTTTCTTGCCAGGTTCAGAAAGAGCTGATTAAAAATTTTTTTGGCCTGGAAGAAAATAAGAACTTAGGCTGGCTTAAGCTGTAACAAAAGTGTCTGCATTTTTTCTGTATTCATAATTTTAAAAGTAGCTTAAAGTATTAATATCCAAACATTTTCAGCCTCTGAAAAGCTGCTGATAGAAGAATGCTAGAGCAAACTATTGGATACAGAGTGTTCTTAGAACTGTAATGCTGATTGACCAGGTCAGCAGGAGCAGTTGCAGCAGAAAAGTGTTGCGTTGTTGCCATGGCAGCTGACTCCTGGAATCCTTCTCTTGGAGCACATCTCCTCATACTCTCTGCTCAGCACCAGCATAAAGGACAGGCCCACGGCTGGCACAGCCTTGGGCAGAAGCACACTGTGTCCAAGGGCCACAGAGGCAGGCAGGCCCCAGGGAGCTCTGGCCAGCTCACAGGGGCAGGGCTACTTGTGAGGGGTGAAGCAGAACCTCTCATCTCTCTCCAGTCGCTCATCTTGAAATAACTGTGTGAGACATTATGCTGTTTCCCTGTCCAGAGCTGCTGCACAAATTGACCTCTCACTAAGGCTGTGACAATTCTGTGGTTCCCAAAAGGGGATTCTTTTGTGGCAATGTGGTGAAATTGAATGCAGGGAATACTTGCTACAAAGGAAACCAGACCTGGGATAGACACTGTTGGAGGACTTGACAGCTGTACTCCAGATCACTGCATGCAGCAGCAAGTTGCAAATACAAGCCAACTGCCCACCAGTACCATCAGGATCAGTTTGTATGTATGCAGCAAGTCAGTAGATGGAGAAAAAAGTCAGCCCTCAGGAAAGATAACAGCACAGGAAAGGCCATATTGAGGCAGCCTAAAATTCACCCCCTTCCCTAGATATGGTAGAAGAGAAAAAAATCCTGATGTCTTGAGGAAGGTCTAAAGCACAGAGTGACGCAGATGTAGCTATTAGGAAATATTAAGTGCAAGGGACTGTTCAGACAGGAACACTGTTACACATGGAAAAATGCAATAAAAGGCGAAAAAGAAGCCATGTCTGTGAACAGCAGCTGTTGCTATCAGTATCATGGGGAACATTTAACTATGATGAATAGCTAATACTTGTTTAAAATTAACACGGCCAGTTTCATATTCTACATAAAGTCATTGACTTTATGGTCATAGCTTTGCAGAACCGTAGGGAAAGGTACAAACAACAAGGCTTACCAGTGCTTAATTCATACAATGAACAGTTGAAAAAAGAATTTCCTGGATCGTATCAGTGTATATGTCAAAGCCTGGGAAATTAATGGCATTGGACAGCTCAGTAAAAAAAGCTGGCAAAGCTGAAAATCCTGACACCTTGACTGTGCAAACAGCATGAACCTATAGAAAGACAACAAGACACTGAGATAAGGTCTGGTAATATTTTCTAACAATCTGCCCTATATTGATGCTTCCTGGGGAAATGTGAGAGAAGGTGAGGCAGAAGTCAGTAGAATCAATCTGTTATTTGTATCTGAATAACCACCAGTTATTCCAGTGTTTTAGTCTTTCATGGTCAGATGAAGCTTTAATAAGAGACAGCTTAGTCTCTGCTGTGCAAAAACTTCCCTGGGAAGCAAACAAACAGCTCCAGAGAGACTCAATTCATATTTACATCAAGGCCCACTTAAACAGCCTGATTAATGCAAAGGGAGTTAAATAGAAATGAGTGTCACTAGAGCCCTGTAACTATTCACCCATTCTCTTCTGCTTCGTCATGCTGAGTGTCTCTAACAGCAGATAACTAGGTGGGAGAGGAGTCAGCCTGGCTTCTCCCATTTAAGGACACTGCACTCAGGGCTCTGTGCGCAGCTGTGATTTCCACTTGCAGCTCTCTACACCACTCTGGTGGTTTAGAGGGACTTTGCTCATCAAAGCTGCCTCCAGTGCTGCCGGCGTGTCTAAATGCTGCACTGCACCATTATCCCGGGCTGCCAGAATGTTCCTGCACAACCCAGCACTGCTGGCTTCTCCAAATGTCTGAACATCTTCATCTGGTGCTTGAAGGGCTCAGTGTCCCTGAGGAGGACCACAGTTGCAAGACTGAGCTCATTTGTGTGCTGTTTCTGACTGTCATGTAGGTCTGCAGAAAGAGAAACAACAGTGTCACATTCTCGGATGGATCCCATTTAAGGGAAGAATTCAGACTTGTGAGAACAACCACAGCTTGGACATGTGGCTGATTGAAATACACACATTTTCCATTAGGGGAGACTGGAACTACAAAAGATGGACATGTTTGGTTTTCATTTCATAGATACTTTATTAGGGATTTAATTTGACTACATTGCATGCTTAGGCAGGCTGTAGAGTTGAAAAAATTTGTTGTTGATTTTTTTAATGTTCACAAATTAAATGAGTGGCTGATTTCTGCCCCAGTTCACTAGCAGCATAGCAGTAGGTCTGACCCTCTGTTTCCAACTCCTCTGACCTATCCTGGGGATGGGGATCTGGCTACAACCAGAGAAGAGCAACAAGGGAAAGCACCCACATTACAGAGTTTTGAGAAAACTCACATCTTTAAGAGCTGATGGTCAGGTAACTGTGCACATCACTGTCTCCCTTTTCCAGCAGTTGCTACCTTGCTTTCCAGGCAGCACAAAGAAGTCTGATCAGAGCCATAGATTCTGGCAAAGGCATTTGAAAGGTGCAATGGGAACAGCCTCCTATCACAACCAGCTCCACCTGCCTTGGCCAGAGTTTCTTGAAAGTGCAGCTGGAACATTTGGAGGCTTAATAAGCATTTCATTTGCTTCTCAAACTATCTAAGGGGATTGTGGGTTTTTTTTACAGCTTGTAAGTTTAAGTGGTATATCCAGTAAAAGGACATTATTATCTATACAAAATTCAGAGCAGATACATGAAGAAGCAGAAGGCAGCTGTGTGCTCCTCTTGTTACCTGGTAGTCCTTGTATCCCTGAGCTGCTTCACCACCTCACTGTCTAAATTGTAAATGACTACCATATTGCTGTGATGGCTGTGTCTCCTACAGAAATAAACCTTGTTTAAGGTTTAAGAAATAAGAAGGTGGTAATGACAAGTGAAAAGGCCCATTGATGTATCAGCTGCAACACATATTCCTGGTGGACTGCCTGTTTAAGAAGTTCATGGAAGGAGGTATTCTATAAAACTTGAGAATGTGAACATAGTTGCTATCTGCAGCTGCAGGGACAAGGAAATTGATGCTTTTTTCCCTCATCTGAACATGGGAATAGACTTGTTTGCTTTTGCTGAATGGATGTGGGCTGTTCCCTTCACAGCGTTTGCATGAAAATGCATTAAAAGGTGCTTGAAATATAATCTGGTTCCGGACAGTAACAAGCAAAAATTTAAAAAGAACATGCTTGCTTATTTATTGTACTGCTGTTCCTGGAAACAGAGCCAAATACACGTTTTTAAGAAGTGACAAAACTACATATTTGCTGTCTGTCTTGAGAAATCCTATGCCACAGAACAGCCAGCACATGGTAAGTCATAATATAAAACCTAACATTGCCACTCACAAAATAAAATTCAGCTCCAAAATGGAGACGAACACTAGAATGGTATACAGAAGAGCTGTAAACTACATAATGTCTTCAGTCATCTGATGTAAGTGCACAGAAAAGACTCAGAAAGGGCTGAGTAAAATGTAAAATGAGAAATTAGAAAAAATTCTATAAGAGTTTTTCTTTCAAAGAGGTCTAGAAATCTCTTCCAAGTATGTGAAGTGCAGCTTGATCCAGAAGGCAAGATATGACCTCAGACATGGAAAACAACAAAGAACATTTCCTGTATGTTTAAATATCTCTGCTTCTATATCTGCAATACTGATAGGCTTCACCAGGAGTTTGTCGGTGCTCAGCAGGTGCTCAGTTTTCAGGCTTTTGCTTTGTGTGTTTAATTATAAAAGAGGGGAAGAGTTTTGTATATAGAAGCAGCAGGTCACTCATATTAGAATAACTTAGACCTAAAGATGCTTTAGAATAACTGACAGCTAGGACACAATAGCTCTACGTCAAGCAGCTGATGTGAATGGGCTTTGTTATTGAACAGCATCCTTATACCAGCTGGCAGAAAAAGAAGAGAATTAGCTAGCTACAAAATGATGTCAATATTGAAATAAATGCAGTGCAAATAATAAGGAAATCTGGGATGTCTGCCAGTATAATGCTGGTCGAATTGGCTAGTAAGAACAGAGTTAATCTTTGGGACACTCTTCAGTGACCAGAATTAGTCTGGACCTATGAAGTCCTGAAATACTCATTGTTTCTCCTAAAGCTGTCTTATGGAACAATTACCTAGAGTCCGTGTAATCCACTGACACATTCACTTGTTATACGCTTTTATTACACTCCCCTGCAGATGTTGCTGTTTCCAATTAGAGATGTAACTCCTACCACTGGCTGTTAATAACTATTTTGCCTTGAGACATATCTTATTTGCTAACTGGAAAAGGCAGGTTAATGGTGTCTGCACTATAGTATATTATTAGAAGTGAGTTTGTGAAGTAAACTCCCAGTGACTCTAATCTCAGGAATGCTGACTCCTCCTGAGGTCAGTAATTGGGTATTTTGGAATTTGCCATAGCAGCAGGCCTAAGCCTGTCTTCAGCTTTCTTTGAAATTTGGACCCTGAGGTCAGCAAAATAATTGGTTCATTTGAACTGAAAACCAGAAAGTGAAGGGTCCACTTTTCCCATAGTGTCTAACTTCCAATTCACCAAACAGATTTTGAGATCTTCTCTCTCCTTTAGGTAGCACAACAGTTAGGCACTGTTCAGTTTCATTTCCACTTTACTCTCCCTGCCTGAAATTTTTGGTTTGTCATGAATCCTAGACAGCAAGTGGAGCAAGGCATGGTTACTCTCTTCATGTATTTTAGAAGCACTTTTTGCTTTCACTACTTGAGCATTATAACAAGACAAGATCTATTTCTGTTTTTTCTTTCCAGTTCTATGTATTTAGAAGTTCTTTTTATTGTTCTCAAAGTATAGCTTTGACTGCCTCAAGGGCTTGCTTTTGAGCCACCCTATAGCTGTGGTCTCAAGCTCTTTATTTTGATAGACCTTGGCTACAATTATTAATCAGTAATCATCCTGTTTATACAGAGTTTGAAATGAAAGCTCCCCATCTATATTCATGGCCCTATGAGTTTTGGCATGTGTTAACAAGTAAATCTTCAGATGTTTAGGGTTTTTGATGTCACCAAAGAATAAGGCCAGGATAAGTGAAGAGATCAGTGTATCATAGAATCACAGCATGGTTTTGGTTGGAAGGCACCTTAAAGATTATAGATCCCTCTGCCATGGGCAGGGACACCTTCCACTAGACCAGGTTTATCAGAGCTTCATCCAGCCTGGCCTTGAACACCTCCAAGGATGGGGCACCCACAAATCTGAGCAACCTGTTCCTATGCCTCATCATCCTCACAGTTAAGAATTTCTTCCTAACATCTAATCTAAGCCTACTCTCTTTTAGTTTGAAGCCATTTCCCCTTGTACTATCAATACATGCTCTTGTAAAAAGTCTCTCTCCATCTTTCTTATAGGCTCCCTTCAGGTACTGGAAGGCTGCAATTAGGTCACCCCAAAGCTTTCTCTTCTCTGGGCTGAACGATCCCAGTTCTTTCCTCACAGGAGAGGCACTCCATCCCTCTAATCATCTTGGTGACCCTCCTCTGGACTCACTCTCACAGGTCCATGTCCTTCCTGTGCTGGGGACCCCAGAGCTGGATGCAGTGTTCCAGGTGGGGTCTCACCAGAGCAGAGCAGAGGGGCAGAATCCCCTCCTTGGCCCTGTTGCCCATGCTGCTTTGGATGCAGCCCAGGACACAACTGGCTTTGTTGGCTGTGAGTGCAGAGGGCTGGGTCATGTCCAGCCTCTCACCCACCAGCACCCCCAAGTCCTTTTTGCAGGGCTGCTCTTGATCTGTTCATCCCCCAGCCTCTGTTGTTACCAGGGGTTGCCTCAATCCAGGTGCAGCACCTCGTCCTTGGCCTTGTTAGACCTCATGAGATTCCCAATGGCCCCACTTCTTGAGCTTGTCCAGGTCCTTCTGGATGATGTCTCTTTTTTCAGGCATGTATCCTTCCCTAATGAAAACACTAAACAGTTGAGTTTGCTTTGAACAACACAGCCTAAGTGAGCCATAATAATCCTCTATCTCGAATGGAAAAAGAAAGAGAGAAAGTGCAGGATTAATACTGCAGAGGAAAAAAACACACAGCAATTTGGCTACTATTTCTGCAAAACTTAAAATAGGTGATCTTCCCATCAGTAATTCAGTGCACATGGCTGCTTTGCAGTTTCAAACATGTAACAAGTGAATAAAAAGCACCAAATAAGTATGGTTCTTTCCAAAGTTCTTCTAAGGAAGAAAAGTGATACATTGAATCTAGGTAGTGTTATGATTACCAGTACTCTGGAGCAAAGACACTCACAATATGGCACGTTATAAAGAGATGTCAGATTAGATTACCACTTACACCCAGGCTGTGCTTGAAAAGCGTTAAAAAGTGTCAGGAATGATGTTTGGGTCCTGTATCCTGAATATCAGCCTTGATGTGGGTTAAATCAGAATGCTAGTTTATGCAGCTTGTTTGGACTAATGTTAATAATGTGATGATAATAATAATAGCTTATTATTATAGGGACAAATCTTGAAATTCTGGCATGAGTTTTGCTAAGATCTGTTTGAAAAAAAAGTCTCCATTTGTGTTTCGTGTCTTATATAAAAAATAACCTTAGTTATTTTCACTCTTCCCCCCACCTTCTTTTTTTTCTTTTTTTGCCTTAAGGTGATTTTCATGATTAATGTAAGCTTTGTACACTATAAATGCTTCTCTGCTGAAAGGAATGAAAAATGTTTTTTCAAGTGGAAATGCCATGAGCAGGGACAGACACTGGAATTTTTCCCATATTTTTCTCATTTGCCATTGTTTTTTGTTTGCTTGTTGGATTGGGTTTTTTTCCTTGTGTTGCTTATGACTTGATATTTCATTTTCCAAGAAGCTCTGAAAGTTTTATTCCTGCCAGATTCTGTTCTGGTCAACAATGGAGTCTGAATCAGGACTGAGGATTCTCTGCAGTCTTCACCACTCGCATTTTATATGCTTTGTGATGATGACAATGTCTATTTTGAATTGTTAGGCACCTCAAATTATACAAAATAAAAAGCTAAAGTTATGGAGCCTTTGCAATCTTCATAGGTTATTTTAGGAAGGATATTAAAAAACAGCCTATTCCTAAAAAAATACGTTCTTCTAAACATCATTACTCTTAATAAAGAAAGGTATTACAATGCATCCGTAATACCAATTGCTTTCTCTGTCACTATGATTCCTGGCTCTTTATACTCTACTGTGCATTTCTTCTTTGAAGCCTAGTAATTCAGTCAAAAAGAAGGAGCCAGATTGTGGATCTATGAAGAAGAAAGTAACCCCACAGCAGGTGGGGTTTTCACAGGAATGCCTATAAAATCCTCACTACTAAAAGCAGCAACAGGATAACCAAATTGCACAGTGCTGGAGATTTGTTATGGCAGTCAGCTTTCTGTCAATACAACAGGGAACTGGCTGCATAATAGAAACAAAAATCCAGAGGATGTTTGTTAGGCACCAAACTTCCAATTCACTGTTTCTACCATAGTAGTAACCTGTGGATTCTGACTCTGAAACTGAACTGCATCTGGCACAGTTTAGGTGGACTGGGGATAAGGGTGTTGTTACCACATACTGCTCCCATGCCAGTACAGGCTTGCTCATGTCACACAAATTAACTGGAGGCTGATCAATTTTATGCTGTCCTACTGTTTTCCACAGGGTTGCTTTGACAGCCTGGGATTGCTAGGGAAGAATAGAGCCTGAAAACATCCATCTCTCTAAGACAAGTTCTCACTGTGGATGAGAACAATCATCCCCCATCACTGTGGATGACTGGGGAGAAGCTGATATGGTGACAGTACCACGGAGGGACAACATTCTGGGGTCAGAGCTAGCAGTTTTCTGCTGCTTGTTGTGCCTTGGGAGCTACATAAATCAGCCAAAGGGGAGGCAGGATCTGCCTCATAGGAGGAATGACCACTGAAGATGATCTGGAGAAAAGATAATTTTGACACTTGGGGCCTGCTAAAACTCTCCACATAGAAAGTGAAAAGTAACAGAAATGTAACCAGACCTGCTGGATGATGCTGGTTACCATCATTCCTGATTCCTCCAGTGCTAACGACACTTTTTTTCTGTCTGGCAATCTTTGTCTTGGCTCCTTTTTGGAAATAAATCCCTTGTTCTTAACTCCTGTGTTTCTGTGTTGGTTTGAGTAAGACTTCTGTGGGAAAGTTTGAAATTTTCTTCTGTTTCATTGGCAATGTTTCACCTTTTCCTCCGCCCCCTCCTCATTTCTTTGGACAGATTTCATTTCCCAAACAGATGTCCCTTTTTTCTGAAAGCAACATCCATATACACAAGATTTCTTTCTTTTACCATATTTTTTCACTCTTTTTCAATCATTTTCTTTTTCCTTGCTTTCTTTCTTTCTAATCTAAATCACTGTGTATATTCCACAACTCAGTTCTAAAAAACTGTTTCTGAAGAATTATTTTACAGTGGCTTTTCTACCACTCCATGCCTACAGAGGCACATCAGAGGCCCTGAAGGCTGGATTTTTGTGTAACAGGATAATAACAGAGCTTCCACATAATTATCTGCAGAGGTAATCAGGGCATGCATGCATACAGACACCCAGTAACAGGTGCACAGGCCTATTCCTTACATCCAGAGTCTGAGACTTTGGACCATTCCAGTGAGAGGCTGGCAAGATGCAGGGCCCTGATGCTGTTTCGAAATCATATGGTTAAGCTGAAGAACTGTACTTACAAGGAACACTGCTTCTGCATTTGGTAGAGTTCAGCCTTCAAGCTGTCCTATGTATGCTGGCCAGGCAGAAAGAATTCAGCTTTTGTTGCAGCATGTGTAGGTATATGCTATATGCTTGCTGACAGTCCACACACTTAGGACTGAAGTTCTTAAGTATTAAGTAGAGGCCCATCTCTTTTACCCCAGAGCCAACTAAAGCCTGTGTCCAATAAAATGTGATACATAGCCATGGATGTAAGTATCTGTATTTCGAGATACTCAAATTTTTTTTTAGAACAATTCCAAGTCAGATTTTCAAAGCTGAACCTTGAGTATTGATCTTCTCAATACCTACCCTTTCTGTCAACAGGTCTTGACATGCTCAAGTGTTTCTTAAGATGTCTAGGTGCCTAAGTAGCACTGAGAATCTGTGAAATGTGAACATAACCAAGACCTTGCATGTTTTTCATATACCCCAGGAGAGCTGAGGCCTGGCCTTCTATGCAGGAGCACAGCTAGTACAACCACTTCTAGCCAGGCTTCCTCAAGGGTAAGGAAGTTGCACAAACACATGCTTGGCTTTGAACTCATTAACCAGTTAAGGCAACTATCTCTGAATGCTCTTGGGCTCTCCAGAGCCTCTGAATTTGGCTGGGATGACAAGGGCATGAGTAGAGCTTCTTGAGTGGGAGCTCTGTACCAGGCATGACAAGAACTCCTGTCCACCTCAAAGATTGTAACCTAGACAAACATTTACAGAAAGCCAGCCACATCCTTCCTTCCAACATACAGGTACTATTGGCAAACCTGAGGTTGGTGAGTTTTGACCAGATCTTTAAACCTTCTCCTTGTAGGCTTAGAAGTATGTGCAAAGGACCACAAAGAAAAAGACGTTGTGTGCATATGGGATTTTTAGGAATCTGAATGTTTAATGAGAAGTCTTCGATTACTTCATGGTCCATTTCTGGTGCCCAACTTAATTCTGAACTACTGATGTCATGGTGGTTCTAAGGAGAAGAGCCATATGTCTATCACCAATGAAAACCATTTCCATATGTCCCATGTATCCCCCTTGTTATGTGCCTGGCTTCCCACAGGAAGTATCGCCTTGGGATGTGGAGCAAACAGGGAAGGAGAAACAGAAATCTGCTTTTATTTAAACCTGATTAAAAGAGGGAATAAATTTAGGTAACCTGTTCTGAAGCTGTTGAAATTCATTCTAAGAGGTTGACTGCATAGCTCATGTAGAAAGCAGCTGCCAGCTTTTCTTACTTGTTTCCACCCCATGCCCTGATCAAATCCCTTCATAATCTTCAGCCAAAGTACAAGCACGGCACCTTGAACTTCTTTCAAGGTCTTCTTATCCTCTAGATGTTGAAAACAGCTGCCTGCTTCTGCCCAAGAAGCAGAGCGAAGCCTGCCCAGAAAATGGGAAAAGCAAACAAAGACATCTCTATAGAGCTGAGAGTTGGAATGAGAGTCTATTTCTAGTGTAGAATCAAGCTCACATCTGCTTTCATTTTTACTCCAGTCAGATTCTTCCTCCAGTGCAATTTAAATGCAAACAACAGAAATTAAGAGGTACTCCATGCAGTGTATTATAAAACATTTTGTAAGAGCAAATACAAGAAGCAGTCTCTCCTCTTAGTCCTAATCCTATTGCCCTATCTTTCCCCAGGTAAGTCAAAATATGGTGTAAAATATATCACCATATTTTGACCCTTTCTGAGACACTTAGATTAACTAAGATCATTCTTGTCAGTACTATTTTGTAAAATCATGATGCAAAACCTTTAACAGATTTTCATCAGCCTCTATAAACACAAAAGCATGAGCAAAATTGCCTTGCATTGATGCTAAAGCATTGCAATAGACATAAGCAAATTTTTCAAATATAAGTAAGTCATTCTTTATGTCATCAGTAGAGTAACAATCAGGATTTCAGAGGCATGTGTGTAAGGTGAGAAATGAGTGTTCAATTTACTTCAAGTCAGACATCAATATCCAGCTAGTCTGTCACCACAGAACTGTGGGATTCAGTTCTCTCTACAGCTGGGAAGCAAAAACACCAGGGAAAGTTTGGGTTGACCCTAACTAATTCTTAAGACTTTTCATAGCTTCGCATGGATGAAATTGACTATATATATGGAATTGTAAAAGAAAATGTAGTTGGCCAAAAATCAGTCAAAATGAAATATTTCAATTCATTGTATTCCTTGGCTTATAGAAAGAAGAAAATGTTACTGGAGATACAGAGTAACTTTTATTCTCTGTTGTTCATAACTTGGAAGTGTCTTCTAAAATACTGGGTACAGCCCAGTCTGCAGAGTTTTCATGGGTCTATGCATGAGTCCACATAATTTCCAAGTTCATGAGGGACTTACAAATTTTTACATTACCATTTTTCCAGGTCCTGCAGAAAAAAAAAAAGTGTATTTTAAGTTCATTCCCCATCTTTTTTTTTAGCAGAAAAGATATGGAGTTTGTGTCAGCTGTGTTTAAGTGGTGATCACTATAACAAATTTCTGTTGCAAAAAAAAAGATGTCCTCGTGTTGGATAAGACTGCCGCAGCTGTAGGTCCTCTCAGAAAAAAAAATCAGGATGGGTCCTGAGGGTACAAATGATGCATACAATGATGGGAACAATGTAAAGAAATATATTTATGAAAAAAAATGGAAAACAAAAATATAAAAAGACAGGAAGAGTGTCCAATTGGAACAGTGCTGTCAGTGGGAACTCTGCTGGTCTAAAATATAACAGACCTGTAGGCATGAGGCTCTCTGCCTCTTCATTTTTATTTGGAAATGAAAAGATGCCTGTTGCCAGGATCATCAAAGAATGTTATTCTTCATTAAAGCCATGAGACCTTGGAAAACCTTGCCCAGCTCATTTTTTAAAAACAAAAATAAGTAAGTTCTGCAAGTGCCTAAAGGGAGGATAAAGTTACTTATTGTTGCTTAAAAATTCATTTGGTGCCCTGTCAAAGCAGCAGTGGGTATATTTTAAAGTGACAGGTCTAAAAAATATTGTTCTTATTCCCACCTGCCCCTGAACTCCCTCCATACCAAAAGAAGCATTCTCCATAGTCCCCAATTAGTGAGCTGGAGTATTTAAAATTCAAACAAGGAACTTCTTCTCACTCTCATACTCATTAGCTCACTCCAGCCCTCCTTAGTCAAGGGATTTTCTAAAGAGTCCATTTAGGAGTGCTAATAATAGTAATTAGAGGTCGAGAAACCATCTTGAAACTTGACCCAAATTTTCACCCAAAACTTGAAATGAACACAAACCCTTTCTCAGTTTTGAAGGAACTGGGAACTCCTTCAAAGAAGAAGTTCGTGACTTGGAAATTTCCCTTTTAAAATGTTGTTTCAGTCCTGCATACCAAGTCCTTGAAAAATTATCTAAGCAGAAAGGCTGCTTTTTAGGAACCTTCTAGAAGCATTTGTTGTGCTGTTCTTTTGCGCCTGCTCAAAATGCATGCAGTATTACTGAGCCTATTGTAAACTGTGGGCCTCTTTTCTCCCTCATTCACATTTATTCTATGCCAATAGGGTGATATTAAATTACCTCCTGCACCTCCCAGGAGTTCAAGCATTCTTTGCACTACCTTTTTCATGTCACAGATTCCAGGCTGCCACAGTCTCCCGCAGATAGCTACAGCAGCCCTGTGGCTGCTTTGATGCACAGATTTTTCATACAGCTCCTTTTGTTCCAGTCCATAGCTCAAAACAGCTGAAATGATAGTGGCCCAGCTGTTCCTCTTTCTTTCATGATAGGACACATCAGCTGTACATTGAGAATGCTCATCTAGGGTGGCTAGAGCCAGCTCCATGCATGGGACAGATGCAAAAAGCCATATTGGGAGCTAAATTCTGTTTCACTGGCTCCAGTGGAAATTCATCCTGGATGCTGGGGCAAATAAAAATGCAGTAAGGTCCAATGCTTCTAGCGATAGCTTTGCATTGTCCGCATCCATCCTTCTCATGTATCTGTCTCCAAGTAAACAGGACTGCAGAAAGACACAAGAATCAAGACTGAACTGGGCAACACATAGAAAAGTTTAAGCCTTCTATAACTAGATTGATGTGGTAATAATTTAGATTTGGAAATACACACTGACCTGCTACAATTATTAGTAATATTTTTAGTTATAATATAAGCACTGGGCCTTACTATGACCCTGCACTGCCTGAATAGTTTGTCTTATAAATCTTATTTTATAGCTATTACTTAAAGCTTCTAGAAATATATTGTATATTATTGTATATATTATGTATTATATATTTTCTATTCTGGCAGATTACTCTGGAACAAAAGGATTCTATATTATCTTGCAAAGGACTTTTAAAGTCATTGGCAAGTTTTCCCTTGTAATTTGGATAAAATAAGAACAGCTTTTTAGATTCCTAACATCTTGAACAAATTTATATGTAGTTCATTATCAGAAGCAGACATAGTCCAAAACTGGAATTTCTTAGTGTAGCAATGTTTTAATATTTGGGTTTGTCCCGAACTGAAACAAAATGTCAAAAAGGCAAAGCAATGTATAGAATGAAAAGTGGATAAAAGATTGATTCAGAAATATCAAAACATTTCATTTTGAAAATGTCAAAAAAATATTCTGGAAATGTCTAAATGTTTCAGTTAATAATTTTTCATCCAGATGGAACATTTCAGTGTTCTTAAACACAAATATTTCATATCTGGCTGGGCTTACCTAGGCCTCTATATCAAAGCTCCATTACCAAATACGATCACTTCTTTCTCGAAAGAAGATAATTGCTTCTAAATGAAGTGAACTATGTGCTGTTTTAAAAAGATCCTGATATATTAGGATTACATGAACATATTTTCTTTCAAAATCTAGTCGCAAAATGTTTCTATTATGTAGATTCTCAGATAAGCTGTACCTCTTAGTAAAAAGAGAGAGGAGGAAAACTGAATCATAAACTATGTCAAAACTCAAAAAATGAAGTTGTAACTAGTTAACTCAAGAAATGCTGGTATTCCAGCATGTCAGAGACTAAAGCTGACGGAAGTTTACAGCTAGAATAGAAGTATTACAGAAAAAATCCAGGTTTTACAAAGATTTTGCCAAGAGTTTCTAAAAATCTTATGCTTCAAAGCATAAAATATATGCTGGAGTATATATATACAGTATAAACTCTCCCTGCGTACCCGCTTCTCAGTTCCCATGCTGCTCTAACACATTATTTGTGATGGGGTCAAATAACATTAAACTGCATTTATATTGCACTTCTGTAGTATTAAACCATGCTTGCATAAACATTCTTTGAAGACAATGCCTTTTTCAGAGAGACCATAATGGGATATTGACTTCGAGTTCTCTTTTGGACAATGGTCATTTGATTAAAAGTGACTTTTGATTAAAAATGTTAATGTCTATAAAAATTGTTTAACCAAGGCAATTTTTAAATACTGAGCAAGTTTAATTTTTCAGGTATCTCTCGTCAATACAAATACTGTCTTCTTTAACATCAGACATTAGTGCTTTACAAATAAACAACTAAGTTCCTGCAACATTGATATTATTCCTTTAGTTTTTAGAGAGGAAAAAAAAGAGATTTGGTTTGTTGATTTACCTCTCTGTCTGATATCACTGCAAAAAAAAATACTTGAAATCTTCTAACTGCATAATGGATGGCATGAATGTCAAGGGTAAGAAAACTTGGAATCAGTTTCACTTAGTGTACATTTTACATATAGTTCCAATCTGAAATGAAAAATACCCTGCCTCAACATATTAGTTTCAACCAATAGCAGTGTTGGATTTTGTGAGGCCACAGCACCAAAATTCATGAAAANGATAGTAAATTCATTCTTTCTCTGCCATCTTGAACAGTTGTTCTACAAAGGCAGACAGGAAGCTTGGTTAATGCAATTTTTATGCAATGCTTATGAAAAATCTGAGTGTTAGAAACACACCTATGGTCTCCCACAGCTGATCTTCTTCTCATTCATATTGCTGCAAATCATGAGCTGTTACACTGGATTCAATAGCAGTGTAAAATCAGGGTAAGATGGATCACGCTGTGTGTAACACATTCTTTGCAGTATACAAAGTTCACAGTCTTACAGACAATTTGTAAGATTCATTAGACTGGGAATCTGGAGGGTAGGCTGGGAATAAACTAAACTTTGAGCACAAGACAGTGTGTACATGCATCTTTGCTGATGAGCAGTGTCTGATCAAACCATATGGCCCTAATCGTGTTGGCCAACAGAAGATGTGGTACTTTTTTTCTCACAGTGTGACAGTCACATGCTGCTCTGGGTAGGACACTACGCTCTTTTTTAAAGAAACCAGAAAGGTTTATGTGAAAGCTTTTATAGCCTCATGTGGTCAGTCCCACATCACATCAAACCCATAATTAGAAGGTATCAAAATCTTGAGTTCTTGTTCTTTGTTCAGGAATTTTTTTTTAATTTGGTGCCTTTATAGCATCTAGTTTAAAGAAGTAGCATGGGAGCGAGGAATGAGGATCAAAAGGGTACCTGCCATTGCCCGCTTCCTTCTGCCAGTGCTCTGGAGCCCACTGCACACACAAAGACATAGCTTTCAGTGATGTAGCTACTGCACTGAACTCATTAACTTCAGGGTAGCCAACAAAAGTCAAAGCATCTCCTAATATCACACACTGAGTTCTCTGGCACAGTGGCTGTATTTGTAGGACTTCTGGTCTTTTTAAGCAGCAAATGGCAGTTCTGGTTGCCAATAGTGTGACCTGTGATTCTTGAACCCTGAGGCCTTCACACACAACTATCCTATGGATTCCTCAACAGCAAGGGCAGATAAAGGCTGACTGTGATACAGTATTAGAAATCCAACTGTACATCCAAGCTTCATGGGTCTGATTAACAATGGAAAAATCAGGGTATTTTTTCCAGCAGCTGAGGTGTAGACAATTTGGATGATATGGGAATGAATTAGCAGAATAACTCTCAGCCTTATGTTTTCACTCCTTCTGAGGTACATACTCTCCCACTCTCCCTAGCATGCCTGTCCCAGACATAATTATGTTCTCTAAAGATTCATGACAGCCTGTGTGCAGAAGTGACAGCAGAGAGGAAATACTAACTGCACAAACTTGAAGCCAGGGCAGTTTTGAACATTTTGAATATGTTAAGACCAGCAGTATCCTCATTAAACTCTGATTAGCAAGTGGACTTGATCCAGGCTAATTCATGGTTGAATAGGGTTTTTCTTCTTTTTTTTTTTTTTCTCTGCCAGTTTATCAGAGGTAGGCAATTAAGAACTCACACACCTCCAAGTCTTGTAGTTTTTTGAAGCAGGGATCTCATACCAGCCTTGCAATAAAGCCTTATTGTCCTTAGGACAATATTCTTCACTAATCTCACTTCTGGCAATTTACTTTTACTTGCTGAGCAGATTTAGAAACAAAAAACCTTGAAAGGGCATGGGAGGAGGAATAATCTAGGGCTATCTAATCCCATCCCCAAAGTGGGATTTTTCCATTCAGCTTCTCTTTTAATGAGCACTGGAGAAATAAAGTTTTACTGCAACACTACTTTGATTCAAGAGACCTATGAGGACCCAATTATCCATCCAGTGGGAGTGGGGTGGCAATCTGGTTTTCAAAGCAAAAGCAATGTAGCAACACAGGCCCCCTGTAATTATGTCTTCCCTACAAATTTATAAACCTAGAGGTGAGCTTTGCTTTGGTTGATTGTTTAAATGCAATTATTACCTTTCTTTCACTTTCAACTTGTTAATAAAGCTTTCCCAAATGCAGTACTTGGAGTTATTCTTCCTGAGCACTAGGATTCCAAAGGCTTAACTGGAAACCAATCCTCTGCTTCAGTGAAATGAACACAGTCAGGTCCGGTCAAAGATTATCTGAAGAGCCAAAATGTTTGACAGACACACTGAGGGGGCCACATCCTATTTTCCACCTGAGAAAGCGAGAGGGGAGAGTGGGACAGAAAGAAGGAAGCTAAAGGAGACTGGGAGTGACTTAGAGAATGGAAAGGAAGAAACACTACTCAAACAGTAGCCTGACTCAAGGGAAGCATCCCGTTTAAGTAATTTGTCTTCCTTTGTAGCTGTCAGTATTACATTCATTGCACAGATGTAATGATGTAGCTTCTCTGGAAGTTGGAATGATGTAACTTCTTTGGAAGTGCATGCAGATTTGCTCATAACCTACCCCTGTTTAAAATAAGGAAGGGGGACAGGTGTTCTCAACAACATATTTTTCAGTCCTGATCTCTCATAACCCCATGTTCAGTAGGTCACAAGGAACTCCTTCTGACTCTTCCCACTTCTAGGCCCAACAGGTGGATGGGATCAGTGAATCAAGTGTGTCTATGACATGTAAGCAGAGGCATGGCGTATATTGCATCAATTCACTTTCATTGCATTGCATGTATGTGCAGCTTGAGGCAGTGACTTCAAGACACAGACTTCAGGTCCTTGTCTTTCAAAGGCATGCCAAAGTTTTTATAGATACAGGTACACATTGGGAGCTAGGGCTTAAATTTATAACAATAATAGAATAAACTTAACGTATGATATACTTAGAGTCTACATGAGACATTAAGTATATCATAGTATGCTTTCTTGTTCAACCTGTATGAGATGAGGTATTATATGCACAAGTAATATGATGTAGCCCATTGCATATAATTCAAGCACATTAGTCTAACATACGTAGAGCTAAGTTACAAAAATCAATTATTTGTTGAAAATGCAGTTTGAGAGCATGGCAACCATTCACGACTTCTTGTGATGATTTGTGGGATTTCCTTATGTATATGCTCCTTTTTTTCAATTGCCATTGATTTGAAAGGAGTTGTGGTATTGCTGTCTATTTTAATGCCTCTCTCAAGGGCCTTACAGGAGGAAAAGCAATAGTCCTTCTTTCTGTACACAGCAAGTGTTTTGCAAAAAGAAAGCCATAAAGCACCAATTGAGAGAAAGTCAGACAGTCTCCCACAGTCATACAAGGCTGAGGGAATGGGTTTGCAGTTGAAATGACAAAGCAAGCCAGACAAGACAAATCGTGGTTCAGAGTGAATGGCACGATTTGTACTGAGGACTGCAGTTTGACCCCATGATGAATACTGGTTTAGAGCAGCAAGGAAACTGAAAAGGCAAAGGGAGTTTCTACTGTATGTATCTATGTGAAAAGTAATGTTTCCAGAAATGCCCTGTGTGTATGCACTTATACAGTCGTGTGTGTCTAATTTCCACCATCAAGTGTCTCTCAAGGGTTAAACAGTATATAAAATCTCTGAGGGGATTTTGGAAAGGGTATATTTTTCGCTGTGTCTGAGTTTTAGGATTCAGCATTAATCTCAGGAATCTTCCTGAGCAAGAAGGACTGTACTCCCAGGAAATTATGCTATATAGTGGACTTCTGTCCCCAGGTATATTTGTAGAGACACCAGCCAGAAGTTGTTCCTGGACTCCTTTCAGACTTTAGGGGTTTAAAGCACATGGTACCTAGCAGATCTGGAAACCAAGCACAAAATGAGGAGTTATCTATAAAAGAGTGACACTTCTACTGTCTTAGCAGCAGAGCAGTTTATGCTGAATTACTTTGATCCTTCAGAAAAAGGAAATCAGACAAACAACAACAACAACAACAAACTCACAGAAAACAATTTGGAAGTGATTATTTAACACCTCTAAAATGTTTCCATCTGCAATTTCACATGGAGACACAGATCAGTGCTCTAGTCACAATGTTGTAGAAAGGAAACCACACACTTCATGCCCACAGGACTCCAATCCCTTCTCTCTGATTTGTAAACAATACTTAATTTTCAAGAATGAGTTTCAGTCTGTCCTCATACTGTACTGGATTCCCTCAATATCAGTATGACAGAAGTCCATCTCTCCAGGTAGGGTCTCTAGTCACCAGTGCATGGTGTCATTCTTTGTTTCTCCTGCCTAATGGAATAAACAGCATAAAAACAGCCTGATGTTACAATCAGTTTTCTGCCCTTGTCAGCTAGAGCAGAAAATGGAGGAATACCAGCAGCTTCTTTTCCAATGTGTTTTTTTAGTGGCTATAGTGGAATAGGGGCACAGGCATTCTTTCCTGAAACTGAGGCTGGCTTCTAGATGAGTAAGACCCTAGATGTGAATTGTACCCAGGGGGCTCAGAGAAATAATCAAGTGATGGGAAGTTTCCACTGAGCTGCTATTGAAAATTCAGGACAGTGAGCCAATTAAGCGTGTGCATCTAGTTAAACTGTTCCAACATGTTGAGCTGTCCCGTGGGTACACATCTCAGAAGGACGTGACTCTTTTCTGAGGTTTTCTATGTCTCATGGTTTAACCCCAGACAGAAACCAAGCCTCACACAGCTGGTCACTCACTCTCCCACAGCAGGATCAGGGAGAGAATTGGAAGGGTAAATGTGAGAAAACTCACAGGTTGAGATAAAGACACTTTAATAGGGGAAGCAAAAGCCACACACATAAGCAAAGCAAAACAAGGAATTAATTCACTGCTCCCATGGGCAGGCAGGTGTTCTCCCATCTCCAGGAGAGCTGGGCCCCATCATATGTAATGGTGGCTTGGAAGACAAACATCACTATTCCAAGCATCCCCTGCTTTTTCCCTCTTCCCATGCTCATGATGTCATATGGTCTGGGATATCCCTTTGGTCAGTTTGGGTCACCTGTCCCACTTGTGTCTCCTCCTAACCTCTCAAGCACCCCCAACTTGCCGATGTGGCAGTACAAAAAGCAGGAGAGGCCTTGGCGTCTGTATAAGCCCTGCTCAGCGACAACAAAAACATCTCTGTATTATCAGCACAAATCCAAAACACAGCTCCATACTAGCCACTGTGAAGAAAATTAACTTTACCCCAGCCAAAACCAACACGACGTGATAGGAAACTACACAACACTATTATGGGTTATTATAACCTGGAAAAGCCTTAGCTTTCTGAAATACTGAGTGAGAAGGTGAACACTATGCATTTTTCAAACTCTTTTTGCATGACTGGCAATAGACACCACTGACATGATCTTGGTTTGCAGTCCACTGACCATCCAAACTTCCTTTGTGAACCCAAAGTAAGCTTTACAGCCCCTCTGCCATGTTAAAAAAAAAAATTCAGCAACTCCATGAAGGATTCCTCTAAGAAAATTACTTTCAAAGATTTGCCAAGTTAGATTTTAGTAAGTGTAATGTTGACAAACTAAGACATACCAGATGGAGCTGTTTCTCATATCTTCTGCTATTAAGAGCTCATGAGAATCAGTCATGGGTTTGACAAAGAAGATGGTGCATCTAGTGGCAGGGGCTGAGCATGATTATAGTTCCTAACCTCTAGAGCATGTTCATATGTCCTGTATGTACAGTTGATCTCTCACTGCTTCCATTTAGGTGTCTCCGTTTCTGATTTTGGTATGTACCTTAGAGCAGTGTGGTTGTCCTCCTGCCTGTTGGATACCTGCAAGTTATCAGAGCTCAGCCCATAGCTCAGCTAGGATAAGTTCACTGAGAGAATGACCTCTTTTTTCAGTGGCATCCACATAAATACCAGAAGCAGATTCTTCAAATCAAATTATCTTCATACACACACAGATACCAGCTTGTTAGAAAACAGTCAGGAACACACAGATAAGAGTACCTATATCCAGTTAAATAGCATATCAGTTAGTATTTCCTTATCATACTCAGGGTTCTTCCCTTTGTCCCAGACAGACTCCCTGAACCATCATGTAGAAGAATATAATCTGCCAACATCCAGTCTTACAGTTGAGACTTTTAACATGAAACTCCAGCATCAGTAGCCAAGACACAGGGATGTAAATGTATGAATGTGCAACAATACTATGCATGCTGTTTTCACTTCTTTTACGTGACAGCAGATATGATTAATTATGACCTTCCAATCAGAGAGCTGTCAGAAGGGGAGTAATTACGCTCAAGAAGCAGCCAGTACCATTCTAGTCAAAAGTCATTGTCCTTTGCTCCTAGGCTGGCTATCCACTGTCACCTTTATTCCTCCTTCCCTAAGCTGCTATCACTGCTTGCTCATTAGTGCTGGAACCCACGTCCAGCAACAGCAGTCCCTCACAGAAATTGCTGAACCATGAGATGCCAGTGCTCAGAGGCATGGTTAAACCAACTGTTCAACCCAACTAGGTCATATTATCTAAGAACACTGTAAAGGAAAATAGTTTCTTAAGGTGAAAGCAAACCTATGTTTAAGTGATACTATCCTTTATTAGAAATTCTCATGCTATTGAACTAAGGTTGGTAGAAGCTCTAATATCAAAAACGATTCTGAAGGGAAAACTTCATCCACCTCTGTAAAGCATGAAAACCAAAAGCACAAAAGCAAACAGTTTAAACCTTTCATGGTATTTTGATGGCACTGTAGCATGTATATATGGGCCTAATAGCCTAACAGCAAGTTCCCTAAACATGACCTGATCACACAGAGAATTTCACCTAGATTTGATATAGGCTTTTTATAAAAAGATAAATGCAAGTAACTGTGATTTAATTCATTAACCATTTGTCAAATCACAGTAGATCAGTGGTATAATAGGGAAAATTTGAAGTGTGGAAGGGTACACATGCTTATTCTGCTTGTAAAATCAAAGACAAAACATACCCAAATTTAGAGATGAGACAAGTTACACAGAGGGGAAAGGCTGGCTATTTTATAAACCAGGTTATATATAAAGTGCATGAAAAGTCACTTTTGCTTTTGAAAATACCAAATTATGTGGTAGCTAGCTATGTGAAAAGTATTTTGGCCAGATTACTAGAAATATCTTGAAATCACTTATTTTTGTACTATCTTTACTAAAGGAAACCTTTCCAAATGCAGTATGCTTTCAAAAGCTAGAAGACATTAAATGACAAATACTTTAAGTACGAGAAAACGGCTCATTTAGGGAAAAAAAGAAGAGTAAATGTAACTCTTCCAAATCCCAATAATAGTGGCCATTTGCTGACTTAAATCTTCAGTTTTCATCTATCAGCCTTTACTCCTGAAAGATGATGTGCCCCACAATAACAAAGAATAGTTAGATACTTATTCTGATTTTCAGAGACAATTAGATTTAGTAATTCCAGTAAAGTCAGTAAGACTGGACAGGTGTTTGTATTTCTGAGACACAGTCAGGTTTTGCAGCCATTCAGAGGGGTATCCACAATTATAATTTCACTTAGTTCTAAAAACAGTGTGGAAAATATATTTCCTCAAAAAATAAGACAAATGTTTTAAATAATTCAAATGACGCAACTATTTAGAATCAATGTTTGTATAGTGTTTACCTTTCAGCTGGGACCTAGCCATTTTACCAGCAAATTTTGGTTTTGAGTTCAGTAATAACATGATCAGAAATTGTGCATACAATATAGGAAAACCTGGACCCCAGTCTTATTTGTATTTTTAAAAAACATTTGTTTTAAACATCTGTTTTCAAGCACCTGTCAATAGTGGTGTCCCCCAGGATTCTGTATCAGCCCCAGTGTTTTTAACTTGTTTATCAGTGCCTCAGACAAAGGGACAAATGCCTCCTCAGCAGGTCACTGATGACCAAACCTGGGAGCAGTGGCCAATACCCCAGAGTGCAGCCCTTCAGAGGGACCTCAACAGGTTAGAGAGATGGGCAGAGATAAACCATCTGAAATTCAACAAGGGCAAATGCAGGGTCCTGCACTGGGGGAGGAATAACCTCAAGCACCAGAACAGGCTGGGGGCTGATCTTCTGGAAAGCAGCTCTG
Organism: Gymnorhina tibicen; assembly: GCA_013399875.1. Taxonomy (NCBI): domain Eukaryota; kingdom Metazoa; phylum Chordata; class Aves; order Passeriformes; family Artamidae; genus Gymnorhina; species Gymnorhina tibicen. The sequence goes on along the minus strand of VXAZ01004110.1, from coordinate 70,460 downwards.
CAGAGAAGGACCTGGGGGTCCTGTTGGACAACAAGCTGTCCATGAGCCAGCAGTGTACCCTGGGGCCAAGAAGGCCAATGGTGTCCTGGGGTGCATTAGGGAGAGCTTTGCCAGCAGGTCAGGGGAGGTAATCCTGTCCCTCTACTCAGCCGTGGTGAGGCACTTCTGGAGTGCTGTGTCCAGTTCTGGGCTCCTCAGGACAAGAGAAACATGGAGCTCCTGGAGTGTGTCCAGTGGTGGGCAACAAAGTTGCTCAGGGATCTGGAGAATCTCTCTTATGAGGAAGGGCTGAGCGAGCCAAACCTGTTCAGCCTTAAGAAGGGATGACTGAGAGAGGACCTCATTAATGTGTATAAATATCTAAATGGTGGGTGTCAAAAGGACAGATCCAGGCTCTGCTTGTGGTGCTGAGCAATAGGACAAGAGGCAACAGGGACAAACTGATGTTCAGGAAGTTCCACCTGAACATGAGGAAGAACTTCTTTACTGTGCAGGTGACCCGGCACTGGAACAGATTGCCCAGAGAGGTTTTGAAGTCTCTCTCATAGGAGATATTCAAAAACCATCTGGATGCAAATCTGTGCAATGTGCTCTAGAAAGACTCTGCCTGAGAAGGGTAGTTGAACCAGAACCACTGTGGTCTCTTCCAACCTGATCGATTCTGTGATTCTGCATTTGGAAGGAAAGACAAGCAAATTCTATTGCTCTTATATTCTGTTAAGTTTTTCCTAAAGCTTTAATTTGGGAAGAGATTTTTCTTCTCTTTAAAATTGCAATGCAATGAAAACTCTGCTGGATCAAGCTCAGAGCATCCTTCTCCTATTTATACTATCTGCCAGCTCTTTTTATGGCCTAGGACATGCCATCATTAAAAAAAAATGATGTTATGAGAAAAAAAGAAGCTGTGAGCAAGAGTAACCAGGCAAATATTACATCCCAAAGGGCAGCTTGAGGTAAACCAGAACAAATGAAAAAAACAACAGAGTTCCTTTCTCCCACTTCTAGGATGCCTGGTTTTTAACTTGTGTAATCATCCATTAGCTTCACCCTGCATAAAGAGACAGCTGAACAAGCTACAATCAAAAGAAAAACATGACCGAGAGTTTTGACAACCACAGTAAAACAGTTTAAAACAAGTTCAGTTTATATAGAGAATTCTTTAAGCTATGTTCATAGATAGAGTTATGCTCCATTAACATGGCATTTCATACCATACTCTCCAATAAATTTGTGGCAAATGTTGCAATCTTCCATTAAGTGAATGCTTCTGATCCTGGATGTAGAAACAGTGCAGCTACTACTCTGAGAGGACATAGCCACCAGAGCAGAGTGAAAATAACACAGCATTGAAGAGGGAAAAGGCGAGGGATGCCACTCTAAAATGGAGCCCAGCATGCAGGCAAAAAGAACTAGGTCTTAATGTGTATCTTCTACCTGAAATTCAACAAACTTCATAAGCACACTCTATTTGCACCTGATGACATAGCTTCAATTTAAAACTACCAGTGCCAGAAGTTGGAAGGATACTGCCTCATGTCTAAATCTTCTGGTCCAAATTATAGCTGGTATAATAGGCATCCATGGGCTTGAGTGTGCTCAGTGTCTTGTCAACAGTTTTCTTCTCCAAGCACTTCTAGTGCTCCCAAGTGGGAGGCAAGTGCAAGCTAAGTGCTAGGGCTACAAGCTACAACATTAGTCATTACAGAGGGTGGGAAGGGCAGAAGTCCATGCACTGGGGCTACCAAAATGTATAGAGTGTCAGTAGTAGGATGAGACAAAGTTTCAGATCTCCTGTCTCAAAACAAGATTACTCTATGAGCCCCACAGATATTTACTGTAAGGCCTCCAAATCTAGACTTTCAAAATGTCAGTACTATAGCTGTATCCAGCACTGCTGCCTTGTATTATGAGGTTTGTCTCATCAGTGATAGCGCAGGTCAGTTTTTTGGGATTTCCGTCTGCACTGGAGGCCAGGACTGAATGCAATGCCTGAAAAGAGCACCTGGAGCCATGCTTCTCTCTTACTCTAGCAAAAACAACTCAAAGATGACCTGCTGGATGAGGAGATACTTGCTGTTCGCTTAACTCCTTGTGTGGATGCTGTTGTTGAATATATTGGAGTCTGCATCAAAAAAATATGTAACCCACCAGTAAGAATTAATTAATTCTTAGGCAGGCATTAATTTATTTATTATTGGGCAGACTTTTAAATGACATTGCGTAAGGTCATTGAGACAGAGAGGGGAGGAGAGAGAGAGAGAGAGATTATACATGTACGTATCTATAGATTATGTATATCTATAAAAGTATATATATTCATACACATACATACAGACCAGAATTCTAGATCGACAATAGCTACTAGAATGTGACAACAGGGCAAGACCAGAATAGCTATCTCTCTGCAATTACCCAGCTCCCAACTTCCTTCTGCTTATGAAATCACTAAACTGGAGTTTGCATATGTGGTTTTATATTTTATAAAACCTGATGACATTTTTTTTTCACCCAAGGATCTGTCTGATCCTTCTTTGAATCCATTAATACTTTTGGCCTCTGTGACACTGAATTCCACTGTTTAACTGTGTGTCTATATCATATGAAGAAAACCTGCTACTTTTATTTGTTCATTTTATTTCTGCCTGATAATTTAATCAGAAGCCATTTTCCCCAGCTCAGTCACAAATATGCTGCGTGATTTTGGGTATCACTTATGCCTCAATTCCTTATCTGCAGAGCACGAAAAAAAGCATTCCCTCAGTCTCCCACTGAAATCAAATGACTGTAAATACCACTTGTAGCCAGATATATTTAGCATCCCATCTTATCTAATAAAAATATTTGCTAAAAGGGACTATGACTTCTATGGGAGTATGTCAGGTAAGGAATAATGAACGCAGTGAATGGCCTTCAGAAGTGGACATAAGGAATGCAGCATGCACTTGTAGTTTGAAAGAAAAGGAGGTGGCCATGTTTCACACCAGAGAATGAAGTACTCTTTGCCTGTTGTATGGGCCAGCAGGCAGTGATGGCACAGATGAAATTTTCATTGCCAAGAGAGAGTCAAACAGACCTGCATGAGCCCTTCATTTGATGTCTCAGTGAGAAGTGAACACCAAACTCCAGCTGAAGCTTCTGAAAGTGACATTTTAAAGATAATTGAAGAAAAGAGAGGCTGTCCTTAATAACAAAGGGATCCAAGAAAGCTAGACTTACTTTAAGAAGAAAATCTCAAAGGTGCAGGAGCAGGCCATCCCTAAGTACCAAAAGGTGAGTCACTGGGGAAGACAACTGCCCTGGCTGAGCAGGGACCTTTCACAGGAACTAAGGGTAATATAAGGCTTTATGGCCTTTGGAAGAAGGGGTAGGCAATTCAGGAATAGTACAAGGATGTTGTTAGGTTATTCATAAAGAAAATTTGAAAGGCAGAAGCTCAGCTAGAACTCAGTCTGGCCACTGCTGTAAAAGATAATAAAAGGTCCTTTTATAAATAAATGAACAACAAAAGGAGAGCCAAGGAAAATCTTCATCCTTTATTGGATGCTAGGGGGAACAGAGTCAACAAGGATGAGGAAAAGGTTGAGGTATTTAATGCCTTCTTTGCTGCAGTCTTTGCCAGTAAGACCAGTTATCCTCAGGGCAGCCAGCCCCCTTAACTGGTAGACAGAGATGGGGAGCAGGATAGACCCCCTGCAGTCCAGGAGGAAGTTGTTAGTGACCTGCTGTGCCACTTAGACAATCACAGGTCTGTGGAGTCAAATGGGATCCACACAAGCGTACTTACAGAGCTGGCAGAATCACAAAACCACTCTCCATCATTTATCATTAGTCCTAGTTTACAGCTTACTGGAGGTAGGTCAATGTGATGCCCATTGTATTTAGGTTTGTGTGGTCAGGTTTTGGTAGCAGGGGTGGATTCTGTGAGAAGCTGCTGGAAGCTTCCTCCATGCCCTGCAGAGCCAATTCCTAGCGGCTCCAAAGACAGACATGCAGCTGGCCAAGGCTGGGCCAATCAGAAATGGTGATAACGCTCCTGTGACAACAGATGTAAGAAGGAAAAAAATGGTTATTGCACTGATGTAATTGTGGCCAGAGAACAACAGGATGAAATCACATGAGAGGAACAACCCTGCAGACACCAGGGTCGGTGAAGAAAGGGGGAGGAGCTGCTTCAGGTGCTGGAGCTGAGATACCCCTGCAGCCCATGGTGCAGCCCATGGTGAAGCAGCTGTGCCCCTGCAGCCCATGAAGGTTCATGCGGATGCAGAGATCCACCTACAGCCCATGAAGGAGACCATGTCAGGGCACATGGATGCCTGAGAGGAGGCAGGAGAAGCCCTTGCTGGAGCAGGTTCCTGGCAGGGACCTGCAGGAGAGAGGAGCTCATGCTGGAGCAGGTTTTCTGGTAGGATGTATGACCCTGTGGGGGAGCAACACTGGAACAGCCTATCCTTGAAGGACTGCATCCTGTGGAAGAGTGATCCACACTGGTGTAGTTCATGCAGAACTGCTCATGGGATGCTGGAGAAGTTCACTGAGTACTGTCTTCTGTGGGAAGGCCCCCACAGTGGAGTAGGGGAAGGATTCCTCTCCCTAACCAATGTGAGAAACAGCTTGTGAGGAACTGACCCTAACCACCATTTACCATCTCCCTGAACTGTTGAAGGGGAGGAGGCAGAGCTGGAAAGGAGTGAGGGGTGGGGATAAGGGGGTTTTAAGGTCTTATTTTACTTCTCATTATCCTGCTCTGATTTTTTTAGTAATAAATTTAATTCACATCTCTAATTCAAGTCTGTTTTTCCCATGACAGTATTTGGTGAGTGATCTCTCCTGGTCCTTATCTCAGCTCATGAACCCTTCATTACATTTTTTCTCCCCTGAACAGTTGTAGAGGGGAGGGATAGAGAACTTTTGGTGGGTGCCTGGCATCCAGCCAAGGTCAACCCAACACCCATCCACAAGAAGGACTGTAAGGAGGATCTGGGGAACTACAAGACTGTCGGCCTGACCCTGGTGCCAGGGAAGGTTACAGAACAGATCATCTTGAGCACCAATCACACAGCACATACAGGACAACCAGGGGATCAGGGGATTAGGCCCAGCCAGCAGGGGTTTGGGAAAGGCAGGTCCTGCCTGACCAACCTGATCTCCATCTATGCCCACATGACCCACCCAGTAGATGAGGGAAAGGCTGTGGGTGTTGTCTACCTTCCATGAAGCCTTTGATACTGTCTCTCACAGCATTCTCCTGGGAAAGCTGTAGTCTGTGGCTTGGATGGGTGCACTGTTTGCTGGATTAAGAACTGGCTGGGCCCAGAGAGAGGTGATGAATGGTGCCACATCTGCTTGGTGGCCTGTCACTAGTGCAGCTCCCCAGGGATCAGTGTTGGGGCCAGTCCTGTTTAACATCTTTATTGATGATCTGACTGAGGGAATTGAGTGCATCTTCAATAATTTCCAGATGACACCAAGTTGGGTGTAAGCATTGATCTCCTGAAGGGCCAAAATAATCTGCAGAGGGATCTGGACAGGCTGGATCAATGGGCTGATGCCAGTGGTATGAGGTTTAAAATGCCAGGTGCTGGGTTACACATGTCAGCCACAACAACCCCATGAGGCACTACAGGCTTGGGGCTGAGTGGCTGGCAAGCTGCCTGGGAGTGCTGGTTGACAATGGGCTGAGCACTCTAGCAGTGTGCCCAGGTGGCCAAGAAGACCAACGGCATCCTGGCCTGTATCAGCAATAGTGTGGCCAGCAAGACCAGGGCAGTGATTGTCCCCCTGTATTCAGCACTGGTGGTGCCACATCTCAAATGCTGTGTTCAGTTCTGGGCCCCTCACTGTAAGAAGGGCATTGAGGAGCTGGAGTGTGTCCAGAGAAGGGCAACAGAACTGAGGCAGGGTCTGGAGCACAAGTTCTGTGAGGAGCAGCTCAGGGAGCTGTTTAGCCTGGAGGAAAGGAGATTCAGGGGAGACCTTTTTACTTTCCACAAGTGCCTAAAAGAAGGGTGTAGCAAGGTGGGGTTCAGCCTCTTCTCCCAGGCAGCAAGTGACAGGACAAGAGGACAGAGTCTCAAGCTTCACCAGGGGAGGTTCAGGTTGTATATCAGGAGGAATTTCTTCATGGAAAGGGTTGTTAAACATTGAAATGGACTGCCCACAGAGGTGGTGGAGTCACCATCCCTAGAGGTGTTCAGGAAACCACTGAACATGGTACTTGGTGCTATGGTCTAGTTTCCATGATTCTGATCAGCCAATGGTTGGACTCAGTGATCTCAGGATCTTTTCCAACCCAACTGATTCTGCAATTCTGTGTTTCGGGGCTTTGTGCAAGTTTTGCAGTTGTCTCAGTCCCTCTGGTTTCATTTATTCCTGAAGGTGAGACAGAGGCAGATGTGCAGCTGTGTGCTGAAAGCAGAGCAAATCACCTTTCTCCCCACCCTCAGCTTCCCACTCACCTTTATCCCATGTGTGTCAAGAAGAGACTTTGTTACAGACTCCCTAGGCAACAAAACTGATGACAGAGGAGAAGAGTTCTCCAGGAAGCTCTGGCTGCCACCATCAGGGTGCTATATGGGGCCAAGGACTCCCTGGGATTGTGGGGTTCCCACAGGAGTCCATCAGGGAAGAGCTTGGCAGCCAGGACCCATTCCACCACCCCAGCCAGGAGCAGGGCAGCTGGGGGCCCATAGAAAGCCACAGCCCTGGCACTGGGAAGTGCTCTGGTAATGGCCCAAAGACCAAGCCATGGGCCCATGAGTGGCCCCACTGGTGGAACTCAAGGCCAGGCAGAGCAGGGCTGTGAGGAGCTGGAGGACAGCCCAGCTGTGGCATGGCCTGGGCAGAAACTCTCCTTCCAGCTAACATTTAATAAACTACAGGCTCTGGACACAGATTTTAATTGCAGGTACCCTCTGAATACCAGTATTTTCTGTATTTCTGGGTGGTTTTGTTAGCAACCTGTGTACATATGACATAGCTGCAAATATGTGCTGGCAAGAATATTTGATGCTGAGGCCAAAGTGCTTCAATTCCAAAACATGTTTTTACAAAAACCAGCAATTATGGGAAATGCTATTTACATAGTAATTTTGACCTTCATAAATTAGTTAAATCATTTGCATTCAAAACATAGCTCCTCTAAGGCCAATGGAGTTGACAGAAGAAGAAAGCAAGCCTGCCTTACTTACTGTGATTTCAACAGGCATGGGCATACGTTAGGAACTTCAGGGATGACACAGGCTCCATACTGCCCATAAGGCAAAATTCCCACCAACTTTGAAAAGCTTAGAATTCCAACCTGACAGGGATCCTTACTCACTTAAACTTTTAATAGTGAGTGTCCACTTCTTCCTCAGTAAAAACATTCTGCCCTTACTCACTGTTCTGTAGCATCCACATAGCAGGAAATCTTAACTCACAGAAGGCTCAGATATGGGCCTGAGCAGCAACTGAGGCCAATGTGTCTGAACTCCCTCTGAAGGCAGGATTTTTTCAGCTTGCGAAGACATAGAGAATTTTAACTTTGCTGATGCTCTTCATTTACGAAACATATACATTAAAAAAAAGTCCTTTCTTTCAGACCAATTTTCAAAAGACCTGCAGCTAAGGGTGACACAGATAGAGCACACTGACTCCCATAATACTGACTGTAAGAACATCTGTTTTTCTCTTGTTAAAAGATGTATATACAACTTTCCATAGGCTTTAAAGCCCTTTGACTGTAAGTGTACAGAAAGCACTGATATACGTGTCAGTAATGTAGCTGTAGACAAGGACCAGATCCACCTCCAGAGCGTTTTTTGACAGTTTCCAGGCTTTGCTATTGAAATGCAAGTAGATGTTGAATGTGGGAAAAGCTAAAGCTATGCTGCTTGGCTCAGAGCCCAGGACTGAAAGATTTGGATTCACTTTTCAACTGAAAAATGTACTTCCTCACAGAGCTTCAAGGGGTTTCATACTCAGCTAAGGAGAGTCAGGGTAGGTCCACTGAAGTCCATGAAAGTACAGGCATAAATTGTAGCTCCACATCTGACATGTATTTTCCCTTAGTAAGCATTAAACTCATTATAGATGGATCAGACACAACAATCACAAGAAATTATTTTTATTATTTAGTCTTTCTTATATTAATCTCCATGAAATGGTGAGTATTGAGATTTACGAGCAGCTCTCTCTGTGAACTCTTTTGAGATAACCTTTCTGTTAGTGCACAGAAATTGTATGGGAATTTTGGGCAAAGAAATTGTTTGCCTGGAAACTCTCAAATGAATTATCAGATTCTTTTGCTGTTACTTGCCTTGGATTTTCTCATATTACAAAATCAATATCTCAAGTCAACATTTGTCAAAGGTATTTTACAGAATTCAATATATTGTTCTATTGGAAAATTACCAAAATTATACTACTAAAGCTTAAAAACCCCCCAAACCCAAACTTGTAATATGCACAGTCACATATGCATACCTTAGTTCAAGCATTTTATTTTCACTAATCTAATAGCTTCAGCCATGCAGAAGATGGTGGAAAACTTTGGTTAGTAGATGTGTGTTGCTTTATTTTTTCATTTCCCTTTGCAAGTTTTTTGGAGAAAAGTCAGGCCCCATGACCCAAATATGCAGCCTCAGGGCACTGTGTGAAAAGATCTGGTAACTCAGGTTCTTCCACTAATCCAGGTCAGCATCTGTCCCAGACACAGACTTTATCCTGCAAGTCCCTGTGATGATGTGCAGCAGGAAATGCCGAGTTATTATCCTCCTTTACAAGGCTCAGTGAAATCTACAAAGGATGCAATAAAGTTGATTACTAGGCGTTGTCTTTCACTTGGAGGTAAATCTATGGCTTCTTGGGGCTTGCTTCTTCATTCAAGAGGAAAAAAAGAGAAGCATTATCAGACACTAAGTATAACTATCAAATCATGGACTGGCATTCATGCAAATGAAAACTTGAATTATGTAGAATTATGGAGTCACAGAATCGTTTAGGCTGAAAAGACCCTTAAGATCACTAAGTCCAACCATTAACTTTACAATGCCAGTTATGTAGCCTTTTTATCTTTCTCTCCATGACTGCACAAGAGTAACTTGATGAGAAAATAGAGTGACTTCTGGGACACAGTACCAGAGTCTTCTGAACTTTCTGTCACCTTATGCCTTTCATTTATCATGGAATCATAGAATGGCTTGGGTTGGAAAGCACCTCAAATATGATCTAGTTCCAAACTCTATGCCATGGACAGGGACACCTTCCACTAGACCAAGCTGTCTGGGGCCCCATCCAATCCAGCCTTGAACACTTCCAGGGAAAGTGTTAGGACTTTACATGTAGCTCTTTACAGGATCAGAAGATAATTCAGGTTGGAAATTCAATTCCATGCTCAAAGCAGGAATTAGAAGGGTTTTTGGGTCCTCCCAGAGCTTCTCCTTTTTTCTTTCCCTTTTCCCCCTCTTCTTGCATTGTCATTAGCTTTGTTGCAAGTCCTCCTGTCACAGACTCTATAGCTGTCATCTTTGATGTAGGCATGGGTCCCAGACACTAGCAGCCTTGGATCAAGTGTGCAAATTCTGTGAAGTCCACAAGAGTCTGGGTATTCTCTGGAGTGAGACGGAGCAAAAATAACTTAAGCAGGAAAATGTTCCTCAGTTCTGGCAAAGCTGCCAGGGCCAACCAAGCAACACTTCTGTAACATCAGCAGCCTTGCCAGGTTGTGTCCTTTTCTTAGTGCTGCATGTTTGAACAAATGGGGAGGAAAGAACAGGCCTGCCCTCTCTCCCCTCCTGCCTCAGCAGCCTCAGCAAGTCAGGTTAAGTGCAAAAAAACTCTCATAAATGTTGCTTTGCAGGTGGATGGAAAGTCCAATGTCATCTCATACTGACCAAAGACAAGCACCTTCTGGGTGATGTCTATTTATAGCCAGTGGTAGAGCCCTGGAGTGTACTGAAGGGAAGGAGGGAGCAGTAACTCTCCCACCCTGGTTAGCTCTCTCCTGCCTGCAAGGTGCAGACACTCCATTGCTCTCACTTGAGCATCTTGCACATATGTCTGTACCTGCTCTGGCAGAGGAAGGGGCTTTATTACACAGTTCATTGGCATTAGAGAAAGAATTTATCCTGGTGGACTTTCACTCTTAACAAGGTAATCCCTTTTTGCTAATGTGATTTAAGTTGGTGTGAGCAGTATCACATTTAATAACAGATTTATTTACTGCTATGCAATCCATTGAACAGTCACACAAAAGACGGGCTGCAGAACCACAATTATGTGCCATAGTTCAAACTGCAAATAATGTGGTTCCTGATAGAAAACGATCTGTATTTTATCAGGGGATTTTTCTTATATTTTTGTTATTCTCTAGCCCAAAGAGACAGCACTTCACATTCCACATGTTAATAGGCCTGGATTGAGGAAGAGGGATATTTCCTATTTTTCTTAACAATAACATTTCATAACATTATGAAAGAGAGATTTCATTTGGGCGGGGGGGAGGTGGTGGTGGAAAATAAGAATGCACTAGTCCACAAGCCTGATATAGTTGGTATGTACATAACACATAAAATAACTTTGATTTTCAAACTTAACAAGTTCTCTATAACCATTACTTCATCATGAGGTAATTTACTTTATCAAGTAGCAACCTTTGTTAAAAACTATCATAAAGTAATAACTGACATACATTAATTCCAGTGTAATTTAATTCCTTATGTTTAGAATAGAAAATAAAAATAATGTTTGCCTTTTTATCTGCTATTTGCACATTCATTTCTTATGCAGCATGATAAATATGCAAGTATACCATTGGTTGCTAGATCATAGTAACCTCTTTGCAATATTTTTATAAATACAACACAAATCCAAACATTCATGAGGATGAGAATAATAGCTATTAGTAAAGACTTTCAAGTTAAACTTTTGTCAATCTTTGTACAAGGAAATTACTAACATAAACTGTTTATTTTGTTACCTTAGGTACTAAAAAAGTCTGGCAAATTCTAACCCACGTCATCATTCCAACTGCCACACTTGCACTGTTCATGTTGATATGGTGAAGAGCCACGGATCACAGCAATAGATTCTGGCACTTAATTATTAGTTACAAGTAATTTGAGATTAGTCTAACAGATCTGTGTTTTTGTTCTGGGGAGATGCAACACCCAACACCTCATTAACTCTTCACAGACAACCTGATAACGAATCACAAACACTGGGCAGTAGGTCAAAATAATAATTCTGATCTAACAAAAAAGACATGCAGTACTGGTTAGTTTCATCTGTCATTTGTCCATATCTGCCCCATTGACTATTTTTCTTCTTTTTTTTTTTAAATCATTTGCTGATAGATGCTTCAGTTCCTGAAGTAATCTGAAAAGGAAAGATTTAGCCAGGATATATACGCTTTCTGATCAACCTGAAGATGTTATGAGCAGAACTTCTCCTGTTTGCATGGCAGATCCTATTGGCAAGATCAGCAAAACCAGAGTATTTTAGAAGTTTGGTCCTAGCCACAGGAGGTACTAAATTCTTAAAAATGCAGCACTGCAGCCTATCTACAAGACAGAATGATGACACAGGAAAAGAAAATACAACAAGAATGGCAGAGAAACAGAGTGGGCAACTTCATTCAGATGTTACAGGAGATGCTGAGAAACCAGATATGGTGAACTGTCCCCACCTCTGTGGCCCCTGGCATGTAATTTAACCCGTCCTCCTACTGCACAGTTGGATAGTTCACCCAGAAGGGGCCCAGGAAATAGCATGGGTCTGCAGAGCAGCTATCACAAATGGCCTTGATTTCACTTTATGATCCTAAAATACATCTAAATTATGGTTCCACATGAAGAGCCCTATCGCATACGTGCAAGCCCAGAGCATGCTGCAGCTTTTTCTACCAATATATACCCAAAATGAACTTGAGATATGTTTTACAATTTATAAAATTAGCATAATGCTCACATTTCTACTCAAAATCACAGTACATAACATTTTCTGACTTATTTTTCTTCTGTTACAAATTTTTCACTCTAAATTTCTGTATATACTTCCTAGACCTTACAAACCCAAAAAATTGAGTCTTTACAGAAAGGTCAGAAAATGAACGTTGTTACTTTTTGAAGCTGTTTATTAAAAATATCTACCCCTCTTTATAAGCCTCTTGTTTGTCTGCAAAATTCAAAGTTTATTAGGAGAATGCCGAAGTGGATTTGTCTGTGATTATCATAATCTATGATTATCTTCTGTGTAGCACACCATGTAAATACGAGGTGAAAAGGATTTACAAGTGTAGCTTCAGGCTTGTGCAAAATTGCTACTCCTTTAAGAAATTGGAATCTAAAAATCATGAGATTTGCATAAAGAATATGAGGTTTAAAGAAAGTAATACCTTTTGGTGCTCTTTCACATTTTGTTTCTTCTAGGAAGTGCTCAGGTAACATTTTTAATCTTCTCACTGAAACTAAGGACTAGAAAGCTACACTCAAAGGTGTGAAATATGACCTTCTTGCCTCTTAAAACATCTCTGGGATTTAGATTTTAAGAAACACAGCAGTACAGCACAAGACTTAGGACAAAACCATGAGAGTTTTCCAGGTTGTCTGTACTCAGCTTTTTTTTTTTTTTTTTTT